>CM044113.1:2281591-2611308 GCA_024174645.1 Lemna minuta | reverse complement strand
AATAAATTTTCATTTAAAAAGTACACACTTCTCTTAGAAATTAAAACTTAGAAAAATAAATGAGTATATAAAAAGTATTTTCTCTTATCATTTAACATTAAAACCCAATTAAAATCTCAAATATAGATGGGAATAATCTACTCTAAATTTTTTTCTTAATTATGCATAATTATCCTTAAAATAATACATTTTGAGATTATAACTTAAAATTATATGAAATGATAGATATACACTCAAAGTATGATAACATGCATACGAATAGAAATGTTTTATGCCTTAATTTTAATTAATAATCATATAATTGCTTGTGTAAGTTGTGTGTTATCAAACACTCAACGGGCTGGCAACTCAACCTATTGATTGGGTTAAATTGATCATTGATTAATTATTCTATATACTGATGTGGATAATTAATTAAGGTTGACCAATAAGATATTATTGTGCATGTATAGTTATTAACTAGTGAGATATACGGACCTCGAGGGTCACACATAAGGTCCATAGATGTTGGTGGAAATAGACATAATTATGAGGGTTTTTATACAAAATCCACATACCAAATGTCTATAAATAAGGGGAGAACAACCACAACTGAAGGTACCCATGCAAGCCTTGTGGGAATTCTCTCCTTTCTTCTCTTTCTCTCTTGGTGAAGAGCTTTGAAGAGGAGATCCAACCATCTAGAGATAGCTTCTAATGTGGATACTGATGAACTAAAACTTGCGTCAATTTATATTGTTTTTGTGTTTTTAATTCATGCAATACATTTATATTACCTCACTTAGGATAGTAGTAAGCAAGGGTTGATCATCAAGGAACCTATGTAATGAGGCTTAGTGACTAAGATAGAAGAAGGAAGGGATACCTATAGTATGGAAAATCAGAAATTTGAAGAGAGATTTATAGAGGTAGTGAATTGAACTGGATAGGTTAGGCTTCTGTATTTTTAATTAGAGGAGAAGGAGAGTGTTTAAAGAGTTCTTAGACAGTCAAAGAGGGGTTTTCCCCATAGGAGCATTCCATCGAACACCTTTTGGGTGAGTAAGAATTATGGAAAAGAAGAGAAAGAGATGAGAGGATGGATGTGATATAAGAAATAATTAGAGTTATTGCTACTTTAGGAAGGAATGATAATTAGATTGAATAGAGATTGAGTGATGATGAGATGAAGAGATGAGAGGAATGGAGTAGAAGGGTAGAAGTATAGAGAAGAAGTGGTGATTTAGGTAGAACTTGTGAAGACAAATTGTTTATCCTATGATTTAAGCAAATTAAAATGAACTACAGAATTCTTGGAAAGGTGATGCAGGACGAGGTTGTGAGATCCTCTCGATCTACATCCGGAGGCGTGGAAGTCGCTCGTCGTGGAGTAGCCGGGAGGCTGCAGCCCACGCTCAGTACCGGACCTGACGTACGCATCGGAAGTCTCAAACCTATAATCGTACTACCCTACCTACTTCGTCCGACAGTGGTGGAGACGAGTAAAGGAAACGCTTCGAAAAGTAATCAACTGTGAAGGAGGGGTTGAAGCTAACCTGCGGGGCGGGGTGCTCGGTGGGTCGAGGCGCAGGGGAGATTCGTCGTATGCGGCACGGACGGTCGGCGGAGGGAGGCCTGATGAGTGACATCGTAGGCACGAAAGTAGCCTCGGCGCGGGAGGATAGAAGCGGTGCGGGCTCGAGCGCGGGGCGTGTCCGTAGACCGGCGTAGTGGGCAAGACGAAGAGCACGACGTCGGCGAGGGGAGGTGAGCACAGTGGGCAGAGTGCAGCCGGGGTCGTGTGCTGTGGCGAGGAGGGACAGCAAGCCGGGCAGGGCAGAGATTCCCGGTAGGACACGACGAGGCCACGGGCCGGACTGGCGGGCAGCTGGTGCGCCGGGCAGGGGGAGAAGCACACAGGCTGCGCGTAGGGAGTGTACAGGGGCGCGGGGGCGCTGATCACACAAATTGACCTGGATTCAAGTCGCGGATGTCTGCGTCAGGATGTACCCGCGGTTGACCACAGGTGAGTTGTTGAGCTCGCGACTGGAATTGACTGCGAGCAGGCGCGGGCAAATCGGGAGGACGTTCACGACGTTGGTGTGATCACAGTCGGCCGAGGAGGAAGGCCGAACGTAGACGAGGTTCTTGAGCGACAGTTGGACGAGAGCTTGGGTGGGGGGAATAGTGATCGGTCGGGCAGAGGGGACGATTGCGGCAGGGTGCGGGAAGTGAGGGGCGTCGAGCGATGGTGGGAAGACACTAGAGGCAACGGCGATGGCTGGTGCGGAGGGAGGAGAGTGGCCGGGTGATGGGAAGAGGGGATAAGGCAGGGCGTGCGGCCAGATGACTTCCGCGGGAAGTCTAATTCCGCGAGTGTGTGAACGGGGATAGTGAGATTTGGGCGACGGGAAGGGAGTCGGTGATGCAGGGTGGAGGTGTAGGCACGCGGGTCGTAGCTGAGAATTCAGTGGAGGGTTTGGATCAACAGGATAGAGGGTCGGGAAGGGAGGCGCTGTGAATTCAGGAATTCGTGCTTGGATCCGAATTCATGAATTCGGGACGTCGCGAATTCCCTAAATCGTGACTTCCTGCGTGAATTCGGCGGTTTTCGTACCACCTGTAGGCGAGGGAGGGGCAGTCGGGGAAGGGCGTTAGGTCGGCTGCGGAGTGAAATTAGGGGAGGAAGGGAATCGCGTTGTGTCCGCGACTGGGTTGAGCGTGGATGGGAATGCGGAAGGGGATTTAGGGAGGGGGTTCGGAATGATTAGCTCGGTCGGTGAGTACCGATGATGATTTTCGGGAATGCGGGTGGTGAGATTTCGCGGGATGGCAGGGAGAAGAGAAATTCGGGATGGAGAACTTGGGGAGTTCGTGGAGGACTGGGGTGACGGGAATTCCGGAAATTTCAGGATGGGCAGGGAAATGGCAGAAAGGAAGGTGGGAAGGAGTCGGGAGTTGGGAAATTGAACTGGGAAAATCGGGGAAGCGGAATAGGTCAGACGGTGAATTCGCGGGAAAGAGGGAGATGGAAATTCGGGAGAGGGGGGGGCAGATTGCGGGAATCGCGAGAGGGGTTGGGGAAAATCGGGGAAGTTCGTGAGGTGTGGAGTGAGAAATTCTCAAACGGAGGAGGGATGGTGGGGTGACGATTGGATTCGGTGGAAGGGCAGGGGAGGTTCGGGAGTTCGCCGGAACGTTCGGGAAGAGGAGGAGGGAATTCCGGGGGGTGTTCGGGAAGATGGCCCGGGGTTGCAGGAGGGTGAGCGGGAGGGGTTTCGTGGGAACGTTGGGGAGGAGGTGGGGAGATCGCTGGAATGCAGGGAAGGTTGGGCAGCGAGAAGATGGCCGGAGATGGGGAGGAAGGGAAGAGCGGAAGGGGAGGTCCATGGAGGAGATGATGGCGGCGCGGCGGTCTGGAGGCGGCGGCGGCGGCGGCCTGAGGCGGCGGCGGCATCGCGATGACAGCGGAGAAGAACCGTGGCGGGGGCAAGGAGTGGCGGCGGTCGTCGCGGCGGCGGCGGCGGCGGCGGCGGTTGGACTCCTTCCCCGGCCTTCCTTGAGTAGCCACTTGAGAGGGAGATCACTCCTTTCTTTCTTCAAATGACATCTAGGGTTTGTGGGGGGGTCCCTTCCCCTCTTATAGAGCCCATAATGGGCCGAGAGGGGAAAGGGCCCACTTGAGGCCCACAACCCACACCTAACATGCTCATAGAAAGAAATAAGGTTCACAAAGAAGGACGGGCTTCACGAATGGGATCCCGAAAAGGGAAGAACTCATCCGGAAGCCTAAAAGGGAGAGGAGAAATAAACGAGGACCCGCTTAAACACGTGCGGGTCAAAAGTTCTTAATAAAGAAATAAAGATAAGCGGATAGATTCGTGCGCGCAAAAGGGCTCCTCCGACGCCGTGATATCGTGTCTTGGTGGCGACGGGGGTCGTACGCCACCAAAAGGCTTACAAGAAGATCTCTTATCAGAACCTTCACACAAACCTCGTTTTTGGTGCCAATCCTAGGCCGAGTGGTGCTTGATCCGTTACGATATCGAGCTCCTCTTGATCTCCTTCTCTAGAGCAAACTTGGGCATCCCACAACGTCCAGCTTGGGCCTAAGCTTATCCCCTCTTCCTGCTGGTGACTTGGTGTCAAGAGAGAGCCAAAAGACAAGGAAATTTGGAGTGGGAGGAGGAGAACTTTTAGGAGTTATGGCTTCTAACCAAATCGACGGATAGGATCAATTTTTGGGATTTCCAAGAATCCAGCAGAAAATCTGATTCTGCGGATGGAAAGAGCACATCGGGATTAGTCTCCGATAAAAAATTCAGCCCAATCAGACGGTTAGATCAAAAGATATCAGCATTCCAAGTTGGAGCATTTCTAGCCGTCGATTTGATGGTCTGATGTAATTAATGATCTCTTCAATCGGTGAGTCCACACGATCGTGCCACGTCACCTGAAAGCCAACCGTCGGATGCTCGCCACGTCACCTGCACAGGTAAGTGACAAAACGACAAAACAAAGAGCAAAATTAAATCCACGATGTGCAGCGATTAATTTCGCAACAGATTCATTCCAAAACGCGAATAAGGGAGCGCCACGTCAAGGTCAAATTAAACGGCGTGAGTAGGAGGGCACCACGTCACCTGCACAGGTAAGTGAACAAAGCGACAAAATGAACGAGAAGACAAACGACAAAAGAAACGATGAAACAAAACGACAAAAGAAGAAAGTAAAACAACACGATGAAAGAAGAAGTACAAAACAAAACGACAAAAGAGAAAGAAAGCAAAACGCCAAAAGAGAGCGTAAAACTAACGACTTGCGGCGATTTCTTTCACCGCAGACTCCCTTTGTTGAGCGAATAAGAGAGTGCCACGTCGCTCTCTAATTCCACAGGCAGTCAAACATGACGACACGCGAAGGGGGAGCTCCACTTCACCTGCGCAACTAAGTGAATAAACAGCAAAAAATTAATTAGAGACGACGCTATCAGATCTCGACACGTGTCATGATCTGGTGGCCATTGTCTAACTTACCTTTGCAGATTCAAAAATTGTATTTATGCCCCTCCTGCTGATAAATATGTAGAAAATCATTAAAATACTTAGAGATATATACTAAAAGTGCTCTAAAATTCATTGAAACCATTTCTAAAATCTAAACAAATGTATTTTGCTTTTAAAAACTCATTTCCTTATGAGTTTATAATCTAAAAGAATTATTCAAATATTACCAAAAATAATAATTATCACAGAATCATAATGAAGGCAAAATTAAGCAATTTAATAATGATAACACACAAATATGTTCCTTTTAAGCTAAGTATTCATGTAATATGCAAAGTCATAAATTCTTGTGTTATCAGATACCCCTAGAGGCTAGACACTTGAATAGCTTCAAGAACTCCTACAAGAGAACCTTATAAGTATGTTTTCTCATACATACTAGATGATAGGATCTTCTGTTCTTGGTACATTAAAGTTTTGAATATCCGATTCAATGTATTATGTTGTATTTGATATTTGATATTTGATCAAAACCCAAACAGTTGCCACATTGCGACATGTGCACGTGTCGCATGTCATACACATGACACATGATTATCGCATGTCATTAGTGATTAAGCACCCTTGATGGGCTTAAGCTATCTAAATAGTCCCCTATTCATTTTATACACGATCATTTCTTTGATTTTACCAATGTGGGACTATGTGCTTTACTTTTATCTCATGCAACAACGCATAATGAGGAACGTTTGATTTTTGGGTTTTAATTGTGACCGTCGATGATCACTTAAGTGTAGGGGTACTTGTCGAGTTCTCATTGGGTGTCGATTCATCTTATTAATAGAAAAATCATGGTCATTGATTTGAGGAGTTATGACGGCCATGATTTAAAGTATCTAATGGTATGCGATGTGTTCAGAAGCATCATATCAAGATCTCACGAACGAACTCAATCGAAGAGTCTCCTTCTTTTGAATACGTGGCATAATTCTAATGCTCCAATGAAGATCTAATAGTTGAAATTTAACCAAAATAATTAGCCTCTCCAGATTCCATCATAATCATTGATCTCATCGAGGAGAATATCTGACAGTCATGCCCAAATTCAAAATTTTATAAATTCTCTCTCTTCGACAGAAAAATATATTATGGGATTGTTTCCATTGATCGAACCTTTTGGATCGCTCAATACTTAAATCTCTTGCTTCAATCATCTTCTAGACTTATTACCGCATCCAAGGAGTTCTTGAAGACAAGATTTTTATAATAAGGGGCCAAGTGCTGCTAATTGTTATGGCTGAGGTCATGATGGCTAGGGATGTGGTTGGAGGCACAATGGTTAAATCTACCCTCTATGTGAGCAGTACAACACTTATGATCACCATTCCAATTGTTGTTCGAAAAATTTGAGCAAACTCGATGCAGTTGCTAATTTTGCCTCTATTGATGCTACCTCTCCCTCATCTTTTGGCACTATGACCATTTTTCAGGAAATTTTTTATTAATTGTTGAAACATTTGAATATGTCTAAAGCCTCTCATCTGTCTCATCATGACTCTGCGTTTGGCTTAGTATTGCCATTCTCACATCCTTATTTGCATCTTAGATCATTGACTTAGGGCATCCACGTATATGTCAGGTACCTAAATCGTCCTTACTCCTTTATCTCATTTACCTAATACTTCTTCGGTCTATATTGTGGATAGTCGTGCTTGTCTTGTTGTAGGACATGATGAGGCTAATCCAATGTCCTTGCTTACATTATGTAATGTCCCTAATCTACCAAATTTTCTAGTCAACATTTTATCCATCATTTACGAGCAATCTCTTTAATGTTATTTTGCTAGAAATCTGATAACATGCAAATTATACATGAAATTATATGATTCTTAATACAAATTAAGGCATAAAACATTCCATTCTAATGCATGTTATCATATTTAGGAGTGTTTATCTATCATTCTATGAAAATAAGTTATAATCTTAAAATGCACTAATTTAGGGATAATTATGATAAATTAAAGATAAATATTTTAAGATTAGATTATCCCCATTTTTATTTGAGAATATAATTAGGTTTTAATGTTAAATAATAAGAGAAAATAATTTTTACACACTCATTTATTTTAAGATTATAAAACAAATGAGTGTATTTTTTAAATAAAAATTTATTGTCTTGTTATTTATTAAATTTGAATTTTTATAATGATAGATAATTTAATTTATGATCGAATGAAACAAATTTAGATTAATTTGGAGTTGTAGTTTAAAAGTGATAAATTTTTTAATTTTTAGGGATTTTTGAGGATTTTTTTGAATTTTTTATGAATTTAATTGGATTTATTTTGAATTAAATGAATAAAAAAATAATTTATATCGCGTGCTAATGTGGCAGGTGACGTGGCGTAGAGGAAAAAGCGTGTGGCTAGGTGGCGGCGTATGGACATGACACATGTGTCACATGTGTCTTCGCACGTGTGTATGCATGTGTGTGTGCGAGCGCATGTGTGTGCGCGTGGGGTGTGACGAGAGAGATTAAGCTTCCCTTTGAAGATAATGCTATCTATCTATGATGCGCACACCTTATATACCCATCAGATTTATTATTTTTTCGTCATGTGGGACTGTATTTTTATGTCTTTATGTGCGCAGGTGATGTGGCGTCGGGTGGAGCGTCCGATTGCGCCACTTAATCGCGATCGTCGATCTTCACTTAAGTCAAGGGGTACGCAGTGGAATCAGATTGGGCGACGATTCATTCTTAAAACTTTTTAACTCAGCCGTTGATCTGAAGAGTTATAACGGTTGAGATTAAATGCGCCCGATTGACACTGATGAATGCGTAGCGATATCTCGGACATTGATTTTTGATTAGACGGATGCAATCGCGCGACAATTCTTCTTCACACGTTACGTGGCAAAATCTGGGCGCTTCATCTCTGATCGAACGAACACGACTTAATGGCAATGATTTGTATCTAAGCGTTTCATATGAGTTGTTGATTGAAGATGAAGATCACGGCATGACACCCCGTCGCCGCCAAGGCATGACACCACGGCGCCGGAGGAGCCGACACCCTCGCGCATCCAACCCCCTTGACAGGAAAAGACGAAGGATGCTGACTTCGGCTACACTGCGTAAGGACCTCGTCTCGCCACGACACGTCACACCCCGAGCTTGCGCGCGTGCGGATCTATCCGCCTTATTTTGTTATCATGGACTTCCTTAGCCCGCACTGTTTAAGCGAGCCTTTGCTTATTTTCCTCTTCCCTTTTTAGGTTTCCGGGTGGGTTCTTCCCTTTTCGGGATCCTACTCGTGAAGCCGTTCATCTTTGTGAACCTTATTTTCTATGAACATGTTAGGCTTTTGGGTTGTGGGCCCTTTCCCCTCTCGGCCCAATATGGGCTCTATAAGAGGGGAATGGACCCTCCTACAAATCCTAGACGTCATTTGAAGAAAGAAATGAGTGACTCCCTCTCAAGTGGCTGCTCAAGGAAGATCGAGGAAGGAGACCAACCGTCGCCTCCGCCGCTGCCGCCGCTGCACGACCACGTGCCGCCGCTGCGATTTCCCTGTTCCCCTCCCTTCTTCCCAACGCATCTACGATTCTCCTCAGACTCCTCCTCGCCCGCCACCGTCCCCCTGCTCTGCATTCCCGAATTTCTTCCCCCCTTCTCCCGAACTCACGTCCTGCTCTTCCGACACGTCCGCCTCCCTGCATCCTCCACCCGTCGCACCACCGTCACCCCAAATTCCCAGCCGAATTTCCTTGTCCTCCCAGCCCCACTCTTCCTGTCCTCTCTCGCCCGCGACCGCCTTATCGGCCCTTCCTGATTTCCCGGATCCGACCTTGATTCTGGTCGCACTCCCCCTTCCCCCCCACGGTCAACCTATTCCTCCCAAATTTCACCAGCGATTTTCATAGAATACGAATCGCCTCCCCCCCCCTCGGACCAGCTCCAATGTTCCCACCAAATGTCACCCCTCCCTCTACTGATTCTGCTGCCCTGCCCTTCCTAACTCCAATCGCCGCTTCACCGAAATCCACCCAACACCACACCGCTAACACCCCACCTCTGCCTGTTGAGGTCACGGAACGACGAATTTCGTGAACTCGGATTACGAAACTGCAGACCACGAGCAGGACGCGAGCCGCTGAGGTCAGTTATCGATTTCCCTCCTTCCACGTCCAAAGCTCGTCCCCTCGCTAGCCAGTTCAATCCCCCCCCCCCCCATTAGCTGAATTCTCTCGCGCCATCGACCAATTCCCCTCCATAATTTTCGCAAGCTCCTCCGCGCGTCCTGATCTCCTCTCTCCTCTCGTCTTCCCTCCTAGTCTAATTCGCCTGCTCGACTCTACGGATTTCCTGTCGCCTACCTTCTCTCCACTATCGTGGAAGTCCCACTCCCTACTCCACCACCCCCCCATTCTCCACCTGGTCGTCTTGTCCTCGTCCGGACTCGCGATTTCCAAGAGGAAATCGCATACGCCCAACGCCCCTCGCCCTGCTTGTTTGCGGAACGTCAGCAGCACCATAACGTGCGTCACCTGACTCGCACTCGCCTCTCCTAGTCCTCACCAGGCCCGTGTTGTCTCGTCCCTGACCCGAGCCACCTTCACATGGAATCAGGCCGGGTCCGCTCCCGAGTCGGGATGTGCCCGTGACTGACTTGGGTCACGCGTGCGCCCATCGCCCCCTGGCTGTGTTCTTCCGTGCCGCCCCCTGTCTACGCCCGCACGCCCTCGCCCCGCACCGGTCGTGCCCCTCTAGTCGTGCACCCCGGTTCCCCGCCCGGCAGCTTGATCGCTCCCGAGTACGCTCGCCCAGCCGCCACGACCTGCTGCCCGCCACCCACGACATCACCCACTTCGTCACCGCTTCTGCTGACCGTCCGTGCCACGTACGAACGATCTCCCTTGTCTCGACCGACCGGGCTCGCGCCCCGCAGGTTAGGCACACATCCCCTCTCTTTATCTTTGAAGTTATTTATCACTTTCAGTACTTCCCGCACTTGCTACTACCGCCGTCGGAACATAGTTTAGGTCGAGTCAATATACGATTCGAGTGGATCGAGACCGTGGACCAAATCAACGAGGTTGACTGTCAAGCTCCTCATCGACGACCCGTGGATTCCTGCCTGTGCGGACGTGGGCCGGGAGGTCTCCTGGATTGATACTACTCGGCGCGCCCCAGGAGCTCTGGAGATGACGTGCGGGTCGATATTCCACTTGTTAGCATTAGTAGATCCGTACATCATGGTAGGTCACCCTAGGGTATCCCATCCCTAGTCTCACCCCTAGTAGCTCGGTGCGCGACCGGTTTAGCACCCTGGTCCTGCATCACAAATCCAACGGCCTAGCCCAATTTTGGCTATAAATTGTGACGTTCTTCAACGATGTAAATCATTCTTGGGTTTTTTGAGTAATCAAACTATCTAGACACCACAATCCTTGAATCTCTTGCTTCCAATCACATCTATATCAATTTTCACGTCCACGAAGTGTTTGAAAGTGAGATTTCATTGAGAGAATATGAAGAAATTGATTCTTCAATGCTAATGATCGTCTTTAAATTTGTGAAATGAAAAGCAATTGAATCAATTCAAGCGCTATCTTGGGTTAGAAGTGTGTGTTTTCTTTATCTTTCCTTCTATAACATCAGATTTTAATTTCGAATAGTAGATTTAGTAAATTTTAATTTTAATTTCAATTTTTCATAATTTTCTCGTTCGAACTTTTTTCTTTGATTCAAATTCAGTTCTTATTGATTCCGTGGATTTGTCTATGAGTTATCTTTTCAAATTTATCAAAACCCCTAATTTTTCACCTCATTTCATTGTCCAATTTGATCGAATTTCAAAGAATACATAAAAAATACATTCATTCTATGTGGATTCGACCCTTATTCACCTCTATACTATTCAATTTGGGATTATTTCTCTAAATTGGTAAATTTGGTAAATGTTTTGACGCTTATCCGTATGTATTCAACGACCTCGCGGATTTGCTTCGTCACAATCTCACCTTTTACAAGCAAATGAAGCATATTTAGGAAATATTGTCACTTTGCTCATGAAAAGTTTTTCTGCGGTATCATCTCCATGTTGCATGGCGTGTCATAGTTTAGTTGGCTGATAACTTGTCCTATGATACCTTGTATAGTACGATGGGCATGTTTGACTTGCACTCTCCAGCTTGAACATGAGTATTAGTGGGTGTTTCTTTCACTCTCTTTGTTTTCTCCTTATAAATTTAACCATTTTCCTTCATTCTAAGTATTAAAATGTGAACCACATGTTGATTTCAAAGAGATTTGATCCCTGCAAAGAATGGCTCCACCCCCATTTTGCTCTTCAACAAATTCCCACCCCTATACTTCATCTAATTCCCAAGATCTTCCTGCACAATGACAATATTTACCTCCCATTTGTACTTCTATCGCTTGGAGCAAATGTAATGTTGTAATGAAAACATAATATTTAGGACTTTTGGATAGGAATTCAGATTTGGAGAGATTTAAAAAGGATAAGGAGCTTTCTTCAATGGAAGAGCCCTGAGAATGTCATTTTGTTGGATACCACTTGTAGGGAATTGACTTGTGCTCTTCTCATGCATTGGTGATAGAAGATCTGGGGTAGCATCTTGACTAATAGATGCTGCTGTTGTTGATCAAGTTTGATTAATTGTCACATGAAATGAGAGCATGGATGCTTGCTGTGACTTCTGTCTATTACCCTGATTGACATATCCGTAATCTCCATCCGCCACTGAGGATTTATCAAGTCCAGCTCAGCTTAGATCTCAGATTTGAGGTTTATGTAGAGATGTTCAAGCAGTTCAGTGGGTGTCGGAAAGAAGAGTAGTGACTGATTCAAATTTGGAGCAGAGGCTGACAATTGAGTTTCTTGGGCAGAGGTCCAAGAGACGTTGGTAAGAAGGTCCAAAATCAGTTGAATTGAACATCCAATATGTCTTATAGTTGAAATTCTGCAAGTTCTTAAAAGGAATTAGAGAAAATGGTCAATGGCATCAGCTTCTAGATAAACCATGACTGACTTGATCTGATCGAGATCTTGGATTGAGTAAAGCTGCAACTAGATGTCTATTATCTGCACCATTCGTCCACTTCTTCGCAATTTAATGTACGCCATTTGCCTTTCCAAGCTTCAGCTAATTAGGTGGAATCAATCAACACAGTTATAATCTCCGAGCCCTACTCTAGAAGGTTGACTGACTTTTTCAAATGTGCATTGTAAGTGTTGCCTTCTTGATTCGGTAGAAGCATACAAATCTGTTCAATCTTTTCATTGACTCAGAGATGCTGTGCCTTGTTCTCCTAGATTTGTGCTCTCTCCACCTTGGCTGTAGCTGACTGCGTCACCTTGCATGATCATTCTGGCTCGGGAACCAAATGGTAAGATTGTAGAACTTACATGGTAACAAAGAATGCTCAAATGAAAAAAATGGGTCTATGTTTTAAGAAAAGGTATTCCAGAAAATACGTGCAGAATATTAAATTGAAACCACAATAATATGGGAAGAGGGATCCAGCGATCAACGGATCATGGGATCCATGGTTTTTCTGGGCCTCTCCTGCTCAACTGCAGCATTTCTTGCATCCCCCTCTTGATTGACCTCCCTTCTTATCTATAAGGTCTCAGCTGGTTAGGAGTTGGATCCGTCCATCCAGCTTGTGTTTTGAGGTGGGTGCCGCCAAGTGAAAAGACTTGTTAATTGTTGCACACACCCCTCCTTTGATTTGTAATGATGGTTCTACGTACATATTGCTTCTATACATGTGCAGTACGAATATGACACTCTAGACTTACACTAGACTAACTATTTGGTGCATTTTCAACATCAGTAGGGATTTAGAGGCCAAAAAACAGACTTGAGCATTGATTGTCAGATTTCTCTCCGTATTAATCAAACTTTTGACATCATATTTCCATTTCTAAAGTCATATTGGAAAAACTAAGATAAATACGTGTAGAACTTGTTTCTTTATATTTTTGAAAGAATAGATAGGTGTCTACGTAATATGCAAGCCTTACTTTCAATCTCCCTTCACATAGCGCCTTTCATCACCAGGAATCCAAGAAGACCAAAGCAAGGGAAGTAGAGAGCAAGCAGCCTGCACAACAATGGCCTTGGGCAACCCATCAAAATCCACGGCAGATATACCAAAGTAGTCAGCCAGAACAACACCCAAATATCCACTAATGATACCAGCAAGTGCAAGCGCAGATGTAAGAAAAGCCATGACAGAGCCCTCACAACCAAGGGGGCACAACCTCGCCATCATCACACTGAAAGGAAGAAGCTTGAACAAGAAAAGAGCCTCCTGGAATCCAGTAAACACCACAGCATAAAACCCATTTGGAATCCCAATCTCTCTGTAGAAACCCATCACAAACAAGGCATCAGACAGCATGAAGAGAGAGATCATCCCCTGTAAGGCACACAGAAGCTTCTTCACAGGCACTTTTCTGAGTCTACGGTTGTAACCCACCGACCAGGTCAACAGAGATGCCTTGGCCAAGAACCTGGCGAGGCTAGGTACGGATGGACTTAAACCCAGATGCTGGGTCTGGTAATAGAACAGTTGGCGTGTTAAAATGGGGATCACAGCATCTGAGCTTCCAAACCAGATAACAGAGAAGAAGATGTCGGGCTTACTGAGGACCACTAGAAGTTCCTTCATCTTCATCTTCTTCTTATTCTTATTCTGTAGATTGAGGGAGCTTTCGGAGACTTCAATGGTTTCCACAAATTGGATTAGCAGGAGGAACCCAAAGATGAAGAACATGGTGTGAGGAGAAAGATGGACAACTGCAATGCCACTGAGAAGAGTTCCCACGGCCCCTGCTAGAGAGAAGATGGTTGAAAAAAGAGACTGAGTGCCTGTTTCAGCGACAATGGCATCGTTGGCGACTTCAGCGATGGAGGAGCCCAGGACTCCAATGATGAGTAAGAAAGTGAAGATAGGGAGAGAGATTATGGAGCTGGGTAAAATGGCCAAGGTGAACCAGGAAAGAGCCTCCAGAAACGCTGCATTGAAGATTGAAAAATCAGTCAATCAAATTGATTAAGGTAGGGAGCACATCCACGCAGTATCATGATGTGATTCTAAAAATCAATCAGGAATTTCATAATATTTATCAATCGTCATGTTAACAACCACTTGGGTTTCAGATTAAAAAAATGGGGAATAGAAAGAGGCTGAGCCTATAATTATGCAGCGTTAAACATAGAACTTTTGGTTGTTGGAAATTGATGAAAGAAGAGAGTACTTGGGCATAAGTGTATCTGTTGAACTGAGAGTTTTGCAACTAGGTTTAGAGATTTAGGAGAAGGTTAAGAGAGAGAGGAAAATAGAAGTTCACACAGAGAAGATGAGATTAGAAAAAGGAAGTTACATTTATTGACACTGAATGGGGCTATTATACAGGGCACGTGTGACCGTTACACATGTAATGGTCACTTACTCTAACGTAACAAAAGGATAGGGGTATAAATCCAATTAAGAATAAAGTACAAGTATAACAGAAGAATATAAACGGATAAATCTGTCTATATTTCCAGACAGTATCATATCATCACAAATAATCAATTGGATTCTCTTAGATGTTTTTCAGCCATCGTGTTAACCACCACTTGGGTTTCCTATTGAAAAAATGGTAACAGAAAGAGATTAAGCTGATTATAATGGGGCATCCACTATCTCGGATTTGGTCTATGGAAGGCGATAAAAGAAGAGAGCATATAGGAGAGTGATAGGACCACATAGGATCCTGTTGCGTCGTACCTGTAGAGAACGGAGAGAATTCTGACTTTGGAAACAGATAGGGCAAATGGGGCCTTGGAGACAAATGAGAAATGAGGAGATTTTATTGAACATTTTGATGGAAGAAAATGGGGGAAGGCTACACACTTTATCGGGTTGGGGAGGCCTTGCTTTATAGGCAAAGGCCTGCCCAAGATAGCCGTTGGGGGCAACGGTCATATAGCCGTTGCCCCAACGGCTAACTCAGGGGCAACGGCTAAAAGAAAGGGATTGGGCCATTTATAATACATGGCCCAATTGTACATGTGGAATAGAGTAGATGAGGAGAAAGACTAGAAATATTAGTTTAACAGTACCCATTTGCTCCATAATGTGTATGGTATTGATAATAATGTTGAGCTATTTTCTGTGCGTGGTTTTGGGGGGTAGGGATAGAACATTACGGAGAAGTAAAGAACCGTAAAGATACTCTTATTTCTGCCTGAAGAGGAGGACAAATCAAGAGGGAGAGTGGAAAACGGAATGCAGAAGAGAGAGAGAGAGAGAGAGAGAGAGAGAGGCTAAACTACAAGTTCAAGAGTTCAAGAGTTAATGCTTTCTCCATTTTTTCTAAGCCTCCAAGTCTCCCTTATATAGGGCTCTCACTGGGCCAGTAATGGGTGTCTATGCTCTTGGGCTTGTAGTGTCGTATCAGTGTTTCAGTATGATATGATTCTAAAAAGTGAATCAGGAATCTCTAGATGTTTGTGAGTTATCAAGTCATTGACTTCTTGGGTTTCCAATTAAAAAAAAACGATAATTCGGCAAGAGGCCAAGTTGAAGATTGAAAATTCGGCAAGTGGAATTTGATACAAGAAGAGAGTACATGGGCATATGTTTTTGGTAATTTTCACAAAATCAGTCAGGAATATCCTGATGTTACTGGATTATATTGTAAATAATCACTTGCCTTTCTGATTCAAAATAATTGGTGACTTAAAGAGGCTGAGCCTATCAGATTGAACTCTCGGTTGGCGGAATTTTTTAAAAGAAGAGAGTATTTATGCAAAAAATTTATGACACGATACTAAAAAACAATCAATAATTGACAATCAAGCAATTTTATAACACGATGTTACAGAATAGTCGTGTAGATGACCAATTTGGTTTCCGGTTAAAAAATTGGCAACAAATAGATATTCAGCCTATTAGATGAAAATTATATTTAACGAAAATTGATACAATTAGAGAGTATTTAAGCATAATTTACGTGAAGTAACGCGTACATGATCCCAAGGGTTTCCTATTAAAAAAAAGCACAATAAAAAAGAACAGAACATTTATGAATAATTGTTCGGTACAATTTAAGAAAACATAATACTTAGGAATCTCATAATGTATGTAAATAGTCACGAAAATAATCATTTGGGTTTCCTATTAAAAATAAATTAGCCGAAAATAGAAAAGAACAGGGTACTTAGACGTAGACTTAGGATACGACCATCGAAAAAGGCAATCGCGAACCTCTTAATGAATACGAATAATCGTGTAAATGATTCCAAGGATTTTCGTAATAAAAAAATTGGTTACATAATTGCTAAAAATACCTCCCATGGCGATATAAGGAAGCCGATACTCGCCCCGAACGCAGACGAAATCCGAGAGGAAACCATAGAGAGGTTTACCCACCACCGGAATATTGGCAAAATTATGAAGCACCTGAAGACCGGACGGCGACACCTTCAATCCGTCCATGAGGTAAAAATTGACCGCCACCCAAGCGAAAGAACTGAATCCTCGAACCCAAAATCCTAATCCTAGAATCTTCCTTCTGGCTTCTTGCGCCGCCGACTTCGTTTGGAAGTCATTCTCACTTGCTCCCCTCTCCCCGGCCCGCATCTCGGCGGATCTCCCCTCCCCATCATTTCAAACTGGCACACAGAAATACTCTTGGAGTAGTCAAGTTGTCAAACAATTGAATACGTCAGTCTACGATACTTTTTTGGGGTAATAGTCTGGAAACCCCCAATGTTTGGGGTAATAGTCTGGAAACCCCCAATGTTTGGGGTTTGTTCTATCGCGCAGACAGCGACGTGGAAGCCACGTCGCTGCCATGTCAGCACAGGGCAAAACAAAAAATCCGAGGTGGTCGGTGAGGAAATCCGAGGAGACTGGAGCAAACGGAATGGCCTGAACTACCTGTCCGGGGGAGAAAGAAATCCGGCGGGGAGAGAGGATAGCGGAGGGGAGCGGCGGCGAGAGGGAGCGTGAAGAGGGTCGTCGAAATTTTTTGAAAATGACTCTCTATCTCTCTCTATTTCTCTCTCTCACGATCGCTCTATTTCTCTCTCACGCGATCTCTCTATTTCTCTCTCTTGCTTCCGATCGCTCTCCTCTCATTCTCTCATTTTCTCCTCTCCTCTCTCATGTTCTTTGATCTCCTTTCCTTCTTCCACCTCTCCTACACTCACTCGTGTGAGCGTGTAAGGGGAGGGAGGAAGGAGGAAAATCCTCCTCTTCGGTGTGGGCACGCGAAGAGGAGGCAGAGAGTCTTTCTCTCCCGCGCGCACGCGTGCACGCATAAGGGAGAGGGTGAGATTTCTTCTCACCTTCTCCTTCTCTCTCTCGACTTCTCTCACGCGCGTTCATGCATGTGTGAGGGGAGGAAATGGTTCCCCCCTCTCTCTTTCTTTCTCATCCTTCCTCCTCTCCCTTCCTTCTCCATTTTGCACCATCTCCCTTGTCTTCCGATTTGTGTGTGTGAGAGAGAGAAACAAAGAAGGGAGAGGGAAAGATACAGGGAGACAGGGACAATCTTGGAAGTTGTCCACTTCCAATTTTTTTAGAAATTTCCGCATAAGTCTTTGTCCTCTCTTTCAATTTCCTCTGACTCGTTTTTACATCCACGTACAAGTTCCTGAAAAGTTCGTCATCCGTGTATTGCTGGGACACGTCGATCCACGCGGCGATTTCGAAGCTTTGGATCTTGGAATCCTTGAAGACTTTCTTGGCGAGGGTGGTCTTTCCGAGGCCGCCCATTCCCACGATGGAGACAACGAAGCGCCGGTCCTCTTTCTTCGCGGGGAGAAGCAGATCCAGAATCGCCTTCTTCTCGTCGTCCATGCCCACCACGCGGAAGTCGGCGTGCAAAACCACGCTTCGCCGCCGCGCGACATCCTTGTCGACGTGCTTCTTCCCCTACTTCTTCCGCGGAGGGACGCTCGATTCTATACCTCGCCGTGCTTTTCTCGATTTCATCGATCTTCTTCCAGAGCAGCCTAATATAGCGGCGGCACAACTGGCAGGGCAAACGAATCGGAAGATTGTCCCTGTCTCCCTGTATCTTTCCCTCTCCCTTCTTTGTTTCTCTCTCTCACACACACAAATCGGAAGAAAAGGGAGATGGTGCAAAATGGAGAAGGAAGGGAGAGGAGGAAGGATGCGAAAGAAAGAGAGAGGGGGGAACCATTTCCTCCCCTCACACATGCATGAACGCGCGTGAGAGAAGTCGAGAGAGAGAAGGAGAAGGTGAGAAGAAATCTCACCCTCTCCCTTATGCGTGCACGCGTGCGCGCGGGAGAGAAAGACTCTCTGCCTCCTCTTCGCGTGCCCACACCGAAGAGGAGGATTTTCCTCCTTCCTCCCTCCCCTTACACGCTCACACGAGTGAGTGTAGGAGAGGTGGAAGAAGGAAAGGAGATCAAAGAACATGAGAGAGGAGAGGAGAAAATGAGAGAATGAGAGGAGAGCGATCGGAAGCAAGAGAGAGAAATAGAGAGATCGCGTGAGAGAGAAATAGAGCGATCGTGAGAGAGATAAATAGAGAGAGATAGAGAGTCATTTTCAAAAAATTTCGACGACCCTCTTCACGCTCCCTCTCGCCGCCGCTCCCCTCCGCTATCCTCTCTCCCCGCCGGATTTCTTTCTCCCCCGGACAGGTAGTTCAGGCCATTCCGTTTGCTCCAGTCTCCTCGGATTTCCTCACCGACCACCGATAGAACCATCGGGGTGTAAAGAGGACAAAACCCAAACATTCAGGTGGAGGCGGCTGTTTCGAAACATTGGGGTGAAAAGAGGACAAAACCCAAACATTGGGGGTTTCCAGACTATTACCCCTACTTTTTTTAGTGTTTGTTTTGTAATATTCACCAACTCTAAATCAATTGAATATTTTTTTAGTCTTTGTTTGTTTTGTAATATTCTCAATTACTTAGTAAAAATTAAGATAATTAAGCCTAAATCAATGCATTTTGAGATTATAATGACTTTTTCATAGAATGATAGATAAACACTAAAAAATATGATAACATGTATTAGAATGAAATGTCTTATGCCTTAATTTGCATTGATAACCATGTATTTTCATGCTTAGTTAGCATGTCATCAATTCTTAACAAGTTAAAGATGGTCAAAGACATTCTTGAAGGGTCTAATAGGTCAAACATATTCTTTTTTATTTATTATTAATCAATTTAGATCTTTCCTATTTTTAGAAATGATCTATATTTATAGGAGGAGAAAGAGGTAAGCCTACCTCCTTAGGGAAGTGGTAAGGTTACCAACCCTTAGACAGTGGTCAACCCGCTCCCTCAGGAAGTGGTTATGAGGCCAACTCCTTAAAAGAGGCGCTCCCACTTCTTTAAGAGGTGATTATGGTTGTGGCCTATGTATTTAATCTCCACCATTCATTTGGTTGCACCCAAAAAGACAATCTCTACCATTGATTCAAATGAACCTCTTAACCTAACATATAAAAGAATCTTCTTCTTCCTTTTTTGCTATTTTTTGGCTCTCTCTTAGCATCAGTCTACTATAAGGAAAAAAAAAGGCTTAGGCCTAAGCTTGGCATTGTTTGGTGTTCAAGTTTGTTGTTGATGCAAGATCAAGTGGAGGATCAAGATTGTAATGAGTCTAGCATCACTCGCCTATGATTGGCCATAAAAAATGGGGTTTGTGTGAGGATTTCGACATGATTTTCTCTTATAATCCCCTCCATGGATAATATAAACCATATTTCTCTTTTTATATTTTAGATCTGTTCTCTTTTCTTCAAATAATCTCTCATTATTACCTATTTCTTGATTACCCAACTTTCCCCTTTTTTCACCATTATTCCATCATCTTCCATTTCATCATTCTCATCTCCACATTCTATCATTCCATTATGAATATTTTTCTAATTATTTCTCATAGAATATAAAAATATATCTATTTCTAATTTTGTTCATATCATATTCCATTTCTTATTCCTTCCATATTTTTTTAAAAATCTCTTCTAACATTGTTTTTCCCTATAATAGTATCTCTACTCCCTAAAAGTACTAATCTCATTAGCTAGGCTCCTATAGGATTCGACCCTTACTTTAACATTATATATAGTGAGGAATTATAAATAGTTTAGTTACATAAATTGATTCAAAACAACAATTAAAATATCCCGAAATTGAGTTCATCACATCCCAAAGTCATTCATGAGTCTCGTGAGTGATAACATGCATTTTATATATGAATTTACATGATTATTAATACAATTAAAGGCATTAATTATTAAAATTTTATACATGTTATCATATTTTAAGTATATTTCTATCATTTTACATAATTTCATGTTATGATATAAAAATACATCAATTTATGGATAATTATACATAATTGAATAATATGATTTTAATCCTAATTATATTTGAGATCATAAGTATGTTTTCATGATTAAATGATAAGAGAAATGATGTTTATTAACACTCATGTATTTTTATATATTTATTTTATAAAATTCATGAGTGTATTTATTTAATTAAAATTCATCCTCTTACTATTTTAATATTTTGACTTTTTATATTGATAAATTATTCAATTTCCGAGCCAAAAAAATAAATTTGAAATAATTTGGAGTTGTATTTGGAAAGTCATGATTTTTCCAATTTTTAGGAATTTTCTAGAATTTTTCTGAATTTATTTAATTGTATATTTTTGATTTTAAAAATGATTAAAAGAATAAAAAAAGGGTTTTATATTACCGCGCGCTGATGTGGCGGAGCGAAGCCACATGGCAACGCGCTGAGCATGTGTCTGTGTGACACGTGGGCACGCGTGTGTGCACGTGTGTGCATGACACGCATGTGTGTGCGTGTGACACGTGCGCGGACATATAAATGGGTTAGGAGTCATCCGTAATCGGATTTAAGGGTTTTATAAAGTGGACACTTAAGTCCATGGAGCTTATAAACCCGATGAAATCCAATAATTTATTCCGTGTGGGACTATCTTTTTTTGTTTTTTATTTCAAGTGGCGTGACGTTATTTAAGACGTCTGATCGCGTGATTTAATCACGCGCGTCAGATGTCACTTACTCAAGGGGTACGTGGCATCATCTTAAGAGGCGACGATTCGATTAAACGGACCTTAATCGCAGCCGTCCATCAAGGGAGTTATAACGGTCACGATTAATCGCGATTGGTGGACCTTCCAATTAATCGTGACCATCCGATGAAGATCCAACAAACGCGATGAAACGACGCTTCTCTTCCTCGTGCGACGTGGATGCATCTCAACCCTCCATTTGCGATCGGATCGATTCATCAACAGACGCGCAATCTTGACCGTTGATCGCGATGGATCGTTAGATCCGACGGTTACGCCCAAAATCCTCTATAAATTAGATGTTCTTCGCGACGGAAACGACACCCTTGGATTTTCAAGTGAAATCAAACTGTCTAGACAGCGCATCAAGAGTCGTTCTTTGCCTTCTTGACACGTTTTCGCATCCGAGGAGCATTTGAAATCAGAAATTGATCGAGGGAGTAAGGAGAAATCACATCTTGAATGCCAATTTCTGTCTTCAAAATCGTGGAATGAATAACCATGCATCCGGCGATTGATTGGATCATTTCGAGCGTGACTTTGGGTTAGATTGCGTGTTTTCATCTTAATCTTTCGTCATTTAGCATTAAATTTAAGTTTTGAATCATAGATTAAGTTTAATTTTAGTTTAATTTTGGTTTTAAATCAATTTCACGATCGAATTTTTCTCTCATTTTCAAACTTCGATTACTCCCCGAATTCTAATCCAAATCACTTGATTTTTGATTCCGTGGATTCGCAAGTGAGTTATCTTTCTTAATATTATAAATTTGCTAATTTCTAAACTCAATTTGTTGTCTGATTTGATTGAATTTCAAATCTATCTCTCAAATTTCCCTAATTCTCTGTGGATTCAACCCTTATTTACCATTATACCCTTCAATTCATGAATTAATCTTAGAATTGGTAAGTTTGGAATTTGTTTTGCCATAAAATTGTGTGTATTCAACGGCCATGCACATTCGTTTCGTCAAATGACGCCGCTGCCGGGGCGTTAAGGCGTATTTTTGAGACAAAAATCATCTATTTTGACTCGGTGAACTCTGATTTTTCTATTTTCTTTCTAGTATTAATTCAAATTGATCCTACACTGAGCTATTTGAAGCAGAAATACATCATTTAGATACTCAGTTTCAACAATATTAAGTGATTTGTCCCTCTCTACAGACGACATACGATCACCGCTTCATACTCGAATTGAGAGGGCGTAACTCTCACGAATGTTGACAATTAGGTACGATTAATTTGTCATTGTTGAATAATTTTGTATTATTTTCTATATATTAATATATTAGTGCATATTTATGAGACGAGAGTCTGATTTTTATAGTGAGGAATAACCCTTTACAAGTAGATCTTTTTGAACGTTCCTTGCAATCACTTTCCTCTTCCGTGTCATCATCGACCTTAGATATGGCCTGGAACGATGAGGGAAATGTTAGGAGACATCTTCGTGACTACGCTAGGCCTGTCCTCCAAAGACTCGTTACTCGTATTCATGCACCTATTGGTCGAAATGCGAGTTTTAGGATAGATTTGCATGTGATGAGTATGTTACCTATCTTCCATGATAAACCTTCTGAGGATCCTTATAGACATGTAGATGAGCTTAGTCAAGTGTGTGAGATCAATCAAATTCACAATGTGTCGGCAGATGTGATAAAGATGGAACTCTTTCCTGATACCCTTAGAGATAGAGCTAAAGATTGGTTTTTAAAGTTAGGGAAAGAATTCACCACTTGGACCAAGTGAAACATTTCATGAAGCTTGGGAGAGACTTAGAGACCTCACTAAGGAGTGTCCTCACCATGGAGTGTCTAACCATGAGCTTACACAAATATTTTATGATGGGTTAGGCCCGCAAAGATAGATATCTTTTAGACGCAGCTAGCGGCGGCACCTTCATGAGCAAAATTTGAAGATGAAGCAATATAATTGATCAAGATGGTGGTGGAAAACAACCATCACAACGCGTAAAAACCTATTCAGAAGAGGTGCGACGCCGAAAGGAGGATTAATCAATGCAAAATCAATAGAGACAGGCATGCTCTTAGAGAAGATCGACAAGATGGCGGAGGTCCAGAACCTTCTATTGGATTGGTTCCACATCCGCAACGGATCTGAAGGACTTGCACCTGTCACTCTAAAAGAAGCGTCAACATGCGCCCATTGCTCACGACTCACCATGTCGAGATGGATTGTCTGATCATGGCAATTCAAGGGCATGACATGTATAGACAAGGCTCACTAGAAGGGCCAAGTCAACAGGGAAGACCGAATTATCAAGGTACATACCCAAACTATTTTAATAACCCTGTTTATAGCAATCCTATGCAGCAACAAGGATTTAGGAGGAACACCGATCAGGCGTATCCTCCATCTTACAACGCCGATCAGCAACAAAATTCGTAACCGCAACCCTAGGCGAATACAAGAAAGTCGACGTATATCCTGCCACAGTAATCGTACAATCAAGGTTCACAACCAACCGCACCATCTGCAGATTGGATTCTAGGTGCGATCTCTCAGTTGATGGAGCAAATGAACAGAATGAACTCGTGCATGGACGAGATACATGATTTCGTTAAGACGAACCTTCCTACCTTGACTGATAATAAGAAGGGTAAGCAGGTTTCTTTTTCCGACCAATTACCTTCACAGGCCACTATCAACCCGAGGAAGCAAGGGCGCCTCATCGAGTCAAAAGCATAATCTGAGTCATGTGCATGTTGACGAGGAGTCAGTGGAGACTGCATTAGCGATATCGAGCCTTAGGAGCGGCAAAGATTTACCGGATCCTTATAAGTATCATCTTTTACACAAGAGCTCGATAGATGAAGAAATACCACCAGTCAAAGTAGAGCAATATAGTAGTTCAAAGGATGAGGAAGAACAGGTGCGAGCTGAGCCAAATCCCGATACATACAAACCACCCGTGCCTTACCCTCAAGCATTGAGCAAGCCTAGAGCAAAGGTTAGTGAATCTAACAATCACTTATTAGAAGCCTTTCATAAGGTAACCATTACTATTCCTTTAGTAGATGCCATTAAGCATATACTGATGTAGGATATTTATAAGGTTGATAATATGCATTTATAACTTGAATTCTTATCCTAATTAACTCATATTCATGCTTATTTTATGTGAATATGATGCATATTATCATACTTTTTAGGAATTTTCTCCATTAGCATGTCATTTCACTAAGGTTGATATTTATGCATAAATTAGGGATAATTTCATGCTTAATAGATGATTAATCTTTGGTTAAGTTTAAATTAATATAAGTTATTCTCTGTTATTGAATGATTTTTGACTTTAGTAAATGTTTGGAAGGATAATTTCAGGATGAATTTATGATTTAGAATGTTTAATGAGAAATGATTTAAGTAAATTCTAATTCATCTTGATTTCTTCTCTCAAAATATATTTTAAATGACATGATGTTGAAAAGAAAAGAATTTGTGATCCAATGGAGAAAATTTGGATTAAAAAGGAGTTGTATATTTAAAGTTATGAATTTCTGAAGTTTATGCCTTTTTCTGATTTTTATTTGAATTTTTTATTTGATTTTATTAAGTATTTTTTATTAAAAAATCACAAAAAGGGGGTATTTACGTGCAGGTGATGACGTGGCGAGCGGGAGCGCCGGCGAGCTGACACGTGGCGCGCGTGACCACCGCGTGGGTGCGATGCGGCGCTGAGGCCACGTGGCAGAGCCACGGGTGGCCCGCGCGGGGCGTAGGTGGCGCACAGGGCGCGGACACGCGGCAGGTGGCCACGTGACCACGCGGGTTCACGTGGGCGCCCGTGTGGGGCGCCACGTGGCAAGTAAGGACGGCAGTAGGAGGGCCCACGGGTATAGAGGGACCCTGGTAATAGAGGGGGGCGGTAACACAATTAAATGATAATTGCGCCCCCCTATTTAAGCGCATCTTTTCCGAACACGTTTCTTACCTGGCAGGACACGTGGCGGCATCACGAGGGGTCCGCAATGATCGTGCGGCGTCGATCGCGTGGACTCGAGTCCACGCGATCAGTGATTTAACACGTGCGCGAAATGGACACTTAAGTGAAGGCTTGATGGGCGACACGTGGAAGGATCGGAATCGTCCGATCATCATCTTGGCTCACCTGTCATCGATCACGATCGTGGTCTTCATCAGGATGCAGGGACGATCGTGATCTTCATCGAACGGACGAAATCGCATTTCGTTGGGACGGTTGGATTGCCATCGGACGAACGACGAAAGGGAGTCATCAGGAGCACACGATCGTCATCAGGAGAGCAATCGGACGGCTGGCGTTCTTTCGCGAAGAAACCATGATTGACGCGCGATCGTGGCCTGATCATCGCGCGATCGTGGCCCGATCATCACCGATCGTCGCATCAGAGGCGCCATTCATGGAAGCCCTATGATCGACGCTCGATCGCCCTGCAATCTAAGCCCGATCGCCACGCGATCGTGCCCATGATTTTGGCTATTCCACTGCTAAATCAAGGCGAAATCAAGGCCACGACTCATGGAATCAAAGCCACATTCAATCCACTCCCACGACGCCATTAAACCGCTTCCCTGACCGCTTCAATTGCCCACGATCGTCGGGCTAATTTTCCCTTTAAAAACCCATGTATTCTCCCTTTGTTCTTTAACTTTTGATCGATTCGTGAAGAAATTAAGCGAATTTCGGGGAAGGTCTTAAGTTCTCGTGATCCTCTACTTCCAAGTGTGTAGAGACGCATCCATTGAAGCATGATAATAACGATTTCATCGCTTGAGTTTATCGAATTTTCCCCTTGAATTCCGAACATCCACGAGGAAGAATCCGAGCAAATTCGCTTCAATCCACGAGAATTGAGGCCCCATTCTTGCGGAAATTGGGTTAGTAGTAAGATTTGATCGATTATCAAGAGGTAATTTGTATTTTTACTAGGTTTAGATCTTTAATTTCGCAAAGTAGTTCATAATGTTCTTCATTTTTCCTAATTTTTTGTTCAAAAAATTGCTGATCTTGAAAATAGTATATCTCTCTAATTATAATTCCAAATCACTTGATTTTAGTTTCTTTGGATTCCTATTTTGATCAGCTTTCCGTGGATAGCAAGTTCATCGAATTCCGAGTTCATTTGACCCTTCAATTTGACATTTGACCGAGGAATGTTCATCTATCATCAGAAGTCAAACGTTGACTTTCGGGGTCAATTACTTTCAATTTGCAAATCAGAATTCGATTATTTTGATCTCTTTAGATTCCTCTGGTTCTTAGGTTTCCATTGACATGTAAATTGCAAGATTGGGATTTCATTTGACCGGTCAATTTGACGATTTCCTCTGAGGTGTTCATTTCGGGGATTTTTTGATATTTGATTTTCAATAATTCATAGTAAATCCAATTCTTATCGAAAAATCACGAATTATATTTCAATAAATTCCAATTTCTCTGTAGTTTTTGAATATATAATTTTCGTAATCTTATGACACTGTTTGATTCTCTGATTTTACAGAGCACCTACTGTTGGTCAAAGTCAACGCTTTGACTTTGACTTTTGACTTTTGACTTTTCTCTGTCAAACCCGAGAATTAAGTTCTTAAAACTTTTTATTTAGTCTCTTTGTATCATTTCCATTCCTTAAATCTTATTTTCTCTTATTTAAAACCTTTTTTAAACCTAAGTTTGATCAAGTCAACTATACAATTAAAGTCAACCCTGCTCTCTGTGGATCGACCCGATACTTACACATTACTTGATTTTATATCTTGTCTTTGTGAGTTCGGTTTTATGAATTTTTTTTTGCCAACGTTTTTGTGTTTTAACGACGCGCGAAAACGATCTGTCAAAGGTGTATCTAAATCGTACAATATGAGGGAGGATCAATGAAGTGATATCATTATGAAAAGATATTAGGAAATCAGGAATATAAAGATATATGATGACTTAGTAGGGATGATAAGATAGATAATAAGATAAGAGAAGAAATATGGAAGAGGAATAATACATAATTAAATATGATAAGGGAGAGGAGGCGTTGATCGAAATAGGGTTAGAATATTAAGAAGGGGGTTGAGTGTTGACTGAGATTATGAGATATTTTATATTCGGGTAAGAAATAAGAATAGAGAACAGATATGCCGAAAGAAGAGACTGTCGGAGAAGATAGAAGAAGTGATAGAACATCGGTTATAGGAGAGACAAAGGGCGGTAGAGGATATAGAATAAGAAGATGGAGATAGACGGTAAGATAGAAGTACATAATAAAGTTGGATATAATATTAAATTAGTGGAGATGAGAAGCGACGAGTGGGGATTGGAAGGGACGGTATTACGGATTAAGTAGTGAGAGGAGAATGAAGCGGAGAGTAAAGAATAGGATAACAAGAAGAATCTAGCGTTGGACTTACGATTTTAAATAGGAACCATATCATGGAAAGAGAAGCGAGAGAATGATACTTGACTTGCAACAATGAAGACGATGCTCTCGAGACCACCAAACGACCGAGATTATCCTCGACAGGTTTTGGATTTAAAGTGGAGAAAGACGACAGAGCGGGAGGGAGAAAGGGAAAGGAAGGTAGATGATCGAAGAGAAGATTTACGGGAGAAGCACAAGAACACACGAACACAAGTTTCCAGAGAAACAAATTTTATCAAAAACATCTGCCTTGTTCTCCAATACAATTTGCGTTTTATAGAGATAGAGAAATAGAAGTTACCGCAAAACGTCTCTTCACGGTAATCTTTTCGCGGAAGAACGGTTGCGCCGGTTTCATAAATTTTGATGTTTTCGCCGCTCGTAATGGTCGCGAGGCTGCTTACGTGGATGCTACATTTCTGTCGTCTTGATTGTCGTCTCTGAAGTTAGTGCCGCGTTCATATGATATAATATCGCTTGCCACTTCCTCGTTTTCATTTCTTGCAGGGCTTGTTGGTGAAAATGATCGAGGATAGAAGCTAGAAGTCCATGCCGATCGGGTAGGTAATTGGGGAGTTCCCGCCGATGTCCCGTGCTTTGAAGAGAAGTTTTCTTCTTTTGATGCTGCAATTCTTCGGTAGTTACTGATGCCGCAATCCGGAGGGGGTGGAAAATGCTTCGATTGAGATAGGAAGATGAGGAAAGTGGGTGTGAAGATGGGCTGCAGGAGATTGGAGATTCATCGCTGGTCGGGGACGACTGGAGAGTCTTCGTAGATCGTCCTTCATTTCGGAGGGAAGCAGGCTTTGCCGTTGCGATGTTCTAGCGAAGATGGATATCTCCGTCTTGGTGGAGAGGAACCGAAAGACGTTGGCGCGACCGCTATTCTTTTCGTGGATCACCTCGCGGTTGTCTTTTCAGGATCGGTCTTCGATCTTCTCCGCGGGCAGGTAAGTTCCCAATAGGTGCGATTATTCCAGTCGCACGCTGAGAAATGTGGAGGGGAGGTCGTCGTGGGTGGTGGCAGTGATGATAGCTTCCTTCCTTCAAATTCGAGCTTCTTCTATGCTGACTGTACCCAGAATTCTGTCGAGAATGCTCGGGCGGTAACAAGACTGAGGTGAGGAGAGACGGGCGGTAACAGGAATGAGGTGAGAGAGAGCAGAGATGGGTTGTGATCATGCGACGGGTCTCCTTGCTTCCAGCCCTTCGAGCGCTGTCTACTCTCGTGTACATTGGTGACTTGTGTTTCTGCGTATTTATTGGGGCGAGACAATGGAGTAAATTCAAGGATCCTTGACTATTTTTTTTGTTTGACCACAGCAGGGGCGGATGTGAAACAAGTTGGACTTTCCGATAATCTGCGATCGATGCCCATAATAGGACTTAAAGTCCTTCTCCAGTAAATCGTGATCCTTGTACTTTGTATTCATGAGCTTGATAATTACGAGTATTGCTTTGTGGAAGATAATTCTTCTTCTTGTATTCTTCTTTCATGCTCTTCATAACTGATTTTGATTCTCCTCTTTGCTCTCTTAATGGCTGAAGGATAAGATATGTTGAACCGTAGGCCTTGAAATTTTCTTGGAGGTCTTGGATAAGCTGGAGAATTGTCTTGAGGTAAAACAAGAAGATCATGTCTTCCATTTGTAATTAATATATAGATCTCTCTTAAAATTCTAACTAAGGGTGGTTTTCAAAGAAGGTAGGGATTTAATAACAAAGATGTTCCTATTTTATTTTCTTTTGAGATCATCTATTTAAAATGATATAAGGTGCCTATGATATAGTGGATAGGTTTGGAAAATAGGGAACCTATATCAAGGTAGAAGGTGGTTGACTTGGTCCATTCAAGGGATTCTAATTATCTAAGGATACGGCTAATTTCTTTTTGACCAAGTCAATCTTTGGATCAGTGTAAAATAGAAAGGAGGGAAGATAATTCCCTTAAGATCTACAATCTCTTTAATTATTTAGAGAGGTCTTCTTCATCCATTTAATTAATGGATAATTTCTCAAGTTGGTGGATAAGGAGGAGGAGTAGGAGTAGGATAGGTTCACTTAGAACCCTTGTGTTCATGTTTTGAAAATATTCTCCATCATATACCTTCTTATACCAAATTCCTTAAAGGCATATGCACACCCCATTGAAGCCCCAAAAGGATCCAATTCAGTGAGAATATTAGTTCAATTATGATGAATTCTCTTTCGATTAAAAAGAGAGATCCAGGAGCACCCATGATTACGAGTGAAATTGGAGGAATGACTTTTGCTAGATCCTTCTTAGATACCGGAGCTAGTATCAATATTCTCCCTAAAGCAGTATTTGATCGTCATCATGTAGGGGAGTTGCAGCCTTTTCTTATAGAGTTATGTTTAGCGGATGGATCGGTAAGGAAGCCTCATGGCATAGTAGAAGATGTTATAGTAAGAATTGAAGGATGTTATTTTTCGGTAGACTTCTTAATAGTAGATATGAAGATCACTAAGGAGCTTAGTCAAGCCTCAATTATTGTAGGAAGACCTTTCTTAGCTACCCAAAAGCCGTCACGGATTGGGGAAAAGGAGAAGTAATTTTAAAGGTGAGAGAGCGCACGGTGAAGGTCAACATCAACAAATTAATGAAGTACCCTTCACAAGCTTTCGAAGATTTGGGCGCCATCGATCTCTTTGATGATCAAGACATAGAGACTTGCATCGAAGAAGTCATGATGATCAACAAGGAAGCTGATTTCAAGTAGCTATCGTTGGACGAGCTGATAGAGGAGCTCAAGCCTCTTCCATCTACACTTAAGTATGCTTTTCTTGACTCTCAGCAGGCAAAACCAGTAATCATTTCGTCCCAGCTCAATGAGGAGCAGGAGAAACGATTACTCGACGTATTACGATGGAATGAGAAGGCAATCGTCTAGAATCTAGCAGATTTGAGGGGATTAGACCCCTCATTATGTACTCATCGCATATTTTTGGAGGACGAGTCCAGACCCATGAGGGAGGCCCAACGACAACTAAACCCTAAGGTATGAGAAGCTGTAAAGGAGGAGATCCTGAAGTGGCCTAACGCGGAGATCATCTACCCCATATCAGATAGCCAATGGGTTAGTCCTATACATGTTGTTCCTAAGAAAGCAGGAGTTACAGTGACCGTGAATGACAAGGGCGAGGAGATCCAAATGTGCCTTCCGACAAAGTGCCTGAATGTTTTGAATATCTAATTCAATGTATTATGTTGTATTTGATATTTTGATCAAAATTTTGGAAGGCTTACTGACCTCGAAACCCAACAGTTGCCATGTTGTGACATGTGCACGTATCGCATGTCATACTCATGACACATGATTATCGCATGTCATTAGTGATTAAGCACCCTTAATTGGCTTAAGCTATCTAAATGGTCCCCTATTCATTTTATAAACGATGATTTCTTTGATTTTACCAATGTGGGACTATGTGCTTTACTTTTATCGCAGGTATAATGATGAACGTTTGATTTTTGGGTTTTAATCGCGACCATCGATGGTCACTTAATTGAAGGGGTACTTATCGAGTTCTCATCGGGTGTCGATTCATCTTATTAATAGAAAAATCATGGTCATTGATTTGAGGAGTTATGACGGCCATGATTTAAAGTATCTCACGGTATGTGATGTGTTTAGAAGTGTTAATGGGCATGTATCACTTCTCCCTCTCTCTCTCTCTCTAGTGGGCTCGGCCCACTAGTCTCCTCTCTCCTATATTAAGCCCCCATTGCATGGGGGCGTCTAATCAATGAAATCACTCTCTCTTTCTTCTTGCTCTAACATGGTATCAGAGCATAGAGAGAAAAATTAGGGTTTGCGCCGCCCTGCCCCTGACGTGACGCGCCGTCTTGACGCGCCGCCCTGACGCGCCTTGCCCTGACGCGCCGCCTTGCCCCGACGCGCCGCCTTGCCCTGACCTGACGCGCCGCCTTGCCCTGACTGACGCGCCGCCTTGCCCTGACGTGACGCGCCGCCTTGCCCTGACGCGCCGCCCTGACGTGACGCGCCGCCCCGACGCGCCTTGCTCCCGACGCGACGCGCCGCCTTGCCCCGACGCCGCTGCTCGACGCGACGCGCGACGCTGCCGCCTCGACGCGACGCGCCGACGCGCCGCTCTGACGTGACGCGCCCGCGCCCGACGCGCGCCGCCTCGACGCGCCGCCTCGACGTGACGTGCCCGCCCTGACGCACCGCCTTGCCTCGACGGGACGCGCCGCTCTGCCCCGACGCGCCGCCCGACGCGACGCGGCCGACGCGCCGCCTCGACGTGACGCGCCCGCCTGACGACGCCGCCTTGCCCTGACGCGCCGCCCGCTCAGTGTGACGCGCGCCCGCTCGACGCGCCGTCCCCGCTCGCTCCCTCGCACGCCTACCGTCGCACCGCCAGCTGCCACACCCGCACGCCACCTGCCGTCGTGCCCCTATTTGCTCGAAGCCGCTGCTGCCCGTACTTGACCGCCACTCGCACATGGCCGACTCAAGCATATCATCTCCTACGACCGCCTCGCCTCCTCCTCGCACGGGGCCGGCTCGCGAGTCCGGAAGCATTCGATTGTGAGTGCACTCGCCAAGCCTGCGTACACGTTCGATGGGTCCAATTATGGGCCCTGGCAAGGCGCCTTCCTGGAGTTCCTGAATGCTCACGGTCTTCGGCACCATATAACCGAACCTCCTCTTAAGGAATCGGATCCGGTTACTCGAGTGGAGCAGACTAGAGTCCGCAGCTTTGTTCTGGCTTATCTCCCAGCATCGCGCCTCGGATCATGGAGCCGCTCAGCATGACACGCCCCGCCACGCGCCCCGTGGCTCAGGGTTGGAGACTATGTACGCCAACAAGAGCAACGTGAGCCTGGACAGTTCGCCTATATGAGGAGTTGTTCGCCCGTCGCCGTGGAACCCGGACACCGCAAAACTACTATGGATCGGTCGACGCTATCTTCACCAACCTCGAGGTCTATCAGCCGCTTGTTTTGGATCTTAACACGCTTCGACGGTATCGTGATGAGCTCCGAGCTGGAGCCTTCCTCAGCGGATTACGTCCCGTAGCCGGCAGATATGATCGTGGGTCGTACTTTGGGGATCGCGGTGCTACCCACCGAGGAGATCTTTGCAGCTGCACTTAAAGTGCGGGATGCTCGCGCCTCATCCCTGCACTCATGCAGCCTCGCGAGACATCCGCTCTCATAGTATCAGCCGGGACTCACCGGGCATCTGGGAAGGGCGCATCCTCCGGGAAGAACCGTATCTCCCATCCACCCTGCAAGTACTGTGGGAAGACATCACACGCAGCAGAGAAGTGCTGCAAGGAGTTCGGGAAGCCCGCCTGGGCCATGGCTGCTGCAGGAGGCAAGGCGTCCTCCACTCCTGCCGAAGGCTCTTCCTCTACTACTCCTTCATCCGGAGGGATGGTTATCCTCTCACTCTCTCCTTCGGAGCTGTCCTACATTCAGGCATCACGCGCCTCCTCACTTTGCCCGCATGCGGCACCATCAGCCAATCTTGCGGCATTGACCAGCAGCTTGGCGTCCTATGCGGGAGGACGCGGCGCTTCTCCAGGTACGCCGTCTATCTCAATTCCTCGTATTACTTCTTGGGTTATTGACTCGGGGGCCTCTTCCCACATGACCGGTTTTCCCACTATTCTGACCTCTACCTGCCCTCGACACCTCCATTCCCCGACGTCCGTATAGCTCGACTGCCGCTCTTGTCCCGTCCCCTGCACCGGCCGCTCTCGTGCCACATCTTTCCTTCCTTTACAGAACGTCTTGTATATTCCCGGTTTTCCTGCCAATCTGTTGTCCATCAGTGCGATCACTAAAGCCCTTCACTGCGGTGTGTTCTTCTTTCCTCATCACTGCATCTTCCAGGATCTCGATACGGGCCGGAGGATTGGACTGGGCCGTGAGAACGGACGTGGGATCTACGAGCTGGTGGCTGATTATCCTTCTACGGGACTCAAAGCCCTTTTTGCACTTTCTGCTTCTTCTAGTTCTCTTCATGACTCATTTTTATGGCACTCCCGATTGGGGCATCCTAGTCTTGTCAAACTTAAGGAAACTCTTCCCTGGTTAAAGTTATCTGAGTTTCATTGTGAGTCCTGTGAACTAGGGAAGCATCATCGATCATCATACCCCTCGCGCACTGGTCCACCTACTCATAGTCCGTTTGACTTGGTCCACTGCGACGTCCCTCGGGGTCCCTGCTGTGCATTCATCTCCTACGGGAGGAAAGTATTACATGGTGTTTGTTGATGATTACACTCGACGAGTTGACGTATATTCGAAAAAGTCGGAAGGAAGTACTTTCTCGGGTTCGAGATTTTCTCCTTGAGATCAGCACTCCAGTACATGACTAAGGTAAAAAGTCCTGCGCACTGGACAATGCACTTGAGTTCACTCGGAAGGCGATTGAGGACCTCTCGTCCTGGCTCATGGGATAGTCCATCGACTACTTGTCCATATACCTCGCAGCGAATGGAGTGGCCGAGAGGAAGCATCGACACCTTCTCGACATGGTCCGCACACTGTTGCTTGCTAGTGCGAGTACCTCGAAAGATCTCCGGTGTGACGCTGTCCCGACTCGCTACATATTTGGTGAACCGTCTCCCATCTCGCTGCTCTTGGAGGTGCGGTTCCCTCTTCAGCGATTGACTCCTATGGCTGATATCTTCTCCCTCCCTCCCCGCGTGTTCGGGCTGCACCGCATTTGTTCGGATCACACTCCCGCTCCGTCCAAGCTAGCTCCTCGTGCACGCAAGGGTGTGTTCGTAGGTTACTCTGACTCGGAAAGGGCTACCGTATATACTTCCCGATCAGCACCCAGCATGTTACTTCGCGGACGTGACCTTTCATGAGGATGTTCCCTATTTTTTTCATATACCCCGTCCGCCGATGATATCTCCTCATCATCCCTACCCCCTTCCGTATCCGCCACCACTGTTTTCCGACCTTCCCGTGCTGATGTCACCCTCTTCCTTGCTCGATGTGTCACCCTCTTCCGCATCTCGTCCCGAGCTCGTCTGGCGGTGGACCCTCCCTCCTCTCCACCCCCTCGTTTCCGCCTACATCGTCACCTCCCTACCCTCTCCACCACCTCCCGTCTTCGACCTTGACCTTCCCATTGCCCTTCGCAAGGGCACTCGCGCTGCACGAAACATCCTATCGCCCATTATGTTTCTCCCCGCCCGCCTTTCTCCTTCCTATCGAGTCCTTTGCCCTCTGCTGTTCTCACCGAGTCAATTCCCAAGTCGTATATTGAGGCGTTGTGTACCGGCGTGGAAAGCGGCGATGGATGTGGAGTATGCGGCCTTCTCCAGCGGGAGACTCGGACGTTGGTCCCTCGACCGACCGATGCCAACGTCGTCTCTGCAAGTGGGTGTACTCCCTCGAAGTACAATCCCGATGGCTCCGTTGCCTCGTTACAAGGCGCGTCCGGTGGCCCGTGGCTTTTCTCAAGCCTATGGTCTTGACTATCATGAGACCTTCTCTCCCGTGGCGCGCCTCGCTCCATTCGTGTTCTCTTCTCCATCGCCTTGGAGCAAAGGCTGGCCGCTTCATCAACTGGACGTCTCCAATGCCTTCCTTTACGAGACCTCGAGGAGCGAGTATTTATGGAGCAACCGCCCGGGTACGTTGCTCAGGGGGAGTCTTCCGAGGTGTGTCTCCTCAAGAAGGCTATCTATGGGCTGAAGCAAAGCTCCGCGTGCGTGGTTCCACAAGTTCTCCTGACTTCTCTTCTCATATGGCTTCGCTTTCTACTGCCTCCGATCCGACCGTCTCGCTGAAACGCACCCCCACTTGGCCGTGTCATCCTCGGGCTGTGTATATCGATGACATCATCATCACCTGTGAGTGATGACGCCGAGGTTACTGCGACCAAGGTGTATCTCGGCTCAAGACTTCGTGACCCGAGACTGCTCTCCACCAAGGTACTTCCTTGGACTTGAGATTGCTTATCGTCATGGGCAGATGTCTATTTGTCGCCGGAAGTACGCGCTGATCTCATGGAGGAGACAGGGATGTTGGGGTGCAAGCCCGTCGCCTCACCCATGGAGCGGGTAATGTGGATCGGTGGGGACCATGCCACCGCACCGGTGGAGGATGCAGGCCTCTACCGACGACTCGTGGGGGAAATTGATTTTCCTCACCGTGACACGCCCTGCATATTCTTATGCGGTTAGTATCTTGAGCCGCTCATGCATGCTCCTCGTACTATCCATCCGGGAGGGGGTCTACCGTGTTCGCGCACATAAAGAGAGCTCCGGGAGGGGCCTCCCTCGTATCGACGCCATGGCCATCTCGCGCGTTGAGGCCTACTCGACTCGGATTTGCCGCGACAAGGAGGACCGGAAGTCACATGGTGGATATGCCACCTACGTTGGAGGTAATCTTGTTACATGGCGCTCTCGTAGCAGTCCCATCTGTATCTCTGCAGCAGCCGCTAAGTCGAGTATCGAGCCATGGCGGATACCACAAAGCAGATGTTGTGGCTGCGCTCTCTTCTCACCGAGTTGGGCTTCCCCGGAGAGCCTATGCGGATGCATTGTGACAACTCGGCTGCGACCTTTATTGCCGGAATGCTACTGCTCCATATGCGGACGAAGCACATTGAGATTGACTCGCCACTTTATTCGACAAGATGTGGTGAGCGGTACCATCCGTACTCCACACGTCGCTTCGGCACATCAGCTAGCGACATCTTCACTAAGGCACTACCAGGCCCGACCTATGATACTATGGGGTCCAAGCTGGGCATGTTCGACCTCCACGCTCCAGCTTGAGGGGGAGTGTTAATGGGCATGTATCACTTCTCCCTCTCTCTCTCTCTCTAGTGGGCTCGGCCCACTAGTCTCCTCTCTCCTATATTAAGCCCCCATTGCATGGGGGCGTCTAATCAATGAAATCACTCTCTCTTTCTTCTTGCTCTAACAAGAAGTATCATATCAAGATCTCACGAACGAACTCAATCGAAGAGTCTCCTTCTTTTGAATACGTGGCGTAATTCTAATGCTCCAATGAAGATCTAATAGTTGAAATTTAACCAAAATAATTAGCCTCTCCAGATTCCATCATAATCATTGATCTCATCGAGGAGAATATCTGACAGTCATGCCCAAATTCAAAATTTTATAAATTCTCTCTCTTCGACAGAAAAATATATTATGGGATTGTTTCCATTGATCGAACCTTTTGGATCGCTCAATACTTAAATCTCTTGCTTCAATCATCTTCTAGACTTATTACCGCATCCAAGGAGTTCTTGAAGACAAGATTTTTATAATAAGGGGCCAAGTGCTGCTAATTGTTGTGGCTGAGGTCATGATGGCTAGGGATGTGGTTGGAGGCACAATGGTTAAATCTACCCTCTATGTGAGCAGTACAACACTTATGATCACCATTCCAATTGTTGTTCAAAAAATTTGAGCAAACTCGATGCAGTTGCTAATTTTGCCTCTATTGATGCTACCTCTCCCTCATCTTTTGGCACTATGACCATTTTTCAGGAAATTTTTTATTAATTGTTGAAACATTTGAATATGTCTAAAGCCTCTCATCTGTCTCATCATGACTCCGTGTTTGGCTTAGTATTGCCATCCTCACATCCTTATTTGCATCTTAGATCATTGACTTAGGGCATCCACGTATATGTCAGGTACCTAATTCATCCTTACTCCTTTATCTCATTTACCTAATACTTCTTCTATCTATATTGTGGATAGTCGTGCTTGTCTTGTTGTAGGACATGATGAGGCTAATCCAAAATCCTTGCTTATATTATGTAATGTCCTTAATCTTCCAAATTTTCTAGTCAACATTTTATCCATCATTTACGAGCAATCTCTTTAATGTTATTTTGCTAGAAATCTGATAACATGCAAATTATACATGAAAATATATGATTATTAATACAAATTAAGGCATAAAACATTCCATTCTAATGCATGTTATCATATTTAGGAGTGTTTATCTATCATTCTATGAAAATAAGTTATAATCTTAAAATGCACTAATTTAGGGATAATTATGATAAATTAAAGATAAATATTTTAAGATTAGATTATCCCCATTTTTATTTGAGAATATAATTAGGTTTTAATGTTAAATAATAAGAGAAATAATTTTTACACACTCATTTATTTTAAGATTATAAAACAAATGAGTGTATTTTTTAAATAAAAATTTATTGTCTTGTTATTTATTGAATTTGAATTTTTATAATTATAGATAATTTAATTTATGATCTAATGAAACAAATTTAGATTAATTTGGAGTTGTAGTTTAAAAGTGATAAATTTTTCTAATTTTTAGGGATTTTTGAGGATTTTTTTATTTATTTTTATGAATTTAATTCAATTTTTTTGAATTAAATGAATAACAAAGCATAATTTTATATCGCATGCTGACGTGGCAGCTAATGTGTAGTGGACGAGAAAGCACGTCGCCACATTGCGGTGTATGGACACGACACATGTCGTCGCATGTCTATTCTTGCGTGTGTATGGTTGTGTGTGTGTGTGCGCACGTGTGCGCGGGTGTGACAAGAGAGATTAAGCTTCCCTTTCAGGATAACGCTATCTACCTATGATGCGCATACCTTATATACCTGTCAGATTTATTGTTTTTCGTCATGTGGGACTATTTTTATGTCTTTTTGTGCGCAGGTGACGTGACGTCGTGTGGAGCGTCTGATCGCGCGACTTAATCACAATTGTCAATCTTCACTTAGGTGAAGGGGTACGTAGTGGAATTTGATTGGGCAACGATTCCTTTTTCAAATGTTTTAATCTCAGCTAGTAATCTGAACAGTTATAACGGCTGAGATTAAATTTTCCCGATGGACTTCGATGAATGCGTGGAGATGTCTTGGACATTGATTTCCGATCAGATGGATATGATCGCGCGACAATTCTTTTTCACACGCTATGTGGCAAAAATTTGGGCACTTCATCTCTGATCAAACGAACATGACATAAAGGCAACGATTCGCATCTAAGCGTTTCATCTGATTCGTTGATTGAAGATGAAGAGTCAAATCCAATGGCCACGCCCAATTTTACCTATAAATTGTGATGTTCTTCGACAATGAATACATAAAAAATACATTCATTCTATGTGGATTCGACACTTATTCACCTCTATACTATTCAATTAGGGATTATTTCTCTAAATTGGTAAGTTTGGTAAATCATTCTATGAAAAAGTCATTATAATATTGATAACATGCATTTTATACATGAATTTACATGATTATTAATGCAAATAAAGGCATTAATTACTCCAATTGTATGCATGTTATCATATTTTAAGTATATTTCTATCATTTTACATAATTTCATGTTATGATCTAAAAATACATCAATTTATGGATTATTATACATAATTAAACAATATAATTTTAATCCTAATTATATTTTAGATCATAAGTATGTTTACATAATTAAAATATGAGAGAAAATACCTTTATTTATATTCATATATTGTTCTAAAGTTATTTTAGAAGATACATGAATGTATTTATTTAATTAAAATTAATTATCTTGTTATTTTTAATATTTTGACTTTTTATAATGATAGATTGTTCAATTTCTGATCTAACAAAATAAATTTGAATTAATTTGGAGTTGTATTTTGAAAGTTATGATTTTTACAATTTTTAGGAATTTTTTGGAATTTTTATGAATTTATTTAATTATATTTTTGATTTTAAAAATGATTAAAAGAATAAAAAAGGGTTTTATATTACCGCGCGCTGATGTGGCGGAGCGAAGCCACGTGGCAACGCGCAGACATGTGTCTAAGTGACACGTGGACACGCGTGTGTGCGTGATGTGTATGCGTGAGACGCATGTGTGTGCGTGACACGTATGCGTGGAATTTATAAATGGGTGAGGAGCATCTGTAATCGGATTTAAGCTAACCGCTTAAGTCCGTCGTATCTTATAAACCCGATAAAATGCATTAATTTATTCCGTGTGAGACTATCTTCCTTTTATATTTTATTTCAGGTGACGTGGCAACGCATGGGACATCCGATCGCGTGATTTAATCACGTGCGACGAATGTCACTTACTCAAGGGGTACGTGGCAGCATCTTAAGAGGCACTAATTCGATTAAATGGACTTTAATTGCAGCCGTCCATCTACCAAGTTATAACAGTCATGATTAATCGCGATCGGTGGACCTTCCGATTGATCAAGACGGCCCGATGAAGATCCAATGGATTGATCGAAACGACGCATCTCTTGACACACGAGACGTGGACGCATCCTGACGCTCTTTCGGCGATCGGACGCTCACAACTTAATCGCACTGCTTCACCAAACGACGCATCATCTGAACCATTGATCGCGATGGACCGTTAGATCCGACGGTTACGCCTCTTTTCTTCTATAAATAGAACTGTTTTTCGTGATGGAAGAACACCTTTGAATTTTCGAGTGAAATCGAACTGTCTAGACACCACAATATGAGAGTCTTTTGATTTCTTTGCCTTCATGACACATTTCCGCATCCGAGGAGCATTTGAAATCAGAAATTGATCGAGGGAGTAAGGAGAAATCACATCTTAAATGCCAATTTTTGTCTTCGAAATCGCGGAATGAATAGCCATGCATGCGGCGATTAATTGGATCATTTCGAGCGCGACTTTGGGTTAGATTGTGTGTTTTCATCTAGATATTTCGTCATTTAGCATTAGATTTAAGTTTTGAATCGTAGATTAAGCTTAATTTTTTTTAATTTTGATTTTTAATAAAATTTTGCAATCAAATTTTGTCTCATTTTCAAACTTTGATTACTCTGCAAATTCTAATCCAAATCACTCGATTTTTGATTCCGTGGATTTGCAATTGAGTTATCTTTCTTAATATTATAAATTTCCTAATTTCTAATCTCAATTCGTCGTCTGATTTGATCGAATTTCAAAGATATTTCTCAAATTTCCCTAATTCTCTGTGGATTCGACCCTTATTTACCATTATACCCTTCAATTCGTGAATTAATCTTAAAATTGGTAAGTTTGGACTTTGCTTTAACATGACATCGTATGTATTCAACGATCATACACATTCGTTTCCTCAAATATCAAAATGCATTAATTTAGGGTTATCTAAGAGAAATTATGAAACATAATTTTTTATGACTCATCTTTACTTGAGATTATAAGAGAAATCATTTTTATACCCTCATATATTTTTCTATGTTTTAAACTCTAAATGAAATGAGTATATTTTTCTCTTGTTTAATTATTAAATTTGACCTTTTAGAATGATAGATAATTTAATTTTTGATCTAATGAAATAAATTTGGATTAATTTAGAGTTATATTTTAAAAGATATGAATTTTCTAATTTTTAGGGATTTTTCTAAATTTTTTCCAAATATTTCTGAATTTAAAATCAATTTATTTGAATTAAATTCATTAAAATAACATTTTTATTTTTGCGTGCTGATGTGGCAGTTGATGTGGCATGAGCGGAAAAAGCGCGTCACGTGGCGACATATGAGACCGCTATGTGTCGCACAAGTGTACATGTGGGCGCTTGTGCGAGTGCGTGTGTGTGCATGCGTGTGTGTGTGATTTAGAAGAAAGCACCCTGTTAAGGATTTTTGCTAACTCCTTAATTGCGCAGATCTTGTATACATGTGTTTTGTCTTTAATTTTTGTCATGTGGGACTTTGTTTTGTTTTAAATGTGTGCAGGTGACGTGGCATTATGAGAAGCGTGTGATTTACGATGTAAATAAAGACCGTCGATCTTCACTTTCAGAGGGGGGTACGCAGTGCGTTCTTATTTGTCGGGGAATTATTTTTAAAATGATTTAATCTCAGTCGTCGATCTGAGGAGTTATAACGGTTGACATTAAAAACTGACGGAAACGCAGTTGAAGCGTTCAATCAAGATCAAATGGCAAGCGTTTCACGATGTGGCGAAATTTCGACGGTCCATTCAAGATCTAACAGACGTGAATTAATCATAATGGTTTGAAGCCTGGTGTTTCATAAAAGCTCAAAGAATTATTTGAGCCGTTGATCAAAGAATTAGATCTCGATTGGAGGGTTATGCCTAATTTGCCCTATAAAATGAGATGTTCGTTGACATTGTAAATCCTTCTTGGGTTCTTCGAGTAATCGAACTGTCTAGACACCAAATCTGATGGAAAATTATCTCATCACATGAACACAAGGATTCCAAGTGAACCTAGATATGACTTAAGGAAGAGAAATCATTCTCAACAGCAACAAAATGACATACTTATCCTTATTCATAAGTTTGAGAAACTCACTATTCATGAAATGAAGGAAGAAGACCTCTCTAAAACATTGAAAGAGAGTGTAGATCAAAAGGGAATTATCTTCCCTCCTCCTCCAATTATATACTGATCCAAAGATTGACTTGGTCAAAAGAAATTAAATCCTTATCCTTAGATACATAGAATTCCTTGAAATGGACCAAGTCAACCACCCTTACCTTGGTATAGGTTCCTTAATTTCCAAGCCTTATCCACTATATCATAGGTACCTTGTATAATTATTGATCTCAAGAAAGAAAATCAGTAGGAGCATCTTTGTTATTCCATTCCCTTCTCTCTTTGAATACCACCTATAGTTAGAATTATAGGAGAGATCTAATTGATATTATTATCTTTGGAATCTACCTCAAGACAAGACTTTTGCATGAGTAAAACCATGCATCTACATAATCAACATGAAAGGTCTACCATTAAAGAAGATAGTCGAGAAGATCATTCTCCCCACGATCTCCTATTCAAGAAAAAATCTCACGAGTTAAAGATGAAGATGAAGAATTGTCATCAGCCATCATGAGAGAAATGAAGACTGATCAAAAGTTCTTATGAAAATTATGGAGCCATTGACTGAGTTTCATCAACCAATCAAGCGCTTTATGATGAAGTCCAGCAAGAAGAGAGCTGTCAATAATGAAGACAATCACAAGGACCCTCCTCCTAGTTTCCCAAGACCTCCAAAATCCTCTCAAGGTCAACGAGTTTACACATGAACATCACCTCGACAGCTTATGAAAACAATTCAGCATGAGAGAAGCTTTATAAATGAAGATCATCAAGCTCATGATCCATTCAAGTGAAATATGAAGAAATGTTGAATATCACGGTTGATGGAGAACAAGAGATCAATGAAAATTCCCTAACTCCTATATCGGCCACCATAGAAGCAGTAACTACACATGAAAACCTCCACGTGGATACTGTCATTGGTTCTACATGAATTAAAGCAGGAGTAAAGCTTGTATGAAGACTGATCAAATTGACGAGAACTACCTCCCATCTAAATAAGGCTTTCATGACTAATGAAGAAGAAGACAAGAAGACATCCACGAAGAAAGACCATAACTATCTCTACATGGAAATGAAATATCTATGGATTTAATGAGAAGTCCACGCATCTCCCTTCCACAGATGATAAAAGCGTCGACGAGAATTGACTTCAACCACTTCAACGCATCCCTTCTACAGATTTAACTGCCACTTACAACAACTGTCAAAGACCCTCCTTGAAACCAAGATTCCACGGTCAACCTTCCTAAAAGAATCAAAATAATGAGAGAACATGAGACAATCCATGAGAAGATGCATAACGGCCCGTTTAACTACCTCTCTCTTCTCGAAACTTCTCTTCAATCCAACTTCCCTCTCTTTCTTCCAATAAGAGAGTGACGGAACAAGACTGAGAGGTCATCAATTTCACACGGTCAAGAGTAAAAAATAATTCCAAACTTACCAATTTAGTGAAAATATCTAGAATTGAGGGGTATAAGGGTAAATATGGGTCGAATCCATAGGGAATTAGGGAAATTTCTGATGATCTCTTCGAATTTGATCAAATCGGACAATGAATTGATGATAGAAATTAGGGAAAATGGTTTGATTATGAAAGAGAACTTCAAGACGATTCCAAAAAAATCAAAAATCATCGAATTTGATTTTGATTTCGCAGAGAAATTGAAGATCGAAGTGAGGGATGATTTCAGAAAAATTGGAAGAACAATTTTAACGAAAATAAAACAGAATTCAATCAAAATTATGAATCTAAAACGAAATTAAACTCTAATAGACGAAAGATTAGTGAATACCGCTTCCACTAACGCAAGATTGCGATTGGATTAACCCAATTAATCATCGGAATCAAGGCTTTTCATCAAAAATCCGAAAATCACGATCGTGGAGTTCAAGCGTCGATTTCTTCCTCGTCTTTCGCCCAAATCTTTATCTTAAACACTCCGTGGATGCGGAATTGAGTCTAAAAGAGGATAGGATCAAGAGATTCAAGAGATTTTTTGTCTAAACAGATCAATTTGATTGATTTGCTCTCGAATGCTTTACAAATCAGAAGAACATCTCAATTTATAGGGATTTTGGGCATAATCGTTCGATCGAATTAATCAACGGCTCTGATGAAACAATCAATCGCAAAGAAATCAATCACAAAGTTAAATAATAAGAGAAATCATTTTATATACACTCATATATTTTTCTAAGTTTTAAAATCTAAAAGAAATGAGTGTATTTTTGAAATAGAAATTTATTCTCTTGTTATTTATTAAATTTGACATTTTTAGAATGATAGATAATTCAATTTCTGACCCAATGAAATAAATTTGGATTAATTTGGAGATATTTTGAAAGGTATGCATTTTATAAATTTTAGGGGGTTTTTCTGAATTTTTCAAAATTTAAATGAATTTTTCGAGATTTTTCTGAATTTTAAATTGATTTATTTAATTTAAAATCAATTTTATAAGTTCACATGTGATGTGGCACAATCTAGAGCATCCGATTGAGCATTTAATGGTGACCGTTGATCGTCACTTAAAGGCGGGGAGTACATGACACAATCTCATTCGTCGGCGAATGGTTTTAAAACAATTTAATCTTAGCCGTTGGTCTGATGAGTTATAACAATTAAGATTAAAACTGAAAAAAATGCATTTGGAGCATCCGATTGAGATCAAACGGCGGCGATTCAATGTATTACTTATAACGCGCACGACGTGGCATCATCTCAGCGGTCCATCGGAGATCTAACGGCCATGACTTAATCGTAGCGATTCGCAATCGTGCATTTTATAAGAGCCGTTGATCGAAGATTAAATGTGTGATCGGATGGTTACGCCTAATTCGTCCTATAAATTGAGATGTTCTTTCAACATTGTAAAGCATTCCAGGGCAATTCGACTAATCGAATTATTTAGATACCAAATCCCTTGACTCTCTTGCTTTCAAAAGCTTGTAGACTCATTTTCGTGTCCACGGAGTGCTTAAGAGTGAGATTTCGTTGAGAGAATTGGAAGAAATCGGTGCTTGAACTTCAATGATCGTGTTTTCGAATTCGGGAAATGAAAAGACTTTGATCCGGCGACTAATTGGATCAATTCGAGCGCAATCTTGGGTTAGGTATCGTATTTCATTCGAATCTTCCTTCGTATAGCTTTAGATTTCAATTTTGAATCGTAATTTGAGTCAATTTCAAATTTCAATTTTGGTATTTCGTGATTTTATTTTTTTAGAAATTTCTGTCTTGTTCATTCGATGATTTGTCCACGAATGTTGATACAAATTCAATGATTTTTTATTCCGTGGATTCATCTTTGAGTCTTCTTTTCAAAAATATCAAAACCCCTAATTTCTATTCACATTTCATTGTCTGATTTAACCGAATTTCAAAAGATCCCTCAAAATTATCTTTATTCTCTGTGGATTGAACCCTTATTCACCCCTATACTATTCAATTTCGTTATTATTTGATAAAATTGGTGAGTTTGGAAATGGTTTTGACTCTTGACCGTGTGTTTTCAACTACCTTATGGTCTCGATTCGTCAAGTATCACTGACTACTTTCTAAGCTTATGGGCTACCAGTTCAGTATCCAATACAAGACATGCAAGTCCAACTGAGCAACTGATGCCCTCTCCTACTTACTTGAACTGCTAGCCCTATCCTTTGGCGCCATCTCGACATCTGATTGGGGGGATGTGACTCAAATCCGACAGGAAGTGGCTCGGGACCCTGAGCTGCAGAGGGTTATTCAAGGACTAACTTAAGGTGAACTCCACACCTCAAAGTACACCATGACAAACGAGTGGTCTTGCCACGGACCTCCCCGCTCATTCCGAAGCTCCTGGCGGAATACCATGACGGTGTGTTGAACGGGCATGGCGGATTTCTGCAAACATATCGACACATTAATCCTCAATTCTTTTGGTGCGGTATGGTCAGAGACATTAAGCGCCATGTCAACCAGTGTGCTCGGTGTCAGCAATTCAAGACCTCGGCACTAGCACCGGCAGGACTCCTTCAACCGCTTCGGATTCCTCAACAAGTATGGGAGGACCTGTCAATAGATTTTGTGGAGGGGTTGCCCAAGTCGGGGGGAATCGACATGATCATGGTGATTCTTGCAAAGTTCACTAGGGAAGTTGTTTGGTTGCATGGGATTCCTCTCTCCATCATCTCCGATCAGGGCAATACTTTCATGAGTGCCTTTTAGGAGGCTTTACACGCTCTCCAAGGCACAAAGTTCTAGCGGAGCTCTGCCTACCACCCCCAGATTGACGAATAGACATAGGTGGTGAATCGCAGTTTTGAAACTTATTTTCGGTGCTTTGTAGGCGATCAGCCGCGGCAATGGAATGAGTGGCTCCATTGGGCACAGCTATGCTACAACACGACACATCATTCCAGCTTGGGCATGTCCCCGTTCAAGGCCGTCTACGGAGGAGAGCAATCGAAGATCCTATGTTACTGGGTCTCTGGCGTCACCCATTGACGACTTGGACAAGTTGCTCACCATTTGAGATCAGATCCTGACCCTGTTGCGCGCACACTTAGAATGTGCCCAAACACGGATGAAAACACAAGCTGACAGGCACCGTCAAGATGTCGTGTTCAAGGTGGGGGACAGTGTATCTCAAACTGCGCCCATTTTGCATGCGGTCCCTTGCCCGGCGCCCAAACGAGAAGTTGGTTCCGAAGTTTTTTGGGTGCTACATTATCACGCAGCGCATCGGCCCAGTCTAGTACAAGCTGGATCTCCCTAATTGTGCGTGACTCCATTCAGTGTTTCATGTATCTCAGCTGCGGGCAGCCGTTGGTGCAATCGATCAGGTACAACCCCTCCCCGCGGGTTTGACCAAAGGTCGCAAACTGATCATGCAGCCGACCAAAATCACGGCATTCTGCTCATATGCTCAAGGTTTGCAGGTGCTCACCTTCTGGGATGGACTCCCCGACATTGAGGCAACTTGGGAAGTTGTGGCCTCCATGCGAGATCAGTCTCCAAAGTTTCAAGGCCCGAAGTTGTGGCCTCCATGCGAGATCAGTCTCCAAAGTTCCAAAGTTTCAGCTTGAGGACAAGTTCCAAAGTTCCAAAGTTCCAAACTTTAGGGGGGAGTGTTGATATGATCAAGGCCCGCGTTTATGAATGTCGGCCCATGAAGGCCCAACCCGTCAAGAAACATGTCTCAGACACTACAGAAGGAGGCAGAAGGGGTGGAAAAAGGAGACTAAGGGCTAATCCTCAGTCTATATCTTGCCACCACACCGCCAGGACGAGCTCGGCATCGTCATCTCTCTCTCTCTTCTCTCTCTCTGTTCCCTCGCTCCTCTTCCGTGTCCTCTCGTTTCGTACTCAACAAACTTGATCGCATTCAGTAGTGATATAAATTTGGTTATCATAACATCATCTTGAAAAAACTAAGATAAATACATGTTGAACTGTTTTCTTTATATTTTTGAACAAATATATAGGTGTCTACATAATACACAAGCCTTACTTTCAATCTCCCTTCACATAGCGCCTTTCATCACCAGGAATCCAAGAAGATCAAAGCAACGGAAGAAGAGAGCAAGCAGCCTGCACAACAATGGCCTTGGGCAACCCATCAAAATCCATGGCAGATATACCAAAGTAGTCAGCCAGAACAACACCCAAATACCCACTAATGATACCAGCAAGTGCAATCGCAGATGTAAGAAAAGCCATGACAGAGCCCTCACAACCAGGGGGGCATAATCTCGCCATCATCACACTGAAAGGAAGAAGCTTGAACAAGAAAAGAGCCTCCTGGAATCCAGTAAACACCACAGCATAAAAACCATTTGGAATCCCAATCTCTCTGTAGAAACCCATCACAAACAAGGCATCAGACAGCATGAAGAGAGAGATCATCCCCTGTAAGGCACACAGAAGCTTCTTCACAGGCACTTTTCTGAGTCTACGGTTGTAACCCACCGACCAGGTCAACAGAGATGCCTTGGCCAAGAACCTGGCGAGGCTAAGTACGGATGGACTTAAACCCAGATGCTGGGTCTGGTAATAGAACAGTTGGCGTGTTAAAATGGGGATCACAGCATCTGAGCTTCCAAACCAGATAACAGAGAAGAAGATGTCGGGCTTACTGAGGACCACTAGAATTTCCTTCATCTTCGTCTTCTTCTTATTCTTATTCTGTAGATTGAGGGAGCTTTCGGAGACTTCAATGGTTTCCACAAATTGGATTAGCAGGAGGAACCCAAAGATGAAGAACATGGTGCGAGGAGAAAGATGGACAACTGCAATGCCACTGAGAAGAGTCCCCACGGCCCCTGCTAGAGAGAAGATGGTTGAAAAAAGAGACTGAGTGCCTGTTTCAGCGACAATGGCATCGTTAGCGACTTCAGCGATGGAGGCGCCCAGGACTCCAATGATGAGTAAGAAAGTGAAGATAGGGAGAGAGATTATGGAGCTAGGTAAAATGGCCAGGGTGAACCAGGAAAGCGCCTGCAGAAACGCTGCATTGAAGATTGAAAAATCAGTCAATCAAATTGATTAAGGTAGGGAGCACATCCGCGCGGTATCATGATAGGATTCTAAAAATCAATCAGGAATTTCATAATATTTATCAGTCGTCATGTTAACAACCACTTGGGTTTCAGATTAAAAAAATGGGTAATAGAAAGAGGCTGAGCCTATAATTATGCAGCATCAAACAGAAATTTTGGTTGTTGGAAATTGATGAAAGAAGAGAGTACTTGGGCATAATTGTATCTGTTGAACTGAGAGTTTTGCATCTAGGTTTAGAGATTTAGGAGAAGGTTAAGAGAGAGAGAGGAAAATAGAAGTTCACACAGAGAAGATGAGATTAGAAAAAGGAAGTTACATTTATTGACACTGAATGGGGCTTTTATACAGGTCACATGAGACCGTTACACGTGTAATGGTCACGTAGTCTAACGGGACAAAAGGAGAGGGGCATAAATCCAATTAAGAATAATGTATAAGTATAACAGAAGTAAATAAACGGATAAATCTGTCTATATTTCCTGAGAGTATCATATCATCATAAAGAATCAATTGGATTCTCTTGGATGCTTTTCAGCCATCGTGTTAACTACCACTTGGGTTTCCTATTAAAAAAAAATTAGCCCAAAAATAGAAAAGAACAGGGTACTTAGACGTAGTCTTAGGATACGACCATCTGATAAGGCAGTCACGAATCTCTTAATAAATACGAATAATCGTGTAAATGACGCCAGGGATTTTCGTAATTAAAAAATTGGTCACATAAATTGCTAAAAATACCTCCCATGGCGATGTAAGGAAGCCGATACTCGCCCCGAACGCAGACGACATCCGAGAGGAAACCATAGAGAGGTTTGCCCACAAACGGAATATTGGAAAAATTATGAACCACCTGATGACCGGACGGCGACATCTTCAATCCGTCCTTGAGGTAAAAATCGACCGCCACCCAAGGGAAAGTCCGGAATCCCTGAACCCAAAATCCTAATCCTAAAATCTTCCTTCTGGCTTCCTGCGCCGCCGACTTCGTTGGGAAGTCTTTCTCACTTGCTCCGCCCTCGCCGGCCCCCATCTCGACGTATCTCCCCTCCCTAGGAACGTGGAGCTCTCTGCCATAATTTCAAACTTACACGCAGGAGTAGTCAGTTTACGAATAATGGAATACGTCATTATTCCATTATTTGAAATTTTTATCATTTTTTTAGTTTAGTTTTGTAATATTTAATAACTTAGTCAACTATCTCAATAACTTAGTAAAAATTGTTAAAGATAAGATGATGTAAGCTCGTAGAATAATAAAATGCTATTGACAGGAAGATTTTACATGGTCATTGAAAACACATAAATTTATGTCAAAATAAATACCAAACTTACTAATGTTAAGTTTAAGACACAAATTGATAGTATAAAGATGAATTAGGGTCTAATCTATGGAGATTTAAAGAAATGTTTAAAGAAATTTTAAATTTTGATTAAATTGTATAACTAAATGAGTTGAGAAATTAAGAATTTTGGTATTTTTAGAAAGAATACTCCAAGACGAATAGGGTTGGGCGGTCCCGGTCACGGTCCGGTTTTTGGCACACCATTCGGTCCAAATCTGAATCGGTCTCGGTCTCGGTCTCGGATCACCTCGGGTCCAAAACTGAGTATATGCCCTCTCACCACGATCCAACATCAGAAGAGATAGATCTCGCCCTTACAAAGTGACATGAATGAGAGAGAAGCTCAGATCTGGAGAGAGAAAAGGGTGTTGACTCCACACACCTCAGTTCTTTTTTGGGTTAGTTCCGGTTTTTAACGTTGAAGCCTACTGCGATGGAGGGGACCTTGCATCCCCCTCTTCCCGAGAAACACCTGCTGCAACGTTGGGGACCTTGCGACGATGTAATAAAAACATTATTATTTACTATATTACATGAGTATCGTAACTAATAAAAAGATGACTTTGAATCGATCAATCATGATTGGCCATTCCATTTGGTCTACCTTGAGCTCTTTATGAAAGGCCTCGCCTAGGGATTACGAAATAACGAAAAAGTAAAAGTGACAGAGATGCGAGGGAAAAACATTTTGTTTAACATTTACTCTGTAACCACCTATTTATTGCCTTTTCCCGGAAAATCCGCATTTTACCCTTAAAAGTATTCTACAAGAAATTTTAAATCTTTGCCCTTTCCCCTTCATCTTTATTGATCAGTGTTTCCATTCCACTTCTTTACTGATCATAATCAAGCAATATTTCTAACCATATGGAATAAAAAAGTGGAATCAAGAATTCTTGACTCTATCAATTCATTCGCTTAATAAACTGCTCTAAGAACTATATTCATTAAAAGCATTCCCATCATTTTCGTTGCTAGGAGATTTTTGTTCCCTCCAATTTTCCCTTAGCACTTTGAGAATAGGATCGTTCACTCGAGAGAAGTAAAACGGTTCCGTTCCTAGAGATCCAATGTCAAATCCTGATTAACTAAACAGTTATCCACAATCTATTACTGGATATCAAACCTGGAAGAAAGTTCTTGATATCTACCTGTGCATTGTAGTAAACTCCAACGAATAAAACGTTGCGAGTCTATTGATCCTCAAATGTCTCATCGATCTTCCAATTCCTAGCCAAATTTGTCTCCGTTCATCCAGCCGTCCTTAGACTAGGGCATCATGAACATCCTCAAATGATTGAATGCTCGATGACGGAATTCCATCTGCATGATTGCTACCTAAATGACATTAGGCGCTACGTGAGCAAACTTGGGTACGAATGTGTGAGTTTATGAATTTTACATGTCAGAAAATGGGAGAAAAAGGGCAGATTGGAGCACGAGGATCCTCGCGAGGTTAATGTTTCCTCACAAAATTGCTATTTACACATCTACAAGAATGATCAGCATGAATAAACATCGTCAAAGACTACCCAGATATAAACATGAACCGAGAAGAAAGAATAGAAATTTCTCTTCTTTTTACCTATTGAATACAATCTCAATTTGAATCCAAGAGTAAAGGGGCAGCAAGGAAGTAGAAGAAAAATAAGAGAAGTATGAACAACGAGGAAACCTTGAAGTTGGCTGGCATTGATAAGCTCCCGAGCTCTGTGGAGAGAAGGATTATCCTTAAGAGAATAGCTCGTCCACGCGGTTCGTCATCAGAATCTGAGCGTCCGTGCGGTTCGTCATCAGAATCTGAGCGTCCACGGAGAGACACACCCAGGAGATGCGGGAATGAGGAGAGAGAATAGACACGTGACCGAATAGACATGAGAGAGAATAGACACAGGAGAGAGAGTAGATTGAGGACTTGTATTAAATAGATGGTCCTTCAAAAAAATTATTCGGTCTAGGACCGAATAATTTAGAGGACCGGACTGAAACTGGACCAAGACCAGTCTGGCCCATTTTGTGGGACCAACAGTCTCAGTTCGGTCCGATTGACCGACATTTGGTTGGTCTTTGCCCTTCCCTAAAGACGAACGCACCAAAAAATAAAAAATCGTCTCAATTTCAATCAGTATTCGCAGAGAAATCAAGGAGTGAAATGAAGGTAGAAAAATTGATCGTGAAGAGATAGAATTTGATAAAGTTTTTAAAAGTTAATCTTATCTAAGCTTTAAAATTAAAATCTTATGATAAATGAAAAAGGATTAGGAATAAAACATGTGATCTGGCCAAATATTGTGCTTGAAATGATCTAATTAATCATTGAATCAAGGGTTTTTATTTCATGTTTTTGAAAACAGATATTCAAGGGTCAAGCAATAAATTCTTCATTTTCTATCGATGAAGTCTTGACTTCAAACACTCCATGGACACAAAAATGAGTAAAGAAGAGGAAGAAATCAAGAGATTCAAGGATTGAGCTGTCCAAAAGGTTTGATCAATCGAAAAAAATCTAAGAATACATTTTACGTCGAAGAGAGAGATAGAGATAGAGAGAGAGTATATAAATAGAGTTAAAATTGGGCGTGCTTATTCGATCGTCTCTTCACCTTCAATCAATGGACGTGATTAATCCTTACGAGAGGAATCACCATTGTTAAGTTGTGGTCGTTGGATCCTCGATGAAGCGTTCAGATTACGCCGCAGAACGCTTCCCGTTCGATTTTCATCGAATGCTTGATATAATGTCATGTGTCTAGATGAGTCAATTACACAATAAATTTGGACTATTATAACTCCTAGATGAATGGATAGTATTGATTTGATGTTAAATAAAATGAATCATCGTCCAATCAAAACACGCAGGGTACCTCCTTCACTTAAGTAAAAATAGAGGGCTAAGTTTAAATCATTTCTTTTCACGCTGATCAGATACTTATAAGCATGCCGCATTATCTGCATAAAAGAAAACAAAAATATAGTCCCACATTGGAAAAATTGGAGTGATGCAATGGGTATTTAAGGCCATGAGGCCTTAACGGTTAGCTTATGCCCTAACATGTCGCTTAATCATTAATCTACATGCACTTATGATGCGCACGTGTGTGCACCATTTAGCGCGCGTACACGTTACAACGTGACAACATGGAGGCACATTCGACACATCAGCTGCCAAGTCAGTAGGCAATTAGAAAATCTAATTTTTTTAAATATTTAAATCAATAACAATTCAAAAAAAGTTCATAAAGTTCATGAAAAATCCTAAAAATTATAAAATTCATAACTTTCAAAATAGAACTCCTATTTAATCCAAATTTTTTTTGGTCATAAATCAAATAATCTATCGTTCTAAAACGTTAAATTTAATGAATAAAAAGAAAATAAATTTTTATCTTAAATAATACACCCATTTTCTTTGGAAAACAAAATTAGGAAAATAAATGAGTGTACAAAAACATTTTATCTTATTATTTAGAATTAAAAGTTTATTATAATTGAAAATAAAGATGAGAATAATCTACTCTAAAACATATTATTTAACTATAAATGATTACCCCTCAAAAAATGCATTTGAGATTATAACTTTAAATTGCATAGAATGACAGATATGCACTCAAAATATAATTACATCCATAAGAATGGAATGTTTTATGCCTTAATTGACATTAATATTTGTATAATTATCCATACAAATTGCATGATATCAAGAGCTTATGATACCATCGATGTTAGTTAGACACGAGTTTAATGATTTATCTCCTAGCCTTATTGAGTTAAAATAGTTTGAGGAAGGTACTTGTTCATGATTGTAGGAACTCATAGCTCAAGCAACTACCCGCATCGGCACTAGAACATGGACAACATGAACAATAAGCTTCACCGATTTTTATCTTTTGTTTGTTTTGATAAATGTCATAATTAATTAGCTGATTACTAAGTTAGTGTCAATTAATTGTTGTTAATTCAATTTTTGATTAACCTTATTTTATTTTATCTTTCCATCTTAATTTTTTGTTCATTTAATATATCGAATCATATTTTTCAAGTACCATTTAAAATAAAAAAATCCCGAAACAACTCTTTCTCTCTTTGTCCTTTATAAAAACCCTAAACTTGGCTTACTTGAGGGTCGTTCTCTCTCTAGTCATCAAGCATTCGTTCGTTCTCTCTCTAGTGATCAAGCATTCACTCTCTCTCTCCAGCGATCAAGCATTCTTTCTGATAACATGCAATTTATATGTGAATTTACATGATTATTAATGCAAATTAAGACATTAAATATTCTATTTGTATGCATGTTATCATATTTTGAGTGCATATCTATCATTTCATATAATTTTAGGTTATGATATAAAAATATATTATTTTGGGGATAATTATGCATAATTCAATAATATAGTTTTATTCTCATCTATATTTGAGATCATAATTGTATTTTTATGATTAAATGATAAGAGAAAATATTTTTAATTACACTCATCTATTTTTCTAGTTTTATTTTCTAAGAGGAATGAGTGTATCTTTTAAATAAAAATTTATTCTCGTGTTATTTCAATCTTTTGACTTCTTCAATGATAGATAATTTAATTTACGATCCACAAAAACAAATTTGGATTAAATTTAGAGTTCTATTTTGAAAGTTGAGAATTTTCTAATTTTTAGAGATTTTTCTAGAATTTTTGAGTTTATATAAACTTATTTTCGAGTTTTAAAATAAAAAAATGGTTTTAATATATCGTGAGTTGATAGGACAAAGTGTCGCCAAGTGGCGATGTGTGTACATCCCACGTGGCGACGTATGTGTGTATGTGCATTCGCACGTGTGCGCGCGTTGGTGTAATTAGTGGGTTAATCATTCATTATAGATTTTCGCTAACCCATTATACATGAAATTTGTTATATACTCGTCAAATAACCAGAATTTATGTCACGTGGGACTATTTATCTCTGTTTTTATTTGTAGGTGACATGGGGTAACGAGAAGCGTCTTATCGTGCAATTTAATCGCGATCGTCGATTCTCACTTGAGGGGTACATGGCTGCATCTGATTAGACAAAAATTCATTTTAAGATGATTTAATCTCAGCTTCTCATTTAGGGAGTTATAATAGTCGAGATTAAATACACCATGTGGACATGTGGACTCACCTTGATCATTCGATGAAGATCAAATAGTGGACGATAAGCGATGCTTCTTCACGCATGACGATGCAAATCCGTGCAATTCATCTTTGATCGAATGGACTCGACTTAATGACAATGATTTGCGAACCAATGTTCAATCTCAGCCATTTATCAAAGATGAAGAGACGCATCCAACAGTCGTGCCTGAATTCCTCTATAAATTAACATGTTCTCCAAAGAAAATTTTTGTTCTTTGATGTTTCGAGTAAATCAAATTGTTTAGACAACTCAGTCCTGCATTCTCTTGTTTTCTACTTCTTCTAGACTTGTTTGTGCATCCAGGGAGTGTTTGAAATCAAGATTTGATGGAGAGAATCGAAAGAAATCACGTCTTGAATGCCAAAATTCAATTTTGAATTCGCGGAATGAAAAGTCTTAAATCTGGCAACTGATTTCAAGCGCAACTTCGAGTTAGATTATGTGTTTTCTTCCTAATCTTTCTTCTTGTAGCATTAGACTTTAATTTCGAATGGTAGATTAATGGAATTGTAGATAAATTTAGATTTTCTCACTCTTCGTGAAAAAAATTTCTTCCTAAATTTCATTCCTTAATTTCTCTGTGAATTCTGATCCAAACTTTGTGATTTTTGATTCTGTGGATTCATCTTGGAGTCTTCTAATAAAAGTATAAAAAGTAGTTATAAACACTTATGGATTGCTTTTATTTAATTCTATTCACTATTGAACATATCATCAAATCTACTATCTCATGATTTAATAGTTTTATAATATAAGCACATCAAATAGAAGTCTTCTACATTAATTTAATTCAATTTTATTTCAGGAACAATAGAAGAAGAGCACCTCCTCAAAAGCAATGACTTAGTGGGCTGTCATGGACAAATCTTAGGAAATCTCTTCTTGGGAAGTCCACAAAAAGGGAAAAGCACTTTTAAGGGGGGCTTCCATTTGGCTTTCTCCTTCTTCCTTTTCTTGTTTTTGGTTTACTTTTCTCTCTCCTAGGTTTAGATTTCCTCCAGTGTTCCTCTCGTCGAAATGTAATGTAAGGTTCAGAATCAGAAATAGTGATTGAAGGAGATTTTAGTTGTTGTTATTGTTTTCCAACTCAAGCCCTCGGTAGTCTTTTCTTCCTCCCCCGCTCAACCTCTCTCGCGCATCTCTCTCACATTTTTTTTTCTTGTGATCCTTCCATCTTCTTGGAATTCTCTCTCTTCCAAAGTCATATTTCTAGTACTCTCCTTCTTCCCGTTCTTCCTCCTCATTCCATTTCTGCTTTCGTAAACTCTCTTCCCTTGATTTTTCTATCTTTCTTTTTCATTCTTCTGAATCACCTCTTTCATTCTTGCCTTCTCTCTTGATCCAACGCTCTCTCTTTCTCTAATTTTGTCTCGCATCGCTCCTACCTCGTACTCACTCTCACTTTCTCTCTTTTTTCTTCTCTCCCGACCTCTTTTCCGGTATTCTCTTTTCGTCTGAACTTCCTTTTTCTTCTCCTCTACCACTCCTCTCTCTTTTGTTGTCACCCTCTCCTCTCTATTAACTTTTCATGCTTTTTGTTTTTTCTAGATTCGTCATTTCGGTATCCTCTCTCTCTCCCATTTTCCGCCTTATTTTCCGACGTCCTCTCCTCATCTTCCTCACAATCTTTCTATCTTCCGAATGCGATCTCGTTTGTTTTCTCGGAATACCCCCGCATGCACTCTCTCTCCCGAATTCGTTGATTCCTCCACTTCCGCTCTCCTTTCTTGCGCTTTGATTCCCATCATTTCTGAACTCTCCCTTCACCTCTCCTCCTCGTCTCTTCCTATTCCTCACGGTGTCCCTACCTCTCTCCCGCATTCATCCTTCTCCCTCTCTATTTCTTATTCATAATCTCGCTTATTTTTTCGCTCATGGTCAAATCTTCTTTTTCGCGGTCAATAACCCTCAGCCGCGTCTTCTTTTCTCCTTTCTATCTGGAATTTTCTCCCTCTTCTCTACATTCCTCAGCAGCTCTCATCTCATCTATCTCTCTATTCTCTACTTCCCTCGGTCAATAGTCAACATCTTTTCTTTCCACCTCAATATCTTGCTATTTATTCTCTCCCCTCACACACTCTATCCCTTCTGCCCCTTCTATTCATCTATTTTACCATTCTCTCTATTTATTACCCCAAAAAAGTCTTCTCTCTAGCTCTTTGACCTCTCCATTTCTCTCTCTTCCACCACCTTTCTCACTTGATCTCCCAACCTATCAACTCTTTCTCTCTTTATTCTGCTCTCTTGCTTCTTTTCTTTCTCCCAGTATAGATTTCCTTAATTCTTCCTCCCATTACCTCTTGTAGTCTGAGCTTAGAAATCTTGCATCTATAGGGTTACTTAAATCCTCCTCAAAACATTCCCCATTACTCTCATCTTGACTCCTAATATTGATATTGTTATGCCCTAGAATCCTTGTGGATCGACCTAGAAAACTATATGCCTCCATTATTTCCATTCGGGTTTAGTTTTCTTGAGTATAAATAGTAAATTTTTCGGGCTAAACACACGATGACCTTGAGCCTATCATCTTATTTCTTAATAACTATAATCCCTAATTTCTCATCTCAGCTCATCATCCTATTTGATCAAATTTCAAAGACATCTAAAAATTTATCTTATTTCTCTGTGGATTTGACCCTTATTCACTACTATACTCTTTAATTTGTTATTATAACTTTAAATTTGTGAGTTTGGAACTTGTTTTGACACAATTTTGTGTGTAATCAACGACCACACAAAATCGCCTCCTAACTCTCCATCTCCAATAAAATCTTTGCAGCGAGTTCTCTCTCCAACAGGGATCTTTAGCAATCTCTACTCCGATCAAGCTTTTCCTCAGTAGATTGGAGTCTTCACCCACTGTAGGAGGACATTTCAGTCTAGGCTTACGATAACATAAAATCTATGAATAAAATTATATGATTATTAATGCAAATTAAGGCATATACCATTCCATTCTTATGCATGTTATCATGTTTCAAGTGTATATCTATCATTCTATGATAATTTCAGTTATAACATCAAAAGGCACTATTTTTAGGGATAATCATAAATAATTAAAAAGAAATATTTGAGAGTAGATTATTCCCACTTTATATTTGAGATTATGATTTAGTTTCAATGTTAAGTAACAAGAAAAAATATTTTTTATATGCACTCATTTATTTTTGTTGCTTTATATTCTAAAAGAAATGAGTTTATTTTTTAAATAAAATTTAATTATCTACTGACTTATTAAATTTAACTTTTTATAATATAGATTATTTAATTTCTGATCAAACAAGATAAATTTTGATTAATTTGGAGTTATATTGTTAAAGTTATGAATTTTCTAATTTTTAGGGATTTTCTTTAATTTTTTCTATTTTTAATGAATTTATTTGATATTATTTGGATTTATTTTAAATTAAAAATAAAAAATTGATAAAAACTGTGCGCTGACGTGGCAACTAGTGAGATAGAGCGGATTATGTGTCATCATGTGGCAGCCTATGCGCGCGCCTAATGGCACAAGTGTTTGTGTGTAAGCACGTCATTATTGAGTTAAGCATTTAGCAATGGAATTTTTCTAACCCATTAGGACCGCTCCCTTTATATACATAATTTTTCCTTCATTTGTGTCATGTGTGACTCTATCTTTTTGGTTTTATGCGCAAGTCATGTGGCGCATTCAGGAGCATGAGATCCTGTGAAAAAATCGCGTTCATCGATTTTCACTTAAAGAGGGGAGTACTGACAAAGAAAATTCGAGAGGTCATTGAAAACACGCGGATAAGTCTAAAAAAATTTCCCAAAATTGCCAATTTTAAAGAGTAATTATGAATTAAATAGCATAGTGGTGAATAAGAGTCGAATCGATGGAGATTTAAGGTATTTTTGAAGATTTCTTTAAAATTCGATCAAATTGGACAATGAAATGAGGCAAAAAATTAGGGATTCTGAGATAATTGGAAAGATAACTCGAAAGCGAATCCATAGAATAAAAAATAACTGAATTTAGATCAAGATTCTTGGAGAAATCGACGAGCGAATTAGAGAAAAATTTTCTAATACGAAGATACTAAAAAACCAAAATTAAAATTGAAATCGACTAAATCTACGATTCAAAATTGAAATATAATGCTATCTGAAGAAAGATTAGGACAAAAACATGATTTATTACCCGAAGATAGCGCTCGAAATTGATCTAATTCTCGTCGAATCAAAGGCTTTTCATTCCGCGAATCCCATGACGATCGTTGGCATTCAAGAATTGATTTCTACCTATTCTCTCAACAAAATGTCACTTTCAAATACTTTGTGGACGCGGAAATTGATGTAGAAGCAATTGGAAGCAAGAGATTCAAGGATTGCAGTGTCTAGATAACTCGATTACTTAGAAAACCTAAGAATATTTGACATCGTCAAAGAACATGTCAATTTATAAGACAAATTGGGCAAACCATTGGATCCTTGTTTAATTATTTGATCAACGGTTGAGATAAAATGCCATGCTTAGAATCGTTACGTTTAGGTCACATCCGTCTGATCTAGAATGGAGTGCTGAGATCTTGCCACGATACATGTGAAGAAGTAACGCCAGAAAATTCATGTCGTCTAATCTTGATCTAACGCTCTCATATGCGTTTTATCAGTTTTAATCTCAGCCTTTATAACTCCTTAGATCGACAGCTAAGATTAAATTATATTTAAAATGATTTGCCAAGGAATCCAATTGCGTCATGTACCCCCCGACTTAAGTGACGATCAACGGTTTTAATTTAACGAGTGAGTTAGACACTCCACATGGCGCCATGTCACCTACGCATGTTAAAACAAAAAAAAAGTCTCACATGGTCAAAATTCACATGAATGCGCACATATATAAGTAATACACAAATAAGGAGATAGCGAAAATCCTTAAACGGGTGCTTTCTCTATAATCACACACACGCGCGCGAGACACGCGCGCACATACACACATGTGTGACACGTGGTGGTCTCATATGTTGTCACGTGGCACTGCCATTTTTGTCCGCACCACGTTAGATGCCACATCAGCAGACGATTTAAAAAGATTATTTTTTATTTTAATTCAAAACAAATTGAATTAAATTCAGAAAAAATTCAGAAAAATTCTAAAAAAATCCCTAAAAATGAGAAAATTCATATATTTTAAAACACAACTCCAAATTAATCCAAATTTGTTTCCATTGGATCAGAAATTAAATTATCTATATTCTAAAAATTCAAATTTAATAAATAATACGAGAATAAATTTTTATTTCAAAAATACCATCATTTCTTATAAAATTTAAAACTTAGAAAAATAAATGAGCGTGTAAAAAGTATTTTATCTTATTATTTAACATTAAAACCTACTTATAATTTGAAATAAAGATGGGAATAATCTAATCTTAAAAATTTCTCTTAAGTTATCATAACTAACCTTAAATTAATGCATTTTAAGATTATAACTTCTCTTTCATAGAATGATAGATATATACTAAAAAAATATGATAACATGCATTAGAATGGAATGTTTTATGCCTTAATTTGCATTAATAATCATATATTTTCATGTATAATTGGCATGTTATCAAGTACGTAGCGTGTAACAGTTCGTCATCGGATCATTTTAAAACAACTTAATCTTAGCAGTTCATTTAAAGAGTTATAACGGCTGAGATTAAAAGCGACTGATGGAATACCATGGACACTTGTACACATGCAGAGCGATGGATGAAGATCAAAGGGCAGACGTTACACAACGTTTCTTCTTCATGCGCAAAGTGGTGAAATCTAAGCACTCCATCTTCGATCGAACGGACTAGACTTAAACATAACGATTCACATCTAAGCGTTTCATCAAAGCCATTAATTAAAGATAGAATGCCAAATCCAACAGCCACGCCCAATTTCGCCTATACATATGCATGTTATTTGACGATGTTTTCCATTCTTGGATGTTTCGAGGTATCGAACTATTTAGAAATCTCAATCCTTGAATCTCTTGATTTCTTCCTCTTTTAGACTCATTTCCGCATCTTGGGAGTGCTTGATATGAAGATTTTGTCAAAAGAATAGGGAGATTTCACCTCTTAAATTCCAAAATTTGTTATCAAATCACAGAATGAAGAGCCCTTGATCTAGCAATCAATTGGATCATTTCAAGCGTGACTTCGAGTTTAGATTATGTATTTTCCTCCTAATATTTCAGTTTTTAATCGTAGATTAATTGAATTTTGGATAATTTCTCAATTTTTTGTCTCTTCGCAATTGGCTTTTCTCCCTAATTTTTGCTCCTTGATCTCTCCACTAATACTGATCCAAATTGAGCAATTTCTAACTATGTGAAGTCGTCTTGGAGTTCTCTTTATAAAATTACTAAAATCTATAATTTTTGCACTTCAATTCATTGTTTGATTTGATCGAATTTGAAGAAATACCTTAAAAATCCGTTAATTCTCCATGTATTCGACCCTTATTCACCATGATACTCTTTAATTCTTGATTATAATATGAAATTGGTGAGTTTGGAAATTTTTTGACACATCTCCATGTGTTTTTAATGATCACATGGATTCATCTCGTTACTTTACTCTCTCTCACAATCAAGAATCTACAATTCAAATTAAGTTCTTGTTATTTTTTTTTTAAATCTGATTTTTGAGGTGTTGATTGTTTGGTTCAAACCGAATCAGTCCTCTACAGGTTTTTAGTTCGCTACAGAATTCTTAGGCTTTTAGTTCGCCACATATTACTTCCTCTTTTATTTCCTTTGTTATTATGAATTTCTCTGGTTCCCAGTCCACCACAAATTACTCTACTATTTGCTACAAGTTTCTTGGGTTCTTAGTTTGCAGTAGATCCTTTTCATCTTGAATTTTGATCTCTACCTCGTGGTCACTAAAAATTTCTAAGGTCTTCAATTCTCGGTTCACTCAACTCTTAGTTTGCTGCAACATTATTGTTTTTTAAATTTTTGGTCGCTCGGGATACTCTTCTTAATTATCTATAGTATCGCTTAATTCTAATCTCTATTTGAAAACTCTTATTGTTTTTATCTCTCTAAACTTCTACTCTTCTTGTGTTTTTCCTTTTTTAAAAAAAAATGGCTTCATTTATTTTCCTATTTTTATTTATCTTCTCATCTGATCCTCTTTAGGCTTTTGACTTTCTTATTTCTCATAATTTTATTTTGAACTCTTTGATTTGGTTTTTTGGTATTGGTGTTTTCCTAAAAAATATATATTTTTCAATTCAACTTGAAATCTGTGAGTGCCTATCTACAATCTGTTATAGTTCCTTTCATACCACATAGAGTTGCAGTAAAAAAATTTTAAAAATAAAAATAAAATAAATGATATTTTTCTTGTTACAAAATTGTTTTTATTTTTATTTAAAGACTATATTTAATTTGCTCAAAATCTGTTGTGTTTTTTACCTTCCATTTTATATTATCTAAATTTTGGTTTATTTTTATCTGAAATCTATTTGATAATTGTTCAACGAGTCATTATGCCATTGATAAGCCATTTCACGTTTAGTGAGACACTTGAGCAAATCTACATCAAGGTGAGATTAAGACGTATAGTTTCAAGGGAGTTTTAATTATTTATTAGTCCATTAATCATATAGGCTTATTAGCATTATCGCAAGCATATTTAGAGAATGATTGTAGGGGTAGTCAATGCTATTGCATGTGTATTATTAATACATTCAACAAGGAAGACACCGAGTGTCAAAGTCAAAGTCAAAGGTAGAGGTCAAAGTCAAAGTCAACATCATAGTCAACGGCAAAGTCAAAGTCAAAGGCATAATTCAAGTAAGTTCTTCAAAGATTTATTTTAATTTGTTTCATTGTTTCTCATTTATCTTAATATAACTTATACATTTTACACTTCAATGATTGGTTGTTAGTTTTTGTGGTTGGTTTAGTTTTTAATATTTATTTTTCAGATCTATTTATCTTGTTAGTCTATTTTAGGAACTAGGGAAAATTAGCATTAGCCTCATATACTGTATTGACTCCGGGTGAGTCGAACTTACCCTTGAGGGTAAGGGGGAGTTTCTTAGTAAATCAGTGCCAAATGGGAGTAATCTATAAAATTGATTGAAAAGTTAACTCGAGACGTATTTGCTCTTTACCTTGCAAGATCACACAAAATCGGGGCAAGCGACCTACTTGGAGCGTGTGTGGACCATTGACATGGCTCAGAGACTTCAAAGAGGCAAGGAAGCTTGAAAGAGAGTAGGGAGCAGAGTACATAGCTCTCGGAGTAAGTCTGGGGGAGACGGGATGAGTGGCAATGTATTGAAGGATGCCGGTGAAGTAAGGTCACTAACCAAGAGCATGAGTGGGTCAAATCAAAAGCTTATGTTTGAACTTTGATCTGATTATCTTAATGACGGAACAAATTGATGCTGTCATTGAATACACACCAATTTGTGTCAAAATTAATACCAAACTCACAGTTTTATCAAATAGTCATGAATTGAATAGTATAGCGGTGAATAAGGGCCAAATCCACAGAGAATTAAGGTAATTTGGATGATCTTTTGAAATTCGGTCAAATCAAACAATGAAATGTGGATTAAAATTAGGGATTTTGATATTTTTGGAAAGAAGACTTCAAGACCAATCCACAGAATCAAAAAGCACTAAATTTGGATAAAGATTCACAGAGAAATCATTGAATGAACAAGAGATAATTTTCTGAAAAATAAAATTGAGAAAAACCAATTCAAAATTGAAATCTAAGGCTATATGAAGGAAGATTAGGCTGAAACACGATCCCTAACTCAAGATTGCACTCGGATTGATCCAATTACTTGCCGGATTCAAGGCTTTTCATTCCCGAATTTGAAAACATGATTGTTGATGTTCAAGAGCCAATTTCTTCCTATTTTCTTGATAAAATTTCACTTTCAAGCACTCCGTAGACATTGAAATGAGTCTAGAAGCGATTGGATGCAAGAGATTCAAGGGATTCGGTGTCTAAACAGTTCGATTACTCGAATTGCCCTAGAGTGCTTTACAATGTCAAAGAACATCTCAATTTACAGGGTGAATTGGGCGTAACCGTCCGATCGAGAATTTAATCTTTGATCAACGGCTCTTATGAAACACACGATTGTGAATTTTATGATTAAGTCGTGGTCGTTGGATATCCGATGGACTACCGAGATGATGCCACGTCGCGCACGTTATAAGTAACGCATTGAACCACTGCCGTTTGATCTAGATCAGACGCTGCAGATGCATTTTGTGGGTTTTAATCTCAACCTTTATAACTCAGATCAATGGTTGAGATTAAATCATTTTAAAATGATTCCCCACCGAATAGGATTGCGCCACATACCCCACCCCTGATGTAACACGACTGATGCCGGGATCGCGCGGCTCGTGTTACAACACAGGAAGATCGTCTAATGCCCCAGTGCAGCGGAATGAGAATGCAAATGCGCGTTCAAAAACAATGAGCGTCACGAGCTTCCGCCGCTGACCTAGGGTGAAAACTCTGAAAAGTTTAGTGAGGACTGAACTAGGGATATCAAGCTCCCAATGACCCGATAGATCAGCTCGGCGACCTACGTTTCGGGATACCACAGAAGGGGTAGCCCGCACTCGTACGATGAAAACGAAACTAGTTCGGTACCTAAAAAGAACCCAATCCCTAACAAACCCAATCCTATAGCTAATCCTATAACTAATCCCCGGCGGTGGAGCACACGTGGCCGGCACTGGAAAAGATAATAATACTCTAAGAGGTAAGCGTCTTGACTCGCGGACCGGAGTCCCGAAGGTCGCGGTGCGATGCAGCCTCGACGTTGAGAAGACCGACCCGCAAGGCACGAGGAAGCGCCGTAAGGAAGAGCAACTAAGTTACCAACAGAAATGTCAACGAAAAACCCCCAAATCCTTGACTATTAGGCCTAAGAGGGCCTCTCGAGCAATGTGGGCCTATTCTGGGGCCCATGCGGTGACTCGCGCCGGCTTCGGGGCCGGTTCGGGCGTTCGGGGCGTGCTCAGACCGGTCCGGCGGTCTCGGCCCCGGTACCTAGGGCGTTCGTCGGTTCGGGACCGGTCCGGCGGTCTGGTCCCGCACCTAGGCGTTCTGGGGCCTGGCTCGTGGTGACTCGGGGCCTGCTCAGTGGCATTCTGGGCCGGCTCGAGACCGGTCCCGGCCGGTCTCGGGCGGCTCTGGGACCGGGTTCTGACCGGCTCCGGGCGGTCCGGACCTGGCTCAACTCAGCGACCGATTCCCCGCCGAGTTGACTCAGCGGGACTCGGCGGTCTTCTCTCCTCGCGGCTAGGGTTTCGGCGGCGGCACTTCTGCGCTCCGACTTCCGGCAGCGGCGGCGATCCGGGGCGCTCTAATGGGGCGCGGCGACGGCTCGGTGCCCCGGGAGGGGCACGGCGGCGTCCCGGTGGCCGCTCGGGCGCGGCGGCGGGCGCGGATGCGGGCCCTGAGGCGCTCGGCGATCGGCGGTGACGGTGGCGGCGCCGCGGCGGTTGGCGTCCCTGCAGGTCGGCGCGGCGGATTGCTGGGCGGCGCTGAGGCTTCGACTGCAGTCAATGATGGCGGCGGGACTTGCAGTTCGGCGGGCGTCCGATCGGAACGACCGCGGCGGCGGCGGCTGAGCGATCTGGCGGCGGTCCTCGGACTGGTCCCTCTTGGACCCGGTGTCGATGCCGCGGCGGCGTGGACGGCCTGCTGGCCCGACGGCGTGGGCGCGACGGAGCAGGCGGCGGCGGCGGCGATCTCAACCTCCCCTAGAGGGGAATCTTCCTCCTCTCTCCCTCATGTCTCATTGCATGGAGGCGTCACATCGTGACCAATTCACAAATTCTCAATTCAACAACTCTGATATTCTCTCTCCTCCTCTTCCCGTATATAGGAGAGAGAAAGAGAGAGGGGGGGGGTTGCCCTAAGGGCAAACTCGTCATTTTAAGGGGGTTTTTTTGGCCCAAAATGAGCTAAAAACCCCTCTAATGGGCCTAGCATCGGTCCCCATAAGTCCTAGGAAGGGCCCAAAAACACGCGGAACCCTCCCACACGCGCACGCAAGCAAACTCACGGAAATAAACAAACAAGAAAAAAAGGGAAAACTCGCCGGGAGGATCTCGTCGGGCGGTGTACTCGGGCCGGGGTCCCTGGACGCCGACTCGGGTGCTCCGGCGCGGTAGTACTCGCGCGCCGTCCGGCTCATCACGTGCCGTCGCAGGGGCTCGGCCGCTGCGACGTGGACGTCCCTCGTGCGGCTTCGGGTCCGTCACCCTGCCGTAGCCCTGGTCGTTGGGATGGTCCTCCATCATCCTCCCGAGGTGGGGAGAACTCGGCTCCGACGAGTTAAAGCCGATGTTGTCGTCCAGGCGATGGATGAGCTCCGGACTTAGCCGTCGTGGGTCTTCCGCCAAGACCCACTTATCTTCGATCATCGGTCGGTCCCCGCCAACGAACAAGAAACATGCGATCCACCCTATCCTCTCGCAGCGTTAATTATCTCCCCCAGCACTCAACTCGACATGCTCATGCCTCAATGGGGGATAAAACTGGTGGGGTTGGGTGGGATCTCTCAATCACCGCGCTCGACAGCCAGTGGAGTATGTGAGGCTCTAAACCACTATCATTCTCGAGCGTGGGATGATACCAAACTAGGTCGTTAACACTGAAAGTGGGGCTCATTCCCCAATCTCGTGGGATGCCCACGACGTAGTCTTTCTCGCCAATCGCACGGACTACTCGGGAAAGGTCCCGGCACTACGAGCTTTAGTCGTAGCAACCCGTGGAGAGTACCTCTCTCGGCCTCAACCTCGACCATAACTAGATCAACCTCAGCAAAGTGAGCAGAGTAACGACCTAACTCAGCGGCAACCTCATGCTTCTCACTATGCAAAATAATGCGAGAATGAATGTCATGATGCATGTTTCGCACGTACTCACCAAATGCAATGCCCTCATCTAGGGCCCTAGTATGATGGTCTACGGGTGCGAGGTCGAAAGGCATACAGGGTATCCGACCGTACATGGCATCAAACTGGAGTAAATCAAACACATAGTCTACTAGCTCTAACGACGGAATAATCCACTCCCATATCATACGACCCTCAATAGTAGGAAAGTGTGCCGAAAAACCTATCGTGATAAAGGTATGCACCTCAATCCATCCGTCTACGGGAGGGCGATAAGTCATCATCAATGTAACTCGCCTATCAAGGAGTAGCCACATCGGCCTCCAAAAGTACTTCGCGAATAGAACATCGCGATCCGAAAGGAAATACGGAGATACATAGGACCTCCTCTCGTGAACGTGATTCGCGTCCCTAGTGACGCGGTGTAAGGGACATGGGCCTCGGCCCCGTGTGCATGGCTATCACCATCTCAGCCATGCGGTCGGTCATGCGCGGAAACTTCCGCGATGGTCGGAGATCATCGATAACCTCTCTCAAGATATCGTCACCAAGCACAACTAAACATAGGTCTAAGTCTAGGTCAATAGGAGAACTAAGCTGCAACATCGCCCGTGGCGGGCGCTCTTCCCTGAGACTCTTCCGGGAATCCAAATGTGACCAAGGAACCAACTAACTCTATAACTACTGGGAACAAGAACCGTAGCATCTGCAAAGGGCGCAGGCTCTATCAGAATCTATCGCTAGACCGAACCACACGCTCGCTAGCTCTGGCGTATCGAGAGAGGTAAACTGAAGTTTCCCAACTAGAGGGAAACTCTTCCTGACAGCTCTTCCGGGAAATCATAACGTGTCGTGTCCTTGAGCTCTACTAGTTCCGAATCAGTCAACAAACTACTCGAACGGGCCTCGTAGCGGCGGGGTCTCTGCCGAATCTCTTCCCGGAAGACGTCTCTACTAGCAACTGGGGCTCGTGCAGCTCAAAAGCTGCGGGAACATGAGGGACAACTTGAGTAACCATGGTTACTTCAACATTGTCCTCAATCTGATCACACTCATCAACCGAGATCTCGGGTGTAGGCTCGTCGTCTGCTTGAACATCTAAGTCACTAAAGTAACTACTAGGTGTAGGACATATGGTGATATCATGGCCGTAGCCCTGGCATCTAAGGCAAGTAGTAGGTGCAGAGAAATAGGTCGGGTCCCGGGTCTATCAACGTGGCCTCGTGAAGTGAGCATGGCCACCGGTGGAGCATCCGTAGAAATCGGAGTCGTACGCGCATCAGTGCGCATGAGCACGGTCTCTAGTCTCCACACTAGTCTCATCATGATGAGAAGATCTAGGGTAAACTCTAGTATCATCGTAATACTCATCATGGGATGGATGTGGATAGTAATCGTCATCCGGTGGACCATAGTAGTCCTCACAATACTGCGGGGGATCATCACAGTGATCCTCACAAGATCGTGTGTGATCCTCATAGCCATACTCATGGGATCGCGAGCCATCATCATAGTCATCATCATAGTATGTCGCGGGGTCATGAGTATGCTGGTGCGGAGGCCAAGGGACATGCGGTCCTGGGGGAAAATAGTGCTCGTAGGGTGTCGGTGGCGCGAAGGACGCATAAGATGCGGGCGCAACCGGTGGTGGCGGCCAAACTGGCTGTGGTCGGTGACCTGTATCAACCTCATCATAAAAATGATAGGACGGGGATGGTTGTCCGCCGCTATCATGATCATCATAGTAGCTAGGAGTAGGAAACTGACGTCGATCTGTGTTGTAGTCGTCAGAGTAGTAAGGAGCTGGCTCGGGTGGACGATATCGATCCTCGTCGTGGTAGTAGCGCTGAGGTAATGGTGATCGACGGTCCCTATCATCGGCATAATACTGATGATCGGGCGGTGGTCGTCGCTGGTCCCTAACATCGCCATAGTAGCGGCGGTCGGGTGGTGGTCGCTGGTAATATCCTAAAGGGGGTGTGGGATAGGCTGGCACTCCATGGCCAGGCGGGTATCCAAAGTAAGGATCAACTCCACGACCCGAGTAGTAGGGATCATCCCTACGGGCTGCCTGACCATGAGATCTCCTTCGAACCATATCTAAGGTCGGATAATCAGTAACTCAGGGTAGATCCTAGTAATGTCATGACATCAATGAATGCAAATGAAGTGCCATGAATTTCAAAACATGCTAAAAGATATGAAATAAAATGCGGGACGAGAAAAGAAAAGTCAACCTGTGATGCTAAGCACAGAGGTTAGCACGATCAGACTCTAATACCTAATCACTCTAAATCATATGCTAACCGATAGTGCTAACCGATAGTGATATCACGACCGGCTCTGATACCAATATGATGTAACACGACAGATGCCGGGATCGCGCGGCTCGTGTTACAACACAGGAAGATCGTCTAATGCCCCAGTGCAGCGGAATGAGAATGCAAATGCGCGTTCAAAAACAATGAGCGTCACGAGCTTCCGCCGCTGACCTAGGGTGAAAACTCTGAAAAGTTTAGTGAGGACTGAACTAGGGATATCAAGCTCCCAATGACCCGATAGATCAGCTCGGCGACCTACGTTTCGGGATACCACAGAAGGGGTAGCCCGCACTCGTACGATGAAAACGAAACTAGTTCGGTACCTAAAAGAACCCAATCCCTAACAAACCCAATCCTATAGCTAATCCTATAACTAATCCCCGGCGGTGGAGCACACGTGGCCGGCACTGGAAAAGATAATAATACTCTAAGAGGTAAGCGTCTTGACCTGCGGGACCGGAGTCCGGAAGGTCGCGGTGCGATGCAGCTCCTCGACGTTGAGAAGACCGACCTGCAAGGCACGAGGAAGCGCCGTAAGGAAGAGCAACTAAGTTACCAACAGAAATGTCAACGAAAACCCCCAAATCCTTGACTATTAGGCCTAAGAGGGCCTCTCGGAGCAATGTGGGCCTATTCGGGGCCCATGCGGTGACTCGCGCCGGCTCGGGCCGGTTCGGGCGTTCGGGCCGGCTCAGACCGGTCCCGGCGGTCCGGCCCCGAGTACCTAGGCGTTCGGGCGGTCTGGGACCGGTCCCAGCGGTCTGGTCCGGACCTAGGCGTTCAGGGGCCTGGCTCGTGGGTGACTCGGGGCCGGTTCAGGCATTCTGGCCGGCTTCGAGACCGGTCCCGGCCGGCTCGGGCGCTCGGGACCGGGTTCTGGACTGGCTCGCGGCTCTGGGACCTGGCTCAACTCGGCGGGACCGATTCCCCGCTGAGTTGACTCGCGGGACTCGGCGGTCTTCTCTCCTCGCGGCTAGGGTTTCGGCGGCGGCACTCTGGCGCTCCGACTTCCGGCAGCGGCGGCGATCCGGGCGCTCTAATGGGGCGCGGCGACGGCTCCCGGTGCCCCGGAGGGGCACGGCGGCGTCCGGTGGCCGCTCGGGCGCGGCGGCGGGCGCGGATGCGGGCCCCGAGGCGCTCGCGATCGGCGGTGACGGTGGCGGCGCCGGCGGCGGTTGGCGTCCCCCGCAGGTCGGCGCGGCGGATTGCCGGGCGGCGCCGAGGCTTCGACTGCAGCCAATGATGGCGGCGGGACTTGCAGGCTCGGCGGCGTCCCGATCGGAACGACACGCGGCGGCGGCTGAGCGATCTGGCGGCGGTCCTCGGACTGGTCCCTCTTGGACCCGGTGTCGATGCCGCGGCGGCGTGGACGGCCTGCTGGCCCGACGGCGTGGGCGCGACGGAGCAGGCGGCGGCGGCGGCGATCTCAACCTCCCCTAGAGGGGAATCTTCCTCCTCTCTCCCTCATGTCTCATTGCATGGAGGCGTCACATCGTGACCAATTCACAAATTCTCAATTCAACAACTCTGATATTCTCTCTCCTCCTCTTCCCGTATATAGGAGAGAGAAAGAGAGAGGGGGGGGGTTGCCCTAAGGGCAAATCCGTCATTTTAAGGGGTTTTTGGCCCAAAATGAGCTAAAAACCCCTCTAATGGGCCTAGCATCGGTCCCATAAGTCCTAGGAAGGGCCCAAAAACACGCGGAACCCTCCCACACGCGCACGCAAGCAAACTCACGGAAATAAACAAACAAGAAAAAGGGAAAACTCGCCGGGAGGATCTCGTCAGGCGGTGTACTCGGCCGGGTCCCGGACGTCGACTCGGTGCTCCGGCGCGGTAGTACTCGCGCGCCGTCCGGCTCATCACGTGCTGTCGCAGGGGCTCGGCTGCTGCGACGTGGACGTCCTCGTGCGGCTTCGGGTCCGTCACCTGCCGTAGCCTGGTCGTTGGGATGGTCCTCCATCAACCCCCCACCTTGACTAATGATCGACGGTCGTGATTAATCACACGATCGGATGCTCCAGATTTTGCCACGGTACTTGCGCACTTATAAAATCGATTTTAAATTAAGAAAATCAATTTTAAATTAAGAAAATTTAAAAAAATCCAAAAAATTCCCTAAAAACTTAGAAAATTCATATCTTTCAAAATAGAACTCTAAATTAATCCAAATTTATTTCATTGGATCAGAAATTAAATTATCTATCATTCTAAAAAGTCAAGTTTAATAAATAACAAGAGAATAAATTTATATTTCAGAAATACACTCATTTCTTTTAGATATTAAAACTTAAAAAAATATATGAGTGTACATAAAATGATTTCTCTTATTATACAACTTTAAAAAATAATTATAATCTCAAGTAAAGATGGATTATGAACATATTATCTTTAATTCATCACAATTAACCCTAAATTAATGCATTTTGAGATTACAATGATTGACAAACATTAAAGAAATATGATAATATGCATTAGAATGGAATGTATTATACCTTAATTTGTATTAATAATCATATATTTTTGACGAGACGAAATCGCGACGTCTTCGATTTCACGCGGTATCGTGTCAAAAATAATTCCGAACTTACCAATTTGATGAAAATGTATCGAATTCAAGGGTATAATGGAAATACGGGTCGAATCCACAGGGAATTAAGCAATTTCTTGACGTAATCTTCAAATTTGATCAAATCGGACGAGAAATTGATGGTAGAAATTGGGGAAAATGGTATTTTAAGAAAGTAGACTTCAAATCGATTCCACGGAATCAAAAATCGTCCAATTTGGACTTGATTTCGTGGAGAAATCAAGATTCGAAGGGGAGAGAAAATTTCCAGCGTAAGAACCGTGATTTTAGGTCAAAATTGATGAAATTAACTTCTAAATCCTAATCTAAACAAAAATTAAACATGATAGGAGGGTAAATTAGGAAAAACCGCTTCCACTAACTCCAATTAGCGACTGAAATGAGGTGATTAAATTGATTAATCACCAAGAAAACGAAGAATACGAAGAGGATGTTCAAGCTGCGATTTCCACCGCCAAATCTCGATTTCAATGGCTCCGTGGGAGCGGAAATGGGTGTAGAACACGATGGAATCGAGAGATTCGAGAAGATTGGTGTCTAAACAGATCAATTTGGATTGATTTCAACTTGGATGCTTACAAACGTGAAGAACACATCGTTTTATAGGGCGAAATTTCGTAACCGTCAGATCGTTTCGATCGACGGTTACGATGGAACGGTCCATCGTGGACCGTTTCAAAAATATTGTAGCAGTCCGATCACGATGGACGGTCCAGATGTGATCGTTAGAGAAACGTTATAAAACGCCTTCAATTTCGCCCCTTCGATCTTGATCTGACAGTCGAGATGCGTCCCGCATGATTAAATCTCGGCCGTTATAATCCTTTCAATTAAGCACGTGCGTTGATGCGTTTTGATGATCCGTGTTCCACGCGATCGACGCGTGCGATGTTGCCACGTTGCGGCGAATCGGACCGTTATAACTAGCCTTAAAGGCGCACGTGTTTGATTGATCTTCTGTGGTCCGCGCTCCATGCGATCGATGCATGTCGATCATCCGTCCACGAGATCCAACGCCCATCGTTACGCCACGTCACCTGCATGGTAAGTAAAGCATGGGATTTAGTTTCACACGGCAAAAACAGAAGGGAATCTTTGGGTTTATAATACCCGACGATTCGTAAGGTTAATAACCCTTCTATATAGCGAAGGCTGAAGACCTCTATATATATATATTAAATAAATTATATAATATAAACGCGCCACATAGGCGCGCTGCGCGGGTCTGCGTGGCGCTGCCACGTGGCCCCGAGTGCCACGTCGCATCCACGCGGGCCCCGCGCCCATTTTTTTATTTTTTTTATTTATTAAAACGGGTTAAAAATCGAAAATAAAATAAGAAAAATAGTTTTAAAAAATCCGAAAAAATTCCCTAAATTATAAAAATCATATCTTTTAATATATAACTCCAAATTAATCCAAATTTCTTTCATTTAATCTTAAATTTAATTATCTATTATTCTAAAAAGTCAAATTAAATAAATAATAAGAGTTAAAATTATTATTTCAAAAATACATTCATTTATTAAGATTTTAAACTTTAGAAAATAAAATGAATGTTTATAAAAATTGTTTCTCTTATTATTTTAACTTTAAAAAGAGTTATAATCTCAAGAAAAATATGGGTTATCAAATTATTTAAACTCTAATTTATCAAAATTAACCCTAAATTAAAGTATTTTGAGATTATAATAACTTTTTAAGAGAATAATAGAAAAATGCGTATAAATATGATAACATGCATGTAAATGAAATCATTTATGCTTTAATATGCATGAAAAATCATGTTTTATGATGTAAATATATCATGTTATCATTTTTCATGTTTAGTTAGCATGTTATCACACCCCCCCCCCAACTTAAATGATTGCTAGTCTCTTTGCAATTTACGATACTGTCTCCCTAGATGGTCCTTTGATCCTACTACTAAAGAGGTAAAGCGTATGAATACATTTTCCTCATAGTGTAGGTTGATGAAACGAATTGATGCGGTTGTTGAATTCATACCAATTTGTGTCAAAACTAATACCAAACTCACCAGTTTTACGATTAAATCACCAATTAAATAGCATAGTGATGGAACAAAGTGATGCAGTCATTAATTGAACACCGATTCGTGTAAAAAATAAAGCCAAACTCACCAATTTTATGATTTAATCAAGAATTGAATAGTATATTGGTAAATAAGGGTCGAATCCAAAGAGAAATAAGGGATTTTTGAGAGATCTTTTGGAATTTGATCAAATCGGACAATGAATTGAAGTGAGAAATTAAGGAAAATGATAGATTTGGAAAGATAACTCAAACACAAATCCACGGAATAAAAAATCACTTGATTTGGATCAAGATTCGCGGATGACGGAACGAATCGATGCGGTCGTTAATTGCACACTGATTGGTGTCAACAATAATTCCAAAGTTACCAAATTGATGAAAATATCTTGAGTTGGGGGTATAATGGTAAATAAGGGTCGAATCCACGGAAAAATAAGGGATTTTCAAGAGATCTTTTGGAATTTGATCAAATTGGACGATGAATTGGTGATAGAAATTAGAGAATATGGTAGATTTAGAAAGATAACTCAGAGACAAATCCACTGAATCATAAATCACTCGATTTGAATTAGTATTCGTGGACAAATCAAAGAGCGAAGTAGAGAGAAATTTCTAAAAATCGAAAGAATAAAAAATCAAAATTAAAGATGAAATTAAACTAAATTACGATCCTAAATTACAAATTGATGATACATGACGAGAGATTAGAGGGAAAACACGTATTCTTACCTCAAATAGTGATCGAAATGATCCAATTAATCTCCGGATTCAAGGCTTTTCATTCCGCAATTTCAAAAACGATCGTCGGTGTTCAAGAGACAAATTCTCCTTAATCAATCGACGAAATCTCACTTTTAATCACTTCGTGGACGCGAAAATGAGTTTAGAAGATATTAGAAGCAAGAGATTCAAGGATGGAAGGGTGTAGATAGATCAATTTAGTGAAATCATCCAAGAATACATCAAAATGTCGAAGAACATCTCAATTTATAGCGATTTTTGGTGTAACCGTCAGATCGGGCATTTCCTCATTGATCAATGGCTCGAATTAATCGCATTAATGCGAATCGTTAACATTAAGTCCCGTCTATTAGATCACAGATGGAGCGGTCAGATGAAGCCACATGATCATGCGTTATAAAATGCTTTGAAATGTCTGTCGTTTGATCGCGATCAGACGCTCAGATGCGTTTCTCGTCTGTGTAATCTCAGCCATTATAACTCGGTTGATGGACGGCTGTGATTAAGTCATTTTTAAAATGATTTGTTGATGAGTAAAATCACGCCACGTCACCCCCTCTTTAAGTGAAGATCAACAGGTTAGATTCTTCGAGCGATCAGACGCTCCATAGGCTGGCACGTCACATCCTGATCTTGACCGTTGATCGCGATGGGATCAGACGATCCAGATTTTGCCACCTCACCTACGCGCTATTAATAAATCGAAAAAGCAATTTTAAATTCCAGAAAATCCTTAGAAATTCATTAAAAATTCAGAAAAATTCTAGAAAAATCCCTAAAAATTAGAAAATTCATAACTTTCAAAATATGACTCTAAATTAATCCATATTTTTTTCATTGAATCAGAAATTCAATTATCTATTATTATAAAAATTTAAAATATTTAAATAACAAGAGAAGAAATTATTATTTAAAAAAATACACTCATTTCTTCTTGAAAAATAAAACTTTAGAAAAACAAATGAGTGTATATAAAAATTTTCTCTTATTATTTATCGTTAAAAACCTAATTTTAATCTCAAATTTAGATGAAATAATCTATTCTTAAATATTTATTAATTATGCATAATTATCCCTCATTTAGTGCATTTTGAGATTATAACTTAAAATTGCATAAAATGATAGAAATGTACTGAAAGTGTGATAACATGCATACAAATGGAATGTTTATGCCTTATTTTGCATTAATAATCATGTACTATCATGTTAAGATTGCATGTTATCAGCGGAGAAATAGATGAATGAATTAGGGAGAAATTCCAGAACGCGATTAAGAGAAATCTGAAATTAAAAGACTAATTAAACTAAATTAATGATCCTAAATTAAAAATTGATGACACATGATGAAAGATTAGGAGGAAAACACATAATCTAACCCAAGATAGGGATCAAAATGATCCAATTAATGGCCGGATTCAAGACTTTTCATTACGCAATTTCGAAAACGATCTTTGGTGTTCAAGAGGCGAATTCTCCCTAATCGTCTGACGAAATCTCACTTTCAATCACTCTTTGGATTCGGAAATGAGTCTAGAAGTGATTGGAAGCAAGAGATTCAAGGATGGAGGTGTTTAGATAGATCAATTGAGCCAAATCATCCAAGAATACATCAAAATGTCGAAGAACATCTCAATTTATAGTGAATTTGGGCATAACCGTCGGATGGGGCATTTAATCTTTGATCAACGGTGCAGATTAAACGCATGAGTGTGAATCATCACGATTAAGACCTGTCCATTGGATCGTAGATGGAGCGCTCAGATCAAGCCACGTGATCGTGTGAAGTTGAATCGTCGCGTAACGCTTGCCGTTCGATCTTCTATGGATGTTTGCGATATCTCCACATGTCCACAGAAGTCCATCAGATGCGTTAAATCTCAGCCGTTATAACTCCTTGATTAAACGACTGAGATTTAAACATTTTGAAATACGAATCATTGTCCAATCACAAAGCGCCGCGTACCCCTTCACATAAGTGACGATCGACGATTTAAATTTAACGCTTGATCGAACGCTCCACGTGCCGCCACGTCGTTGATCGCAATGGATCATCGATTGCAATTGATTGGACGCACCATATTGTGCCACGTCACTTGTGCGCATATAATAATTATAACAATTGATTTTCAATTAGAAAAATCAATTGATAATTCCAAAAAATCCTTTTAAATTCATTATAAATTCAAAAATTTCATTAAAATTCGGGAAAAATCCTAGAAATTAGAAATATTCATAACTTTCAAAATACAACTCCAAATTAATCCAGATTTTTTTTCATTGGATCAGAAATTCAATTATCTATCATTATAAAAAGTCAAAATATTTAACAAGAGAATTAATTTTCATTCCAAAAATACACTCACTTCTTTTTGAAAAACAAAACTTAGAAAAATAAGTGAGTGTATATAAATATTTTCTCATATTATTTAATATTAAAACCTAATGATAATCTCAAATTTATATGGGAATAATATAATGTAAAATCTATTCTTAAAAATGCATAATTATCCCTAAAATAGTGGATTTTGAGATAATCACTTAAAATTGTATGAAATGATAGAAAAGCACTCAAATTATGATAACATGCATACAAATGGAATATTTTATGCCTTAATTTGCATTAATAATCATATTTTTTGCATGTTAAGATTGCATGTTATCACATAGTGGTGAATAAGGGTCGAATCCACGGAGAAATAAGGGAATTTTGAGAGATCTTTTGAAATTTGATCAAATTGGATGATGAATTGAGGTGAGAAATTATGGTAAGTGATATATTTGGAAAGAGAACTCAAAAATGAATCCATGGAATAAAAAATCACTCGATTTGGATTAAGATTCGTGGAGAAATCAGAGAGCAAATTAGATAGAAATTTCCCCAACACAAAGAGAGTGAAATCCAAAATTAGAAACAAAATTAACTAAATCTAGGATCCTAAATTACAATCTAATGATATATGATGAAAGATTAGGAGGAAAACACATAACATATCCCGAGATAGCGATCAAAATGATCTAATTATTTGCCAGATTAAAGGCTTTTCATTCATGATTTCGAAAACAATCATCAGTGTTCAAGAAGCAAATTCTCCCTATTCAATTGATGCAATCTTACTTCCAACCACTTCGTCGACGTGGAAATCAGTCTAGAAGCAATTGAAAGCAAGATATTTAAGGATGGTGGTGTCTAAACAATTTGATTACTTGAAAACATCGAATAATACATTACCATGTCAAAGAGCATATCCATTTACTACAAATTTGGGCAAAATCGTCAGATGAAATACTTGATCTTCGATTAATGCCTCTGATAAACTCCAAGAGTGCGAATCGTTACAGCTAAGTCATGGCCGTTAGATCGCAGATGAACCGTCGAGATTTTGCCAAGTCTTGTGCATTATAAGTAACGCATTAAACACCATCTGGTTGGATCTTGATCGACGCTTCAGATGCTATTTTGTTGATTTTAATCTCAACCGTTATAACTCCTCATATCAACGGTTAAGATTAAATCATTTTAAAACAATTTTCCGATGAGTAAGAATGCACCAGGTAATGCCCACTTCAAATGACGATCAATGGTCGCGTTTTAATTGGATGATCAAACGCCTCATGCGTTGCCGCGTCACCTGCACAAATTAAAAATGAAACAAAGTCCCACATGGCAAAAATAAAAGAGAATTTATGTGTATATAAGGTGTGCGTAATTAAGCAGTTAGCGAAAATCCTTAGTAGGGTGATTTCTCCTTAATTACACACATATGTGCGCACACGTGCGCACCCACGCATATATGCACACAAGTGTACACACGCGCACACATACGCACTCGCACACGCGTACACTTTGCGACACGTGGCGGCCTCAAATGTCACCATGTGGAGTAATTTTTTTCCGCGCGCGCCATGTTAGCACGCAAAAATAAAAAATTTTATTTTCATGATTTTAAATCAAATAAATCAATTATAAATTCAGAAAAATTCATATAGAATCCAGAAAAAAATCCCTAAAAATTAGAAAATTCATATCTTTTTGAAATACAACTTCAAATTAATCCAAATTTGTTTCGTTGGATCAGAAATTAAATTATCTATCATTATAAAAATTTAAATTTAATAAAGAAAAGAGAATAAATTTATAGTTTAAAACTACACTCATTTCTCTAAAAAATTATAAGTTTGAAAAATAAATGACTATATAAAATTTTTTCTCTTATTATTTAGCATTAAAAACTAATTATAATCTCAAAAATAGGTGAGAATAATCTTTATATAAAATATATTCTTAAAAATGCATAATTATCCCTAAAATAGTGCACTTTGAGATTATCGCTTAAAATTGCATGAAATAGTAGATATGTACTCAAAGTATGATAACATGCATACAACTAAAATGTTTTATGCCTTAATTTGCATTAATAATCATGCAATTGCATGTTAAAATTTCTTTTTACCTTAGGCCATAATGATATAGATTCCATCTCTAGGTTGACTTCTTTAGTGCATATTAGGGTAGTGCTCATCGGCTAATGCTCGAGCCTAATTCTCAATTGTGATCGAGATGAGCATATCTAAGGTTTGACGCTATGAAGATCAAAAGATACTCACTCTCTCATGAGCAGATGTAATTCCTTACCCTGATCATAGATACATCACTCCTTCCCTCAAAATGGAGGCTACTTAGTGTATCAGAATTCTCCTCAACTCATCTTCCTCCTAAAAAGAGTGCAATTGCAAACGGATTCCTATCTTTGGGATGCAATGTGTGAGTTGGTTGAAGGAAATAAAAAGATACTATTTCTAAGGGAATGATGTGGTTAAAAGAAAATATGTAGATAAATAAAGTGTATTTAAAAACAAAGGAGATACCACTTATGATAATTATACTCCAAAATGAGGTGGATGGTGATGGACATGGTAGATGATAGAAATGATGATGGAGGTGGTAGAGATGATGGTGGAAGAAGATATTTCCCAACTTATTTTCCTTTTTTTCACTTCTTATTTCTCTCTTCCCTTTATTTTCTCCTTATTTTTTCTATCTTTTTTTTTTTGAATTTTAGAAGAATTTACATGAAATAAGGATATTGATAATTCCAAATTATCCTAAGTAATTGTGTCATTATGCCTTTATTTGGACTTAATCAATAAAATAAAATTTCCCATTAAACTCCTAACTATCTAAAGATCAAGCTTAGTAAAGGGGTCTGATAAGTCCGAAAAATAGAGGATGTAATGCGTCGTAGTGCTTTCTTTCAGCCTTAATGAATAAAATGTATATAAAAGAATTTCCCTTTAAAAATTGCAAATATCCAAAAATATGTGGCTTAGTTAGGGGTCGAATCCAAGGGAGGTTGCACCAATATTTTCCCTTTTCTTTTTATATATTCAAAACAGAATTTGTGTTTTTGTCACAAATGCAGAGCAACAAGACAACTATATGAAATGAATTGCAATTATCTTCCTTTTAATCTTCAATGAATTGCAAACGAATTATATGGAAATGAACATTAATTGCAAGACAATTATCTTCAATGAAATGCAATTATATGAAATGAATTTCAATGATATAAAACAGAAGAAAAACAAGAAGCAAAAATGTCGGGTTTAATATGCAAAATCCACTTTCACGATTTAATTTTTATTTTAAAATATCAAATTGCTGTTATTATTTTTATTACTAGAACTTATCAAGAGAATTTTATTTTCTATTCACTCCTTTTCAGAGATATTCTTTGTTAATAGATCACTCTTTATTTTTCTTTTTTTCTTTTTTTTTGTAATTTTATTTACTTGATTTATGAATCAGTTTTATCCTGAAATCAGATTGACACAAAGAAGATAGTCTCTATTTATCTGTATGTATGTATTTCCTCACTGAGAATATTGACTGTAGAATTGTGAAACAGAAAGAAAAGAAGAGAAAAGAAATAAGGAAAGGGAAAAGAAAAGAGTAAGGTGAAGAAAAAGAAAGGAAAGAGTAGAGATTAATAGAAATAGTAATAAGCGTTGTATATATGAGTTTCCTCACTGAGAATATTGACTGCAGAATTTTGAAACAGAAAGAAAAGAAGAGAAAAGAAATAAGGAAAGGGAAAAGAAAAGAGTAAGGTGAAGAAAAAGAAAGGAAAACATAGAGAGTAATAGAAATAGAAATAATAGTGAATAAGGGAGAAGGAGTTCAGATAAGAGATGTATATGAGTTGTCTCACGAAGAAGACTGGCTATAGAATTGTGAAACAGAAAGAGAAAGAACTAAGTTACTAACTGAATTGACAAGGAATCAATAGAAAATGAACGATACAACCTCAAACAATCACATTACTAGAAGAATACTAAGAAACAAAGATTCAACTTCAAAATTAGACTGGAATCAAACTCACGGCCTAAACTAATTAAAGACCCAAAAAAATTACTGAGTAAAAAACTTACAAACAATCAAAATAACAAAAGAATACGACTGAGAAATTATTCTATTCAGAGAAATGAAATGATAGAAAATGAAAAAAACAATGAAAGAAACAAACTAAAAAAAATTCTGTCGGATATAAACCTATTCACGTGAACAGGAATGTGTGAATAGAGAACAAGAAATGAAGACTATCGAAGCTTGACAAACCTATAATCGGATCTTCTTCTCCAGTGTGTCCTCTAGGCCGAGCGTCGTCGGGGGGGAAATAAAAAACGAGCTTTCCAAAACCCTTCCTCTTCCTCTTAATCCCTCAAAATCACGACGCTTCCCCGTTTTGCGAGTCTGTTGAGTTACTTGGTGCACATCGCTTTGCACACTGATAACATGCAATCTTAACATGATAAAACATGATTATTAATGCAAACTAAGGCATAAAACATTCCATTTATATGAATGCTATCATACTTTGAGTGCATTTCTATCATTCTATGCCATTTTATGTTATAATCTCAAAATGCGTTATTTTAGGGTTAATTATGATGAATTAAAGATTAAAGATTTTATAACCTATCTTTACTTGAGATTATAAATGGTTTTTAAACTTAAATAATAAGAGAAATTATTTTTATGAACATTCATTTCATTTTCTAAAATTAAAATCTTAAAGAAATGAATGTATTTTTGAAACAAGAATTAAATATCTTGTTATTTAAATAATTTGACTTTTTAGAATGATAGATAATTAAATTTCATATCAAATGAAAGAAAGTTGGATGAATTTGGAGTTGTATTTTAAAAGTTATGAATTTTACAATTTTTATGGAGTTTTTCAGATTTTTTATGAATTTTTTTTCGATTTAAATTGATTGAAAATAATTAAAATTAAGGCAAAAAGCGTTTTATTTTTGCGCGGGGTCACGTGGATGCGACGTGGCACTCAGGGCCACGTGGCGTGCCACCGCGGGCCCATGCAGCGCCTACGCGGCGTATTTAATTATTTATATTATTTACATAATCTATATAGTAAGGGTATTCAGCCTTCCGTATATCGGAAGGGTATTCACCTTACTAAACCGTCTGGGTCTTATAAACCCGACGGGTTTCACTAATTTTTTCCGTGTGGGACTAAGTCCCACACATATGTTTTAAATGCAGACCACGTGCAGCGATGTAGAGCGTTGGATGGGGTGGAGCGCAGAAGATCCGCGTGTCGATCGCGTGGACGCGGACCACCGATCATTTGATCGCGCACGTGGCTTAAATGCGGAGTTATGACGGCCACGATTTAACGCGTCGAAACGCATCGCGACCGTCGGATCGCGATCCAACGAGCGAAAATTGATGCGTTTTATAATGCACATCGCGAGGAGCCATCCACAGCGTTCATCAGAAATCTGACGGCCACGACATTTGGGTAACGGTTCGATTTGATCCGTTTAATCCGGACCGTTGATGTGGATTAAACGCATCAATCGGACGGTTACGCCCAATTTGGCCTATAAAATGAAGAGTTCTTCGATTTTGTAAGAAATTCGAGAAGGATTTCATCTAATTGACCCATCTACACCCTTCCTCTCTTGAATCTCTCACTTGTAATCGCTTCTACACTCGATTTCGCGTCCACGGAGTGTTTATATGTGAGATTTCGTCGATCGATCGAGGAGAATTTGTCTCTTGAACACCGATGTTCACGTTTTGAATTCGCGGAATGAATAGCCGCCGATCCGGCGATCAATTGGATCGATTTGATCGTTATCTCTGGTTAGAAAACAAGTTTATCGTCTAATCTATCATCATGTATGATCAATTTTAGGTTTAGGATCTTAATTTAGTTCAATTTTGTTTTTAATTTCAATTTGTGTTCTTCACGATTCCGCAAATTTCATCCCACTTTACTCTTTTATTTCTCCACGATTACTATTCCAAATGGAGTGATTTTTGATTCCGTGGATAGATCTTTGAGTTATCTTTCTAAATCTACCATTTTTCCCTATTTCTCACCTCAATTCATCATCCAATTTGTTCAATTTCTAAAAGATATCTCGAAAATACCTTAATTCCCTGTGGATTCGTTATAAATTCCCAAAATTGGTAAGTTAGGTTTAATTTTTGACACGAGACCATGTGAAATCGACGACCTCACGGTCTCGTCTCGTCACACACGCGTTTGTACCACAAGCTGTGATTGGTCGGCATCATTTCCTCTTCCATCTAATTGGTGGAGGACGACTTGTGTGTCTTCACCGCGTACCCCTCCAGGTGAGTTAACTTTTAACTGTGTACACGCCGCGATGTACACAGCCTTCTTCTTCATCGTGTGATTGGCTCACATGATTCACATACATTTTATGTCCATAATACCTAAAAAACACATCATTACAAAACGGCCCATTAAGGGCATTATTGATATAAACCGGAAATTAAAGAAGCTTCTGAAAAATGATTATTTCTGAAAAATAAAAGATTATTTCATTTAAAGTAAATGCTAAAAAAATTGTGGATTATCTTGTCCAACAATTGCTAATAGAGTATTTATTTCTGAGAGTAATTATTATTTAAAATTTCTCATAACAGCCCTAATTATTTGTAACTAACTACTCCATTTTAAATTGCAATGAAAGTGTTAATTTCAGGCAAAACATCATGATAACATGCAAAATAATTGTTGATTTAAAACATTCAATGAACAAAATGCAAATAAAATAGATGGTTTAGAGTATACTTTTGCTTGTTATCACGGTCGATCCAAGGGAGGCTATCGCAAAGTCTATTTTTCTCTTTTTATTTAATTCAGAACTTCTTATCAACCAACTACACTCCACTTCTTTTGTTACCTTTTAGTGAATAGTATCAATTTCACCTTTTTTTTCTTTTATTGTAATTTCAGATTATTAGAGTTAAGAAAGAGAGACTTTGTACAGGAAATTTAATTTCTCAATCAAGATTTGAAGGAGAAATTAATAATTTCTCTACTTTAAGAGTTTTCTTTTTATTTAGATCTATATCTGTATCTCTTTTTAATCTCCTATATTCTATTTTATCCTTATTATCCTTTCTAAACTTCTTCAATTGTTATTTTCTGATTTAACAACACATTTCCCTCTTACTATAGCTAATTAATAGAAAGTCATTCTTATTTTAAATCTTCTCAAATTATTTCCATCCTAGCTTGACTAAAACAGAGCTGTCACTTAAGTTTTCTAAGTGAATTCAAATACAAAATGGATTAATAGAGTAGAGATTTTTATTTCCTTAATTTTATGTTCACATTTTATTTTTATTTTCACCTGAAAAGAAAATGATAAAACTGATTGAATTACAGAACTAACAATCTAAAACCTAAGATTGACTTTATCAAACTCCAAAAGGTTCTAAAAAAAATTATAAAATCTGTAAGACTCGACTTCAATCAGAAAATCCAATGAAGAAATGATTCGATCTAAAAGAAAGGGGAAGAAAATACTGACATAATTAAAGAAATAACAAGCAAAACCGAAGATTGACTTTAATCAAACTCCAAAAGATTCTAAAAAAAAATCTATAAGACTCGACTTCAATAAGAAAATCCAATGAAGAAATGATTCCGTCTGAAATAAAAGAAAAGAAAACATTGACATAATTGAAGAAATAACAAGCAAAAACCTAAGATTGATTTTATTCAAACTCCAAAAGATTCTAAAAAAAACAAATTATAAATGTTGTAGAATTGACATCAGTCAATAGATACAAAGAAGAAATGATTCTATTTGAGAGAGAAGAAAAGAAAGGAAAAAACTAATTTCTAAACCTAAAATGATTATGACGAAACTCTTTGCGGCTTTCGAACTGAAATCATCAACTCGATGAGCTACTCAACGTCATCAGAAATTGATCTTGACCTCGCTTGTGTCCTCCAGGCCCATTGTTCGTTGGGAGCTAAAAAAAATAAGACCCCCTCTTCGACTGTCTTCACCTTCCTCTTAATCCTTTCCGAAATCGCAACGCCCCCCCTTTTACGAATTTGTTACATCCTTTGGTGTGCGTCGCTCCGCACGCGCGTTTGTGCTGCACGCTGCGATTGCACGACATCTTGTCTTCCTCCGTCTGATTGGTGGAGCACTTATTGCGCGCCTTGGTGCTGCTCCATCGTGTGATTGGCTCACACCTAGCACTGTGCATCTCTTGTCAACATTGCCTCAGCAGCTAATTAGTACAAATTGGCCCATTAAGGGCATGATTAACATAAACCAAAATTTAAAGGCAATTTCTAAAGGCAATTGTTGCTGTTAAAAGAGATTTAATTCTTTAAAGTAATTGTTGTTAAGGTACAGGATTATCTTATCCAATAATGGTTGTTTAAAGTAATTCTGTCTCAAATCCTCTATTAACAGCCCTAATTGTTTGAACTAACTCTTCAAATTGCAAATGCAATGAAAGTAATTATTCCTAGCATAATATCATCATAACCTACAAAATAAAGATTGATTCATGGTCTTTAATGACAAAAATGCACTAAAATGGATAGTCTAAAGTACCAATTTTTCATGTTATCAGATATGAAGGAGTTTTTGGTTTTTGAAGAGCGTATGTAACAAATGTGAAGTGTAGTGTGAAGGGATATGTACTTATGAGGGAAATATGGAAAAAATGTGATGTGGTGGATGCGTGAATCACTTGGGAGTGTTATTATCATGAGTGAAGTTTAAAACAAAATGGTGTAACTATATGATTGCTTTGTAAGAGATAAAACTAAAGGCCTAATAGGAAAAGATAGGTGCCTAAAAAATTATGGAGCATTGCACTCTTTAAACAGAAAGTTCCGAAGTGAGGAATTCCTACTCTAAGCTGATTTGGCTGATGTTAGGTAGGGGATAGAAATTTGACATTAGCTTCTCTAAAAAACTCTCAATTTCAATCACATATCATTTCAACATCTAATTACTCATTTTTCCTTGGTGCTTGTTAGATACCCAACCCTAAAGAAGTCAACCACTAAATATCATCCATTGGTTTCTCTAGATTACTTAGCCTTATTACTCAAAATGTAATCATAGGGCTATAAGGCCCTCACTTCTACATCTCTAGTAGGTCGGATCTCTAAATGTTAAAACTTATAAGGTGGGGTAGAGTGGATCAAATTTGGAAAATAGTAGTTTTTAGAATGTAGAGATAATTTTTTTTGAAAAATAGTCGAGTTTTTCTAAGTGCCCCCCCTACTAGAACTTTTCATTGTCCTCAATGAAATCAATCATCATGCTCATGAAAAAAAGGTAGCAGTAAATACCAAGCATGGCATGAAAAAGATACACAAATATGATGATAAGATAAAGGGTTAAAAAAACTCATTGTAGCATTGATGCTTGTTCATGGGATTTCTTGTGTGTGTGTCCTTTCTTTATTGTAGTTCTTCTTCAACATCAAAAAACTGAAAACAAAGTACAACAAAAGAAAACTAAAAAGTGAGATAATCTTGGGGTGCCTCTCAAGAGCGCTAAGACAAAACTCTCTTAAAACCTACGACTACTGACGGGGCGAGGGCGATATCGTCGTCACATCGTTGGGTACTCAAGAAGATGTAAATTGACCTTATCTACTGGTGCGGGTGGTTTTGATGTCAGGTACAACTTGAGACGATGCCTGTTTACCTTGAATTGTCTTCCGGATCTGATGTCAGAGATGAGTACGGATCTGCCCTCAAACAACTCTAGAACTATGTATGGACCATCCCATCGCGAGCGCAACTTCCCTAGAAAGAGCTTAAGGTGGGATTTGTAGAGCTAGACCTATCGTTGACCTGAAAGGATCATCTTCTGATGTGTCTGTCATGAAAGGCCTTTGTCTTTTCTTTGTAGATCACTGCGTTGTCGTACGCGTTGTGCCTTAGCTCTTGTAAATCCTAGAGCTGGAGAAGTTGTTGTTCTCCTATTTTTTCTAGAGATAGGTTAAGCTTTTTGATAGCCCAATAGGCTTGATGCTCGAGCTCAACCAGAAGGTGACAAGCTTTCCTGTAGATGAGCTAGAAAGGAGACATCTCGATGGGTGTCTTGTAAGCTGTCCGGTATGCCCATAGTACGTCGTGAAGCTTGTGCGCCCAATCCTTCCCATCTGGTTAAATAATTTTCTTTAAAATATTTTTGACTTCTCTATCACTAACCTCTACTTGCCCATTTTATTGGGGGCGGTATAGCGTGGTGACGCGATGGTGTACTCGATGCTTATTCAACAATGCTCAGAAGTGTGTATTGTAGAAGTGTGAGCCACCGACGCTGATGATGGCCCTCGGATAACCGTATCAGGCGAAGATGCATTTCATAACAAATATGAGCACCTCCCAATGGTTGTTTGTCTTAGTGGGGATCGCCTCGACCTACTTGAACACATAATCTACCGCTACCAAGATATACTCTTTCCCGTCTGAAGGTCTCATACAATATATCTCTCATAAATCGAAGATCTCCACTTCAAGGATTGGCCACATCGGCATTTCATCTCTCTTGGAGATGTTCAATGCGGCTTGACATTATAGACACTCAGTGTAGAAACTGTGGGTATCCTTGAAGATGCGGGGCCAATAGAAACCGCTCTGTTGGATTTTGTCCGCGATCTTGCTCATCGCAAAATGTCCTCTGCATATCAATGAGTGGCACATCGCTAAGATGTCTCCTTGCTCCTTTGGAATGCATTGACTGATTATCTAGTTATATCCTAGATGGAATAGAAGTGGTTCTTCCCAAAAGTAGTTCTTTAAATCGTGGAAGAACTTATCGTTTTGGTGTTGATTCTAATGCTCCGGGATCTATCTAGTCACGATATATTTGACGATGTGGGCAACCCAGGAAGCGTGGCTCAAGATGGCAAGGAGATGTTCGTCGAGGAATGTGTCACCGATGTCCCCTGTACCTGGAACGTGGAGACGCGATAAATGGTCTGCCACTGAGTTTGCGCTGCCCTTCTTGTCTTTAATCTCCAAGTCAAATTCTTGGAGGAGCAACACCCATTGTATGAATCGTGGTTTTGCCTCATTCCTAGAGAGCAAGTATTTTAAGGCCGCTTGATTAGTGTAGATAATGATCTTGCTCCCCAAGATGTATGGTCGGAACTTCTCAAGTGCGTAGACTACCGCCAAAAGCTCCTTCTCTATTGTCATGTAGTTTATTTGAGCTTCGACAAGGGTCTTGCTTACATAACATATGACCATCGGCTTCTTTTGCAGTCGTTTGCCCCAAGACCGCTCTCTATGCGTAGTCCAAAGCGTCACACATAATCTTAAAGATAAGTCCCAATTAGGACTTTGAAGAATTGGTGCCTCTATCAGTGCTTTCTTCAGCATCACAAATGCATGCTTCCCTTCTTCATTAATGGTGAAGTCTTTGTCTTTTGCAAAGAAGGGTGGTGAGCAGCTTGAAAGACTTTTGCAAATTCTTGTATGAATCTTTGATAGAATCCGACGTGCCTAAGAAAGCTCCTCAAATCTCGTATTGATAGCCGTGCGAGGAAGGGTTTTCGATGACCTCTATCTTGGCCTTATCCACTTCTAGTCCTTTGCCTGAAATGATATGCCCGAGCAGTACTTCCTCTCGTACTATAAAATGGGATTTCTCTCAGCTTAACACCAGTCATTTCTTGACACTGACCTCGAGGATCTTAGTCAATGAGCTAGATAGCTGTCGAAGTCATTTCCAAAGACGGAGAAATCATCCATGAAAACTTCTAAGCTGTCGCCAAGAAAATCAGAGAAGATTTCTATCATGCATCGTTGAAAAGTCACGGGGGTGTTATACAATCCGAATGGCATACGTCTAAAGGTGAACGTGCCAAAAGGACTTGTGAAGGTCGTCTTCTCTTGATCTTGATCATTGGGATGGAGCACAATCTGGTTGCGATCCATCCAAGAAGCAAAAGTAACATGATCTTGCTAGTCGATACAGGATTTGGTCGATGAACGGTTGAAGGAAGTAATCATTCTGCGTTGTGGAGTTCAGCTTTCGATAAGTGATGCAGACTCTCCATTTTGTTGGAAGGCGTGTATGGATCTCCTCACCTTTCTTGTTCATCATGACCGTTACTCTAGATTTCTTTAGAACTACGTGCATTGGACTCATCCATTAGCTATCGGATATAGGGTAGATAATTTATGCATTTAGACATTTAAAAATTTCTTTTTTCATAGCCTCCCATACCTTCGGGTTGAGTCTTCTCTGGGCCTCCCTGACGAGTCTTGACTCATCCTCTAGGAAGATGCGATGAGTAAATAATGAGGGGATCCAACCCCTGTGGGTCTGTCATGGTCCAACTGATTGCGTCTTCATTTTGCCTTAATACTTCCAGTAATTGTTCCTCCTGCTTTATATCTAGTTGGGATGAAATAATCACCGGTTTTGCTTTCTCTTCATCAAGGAAGGCAAACTTGAGTATTGATGGGGGAGTCTTGAGCTCCAAGGTAGGCTCGTCCAATGGTAGCTCTTGAAATTTTGCTTCCTCGTTGATCATCATCACTTCTTCTATCCAGGCGTCTATATCTTGGTCGTTGGAGAAGTCAATGGTGCCCAATTCCTCGGAAGCCCGTGAAGGGTATTTCATAAGCTTGTTGATGTTGACCTTCACGGTGTGCTCTCTCATTTTGACAATTACTTCTCCTTTCCCCCAATCTATGACGGCTTTCACGGTAGCTAGGAAGGATCGTCCTAAGATGATCAGGGATTGGCTAAGCTCTTTGATCATTTTTATATCGACGACTAGAAAATCTACTGAGAAGTAGAAATATTCTATTCTAAAAATCACATCTTCTACTACTCCATGTGGTTTCCTTATTGATCCATCTACTAAGCTTCTTTCTACAAGGAAAGGCAAAAACTCCCCTACATGATGACGATCGAATACGGCTTTAGGGAAGATGTTAATACTAGCTCCGGTATCTAACATGGATCTACTAAATGTCATTCCTCCTATCTCACTCGTTATCATGGGTGCTCTCGGATCTCTTTTTTTAATAGGTAGAGAATTCATCATGATTGAACTCACTGTTTCGCTAAGTTGGATCCTTTTAGGGTTTCTATGGGGTGTTTATATAGCTTTGAGAAATTTGACGTAGGATAGGATATGCTTGATGACATCTATTGAGGGAATGGTAATGGTTACCTTTTTAAATGCCTCTAGTAGGTGATCGTCTGATTCATTTGTCTTGGCTTTGAGACGATTAAGTGCTTGAGGATAAGGCACATGAGGCTTGTATGTATCAGGGTGAGGTTCAGCCTTAGTCTGTTCTTCCTCGTCCTCCGAATCACTGTTGTGCTCGATGATACTTTGGTGTATCTTCAATGATCAGGCCTTGGTCAATTAGATGATCCTTGTATGGATCCGATAGGTCTTTGCCACTCTGAAGGCTTAATATCGCTAGTGTCATTTCCATAGCCTCCTCATCAATGTGAACATGGTTCAAGTTATGTGTCCGACTCGACGAGGCCCCTTGATTCCTCGGGTTGCTTTGTGGCGTGTGATGGTAATTTGATTGTCCCTGTTGAGTCGATCCTCTTGATGGACCTTGTCTAAACACGTCTTGCCCTTGGATCACCATTATGAAGCAATCTAATTCGACGTGGTCGAATCTTGAGCAATTCGCACACGGCGATGCTTCTTGGAGTGAGACGGGGGCGAGTCCTTCAGATTCGTTGCGGATGCTCAGTTGGTTCAGTAAGAGATTTTGGAATTCCGCCATTTTGTCCATTCTTTGAAGAAGTATGCCCGTCTCCGCTGATTTTGCATCAATCACTTGTCCCTTCGACATCGCACCTCTTCTAAATGGTTTTGCTGCGTTGTGGTGGCTATTCTTCGCCATTGTCTTGATGAGTTCCATGGCTTCATCTTCATATTTACTCATGAAGGTGTCGCTGCTTGCTGCATCTAAAAGGTATCTATCTTGTAGGCCTAACCTATCATAAAATATTTGTGTTAACTCGTGGTTAGACACTCCATGATGGGGACACTCCCTAGTGACATATCTAAGTCTCTCTCAGGCTTCATGAAAGGTTTCACTTATGCCCTGTGTAAACTCACGGATGGCTTTTCAGACGGAGCTGGTTTTCCCTACGATATAATACTTTCTAAAAAATTCTTCCTTCATCTCGGTCCAACTAGTGAATTTTTTCCCTAATTTTAAGAACCAATCCTTGGCTCAGTCTCTAAGTGTAGCGGGAAAGAGTTTCATCTTCATTATGTCGGCGGGGACATTCTGAATATGATTGATTTCACATACTTGGCTAAGTTTGTCTAAGTGTCTATATGGGTCCTTAGAAGGTTAACCATGAAAGATAAGAAGCATGCTTATAACATTTGAATCTATTCTAAAATTTACCCCTCTATTTAGGGGTGCATGAATTCAGGTGAGAGGTCTTTAGAGGATGGGCATGGCGTAGTCACTAGGACATGTCCTTGCATTTTCTTCATCTTTTCGTGCCATTTCTATTGGTTCGACTAGTTTTACGGTGGAAGATGCCTTGGTAGTGTTGGGGATTGCGAGGATCATTCAAAGAGATCTACGTGTAAAGGATTATTCTATAATCTCCAAGTGGTCTCTAAACTCATGGAAGGGTGGAGCGGATATTTATGAATATAAATTATAAATACTTATAAAATATCAAATAATGATGTTGATCCTACTTGAGTGTCGGTATCCGTGAGAGTGAAGCGGTCTTAACGCGAATTTGATAAAATGATCACCCGTAATCCTTAGAAAAGGGGATAAAATCACTTGATTTTATTCCATTAAGGATCTCGATGATAGATTTCTGTTTCGGATCACTTGGTATAGGATCGATGTGAGTTAATTTCAAGAAATAAAGAGAAAAATCCGAGTTGACCAAGTCAAAATTGAGTTAAATTCTCAAAAGTACGCCTTAATTCCCCGGCAACCGCGCCATTTGATGAAATGAATCGATGCGGTCATTGAATACACACCAATTTGTGTCAAAATTAATACCAAACTCACCAATTTTATCAAATAATCATGAATGGAATAGTATAGCATTGAATAAGGGTCGAATCCGCGGAGAATTAAGGTAATTTTGGATGATCTTTTGAAATTTGGTCAAATAAGACAATGAAATATGGATATAAATTAGAGATTTTGATATTTTTGGAAAGAAGACTAGAAGAAAAATCTACGGAATTAAAAATAATTGAATTTAGATCAAGATTTGAGGAGAAATCATCAAATAAACAAGAAAGAAATTTCTGAAAAATAAAATCGCGAAAAACCAAAATTGAAATTGACTCACATTATGATTCGAAATTGAAATATAAAGCTATACGAAGGAAGAGTAGGAGGAAACACAATCCCTAACCCAATATTGCGCTTGAATTGATCCAATTATTCGCTGGATTCAAGGCTTTTCATTCTCGAATTCGAAAACACGATTGTTGATGTTCAAGAGCCAATTTCTTCCTATTCTCTCAATGAAATCTCACTTTCAAGCACTCTGTGGATGCAAAAATGAGTCTAGAAGCGATTGGAAGCAAGAGATTCAAGGGATTTGGCGCCTATACAGTTTGATTACTCAAATTACTTAGGAATGCTTTACAATGTCAAAGAACATCTCTATTTATAGGGTGAATTGGGCGTAACCGTTAGATCATGAATTTAATCTTCAATCAACGGCTCTGATGAAACGCACGATTGTGAATCATTACGATTAAGTCATGGTCGTTGGATATCTGATGGACCGTCGAGATGATGCCACGTCGCGCGCATTATTGGTAATGCATTTAACCTCCGTTGTTTGATCTCGATCGGACGCTCTAGATGCATTTCATTGGTTTTAATCTCAACTGTTATAACTCATATCAACGGCTGAAATTAAATCATTTTAAAATGATTCGCCGACGAATAGGTGTGTGCCACGTCCCCCCCGCATTAAGTGACGATTGACGGTTGTGATTAATCGCGCGATCGGACGCTCCAAATTTTGCCACATCACTTGCGCACTTGTAAAATCATTTTTAAATTAAATAAATTGATTTTAAATTCAGGAAAAAATTAGAAAAATCCCGAAAAATTAGAAAATTTATATCTTTCTAAATATAACTCTAAATTAATCCAAATTTGTTTCATTGGATTAGAAATGAAATTTGGTATCATTCTAAAAAGTCAAATTTAATAAATGACAAGAAAATAAATTTATTTTTCAAAAATGCACTCATTTCTTTTAGATTTGTAAACTTAGAATTATATATGTGTGTATAAAATGATTTCTCTTATTATTTAACTTTAAAAACTAATTATAATCTCAAGTAAAGATGGATTATGAATATATTATCTTTAATTCATCATAATTAACCCTAAATTAATGCATTTTGATATTATAATGAATTTTACATTGAATGATAGATAAACACTCAAAAATATGATAACATGCATTAGAATGGAATGTCTTATGCCTTAATTTGCATTAATAATCATGTATTTTCATGTTTAGTTAGCAGGTTATCACATGACCAGTTAGTAATTGCTACGGGGGGATTCACAAGGTAAGGAGTGACTTTTGGAGGACCGTCTCCTCCTAGGATTGGCTTGGGAGAGTTTGGATACCATGTCCAACATAAAAGAAATTTGGTGCATGAGTGACATGAGAAATCGAGGGGATAATCAATAAATTCATAAAAGAATTAGAAAAACATAAATATTCAAAAGAGACTAATTCAACCCCCTCCCTCCCCCACTCTCAGTAAATTCACCACCGAGTTAGGGAATTTCAAACATCCATAAAAATGGAATTTTTATGCCTTAATTTGCATTAATAATCATGTAATTATTAGTGTAAATTGCACGATATCAAGAGCTTATGATTTTTGGGTTTAAATTGTGACCATCGATGATCATTCAAGTGAAGGAGTACTTGGCGAGTTCTCATTGGGCATCAATTCATCTTATAAATAGACAAATCTTGGGTGTTGATTTGAGGAGTTATAATGGCTAGGATTTAAAGTGTTTGATAGTCTGCGATGGGTTCAAAAGCATTATATCAAGATTCGACGGATGAAATCAATAGAAGATTCTCCTTCTTATGAATACACTCAGATGGTCGCAACTTAACCATAATGATTCGCCTCTTAAGATTCCATCACAACTGTTGATCTTATCGAGTAGAAGATCCGCTAGTCACGCCCAAATTCAAAATGTTATAAATTTTATCTCTTCGACGGAAAATATATAATTCGATTGTTTCAATCAAACAAACCTTTTAAACAGCTCAATCCTAAAATCTATTGCTTCAATCATATTCTAGATTGATTACCGCATCTAAGGAGTTCTTGAAGACACGATTTCATTCATGGAATAGAGAAAATTAATTGCTCAAACTCCGAATATCCATTTTCAAAAATTCAAAATGAAAAGCCTTGATTCGGCGATTAATAGGATCATTTTGAGCACGATTTTTGGTTAGATTATGTGTTTTCCTCATAATATGATGAACTCGATCGCGTATGTTTTCCGTCGTTGTTGTGCGTTGATTTTATGAAATAAAATATAGTTCCTTAGTATAGTATCAGCAAGGGTCGAATCCACAAGGAGCTAAAATAATGAGGTTATATGTTTAAAAGAAAGATGAGGGCGGAGGAAGATGTGTGAGTCGGAATAGAGTATGCGGAGGTGAGTATGAGAGATAATTTTGAGTTTATCTTAGAATTAAGATAGAAATTAGAAAATAGATGAAATAAATAGATTAATAGAGATGAAAATAGAGATAATATGATGGAAAGATGAGAAAAAAGATGGCGGTAGAAATGGATAAATGCACGGCAAGGGTGAGAGTGAGAGATGCACGTGGAGATGATGTCAAAGCTACTATAATAAAAGAAAGAAAAAAATATATGTCTACTGTATATGGAGATATTCCCAAGCCAAAATCTAATCTCGATCTTTGCACAAATCTTGTTGGTGTTCCTGTCCTAGGCCGGGTGATGCTCAATCCACTTCGATCGCGATCTTTACTTGCTCCCTTTTCCACTACAAGGTTGAGCATCAAAAAAATGCTCCTCCCTGGGCCTTGACCTCCTCTCCCTTTCATTCTAAGAGCCTGATGCTAATAGAAGGCCAAAAAAATGTAACGAAAAAGAAAATGAAGGCTTTTATTGGTGAGTTCTTAGGGTTTGAGTGTAAAGAGGGGTAAAAGAGTTCAATTATTAAAATCAATTTTTTTCAGCTTGATTTGTTGATCCAAGGGTATAGATGGATAGAGGGTTAAAAGATTAATCTATAAATAAAATTTTAGCTCCAAATTCCATCTAGATCATGAGATATTATGATTTTAATTTAGAGAAATCCTAGGCGTTGATTGAGATCGTGTAGAGTGGCATTTTTGAAAATTTTTAACTTAAAAAATCAGAGGGGCATTTCTATAAATTTTCAACTTAAAAATTGGAGGGGCATTTCTGTAAATTTTTACTTTAAAAATAGGAAGGGTATTTCTGTAAATTTCTACTTCAAAACTCGGAGTGACATTTTTGTAACTATGCTAAAAATCATAAAAGTCCCTAAAAAATTTAGAAAAAATTCTAGAAAAATCCCTAAACTTAGAAATTGAATATCTCACAAAACATAACCCCTTTTTCCACGAAATTTTCTCCATTAGATCAAGAATTTAATCCTCTATTTTTTCGTCCATCTAAAATCATGAGAAAAAAAATTAAGGTCTCATTTAATAAAAGTTAAGTTTGGTCGAACTTCCTTAAAAATAAGGAGATTGGCCCAATATTCACTCTAAATCAATTTTGAAGCATCCTAAAAACCTTATGATGATCCCTCTACCAAATCCAAAAATATGGTTGTCTTGGTGTTCAAATTTAGTGGAGAGTTGTTTCCTCTTTCCTCTTATCGTCATCCATATATATGCTTTCCTACTTGCATACCTATGTCCCTACATCCACATAACTCATAGAAAATGTGAGAATTCAACCACTTGACTTTGAAAGAGTCAAATGGGGTTAGTCTCATAGTATAATTAATTGAAAAGAATGGTGCATGATAGGACATATCTATTTTTTTACCAAATTAGCAATAAATAGATGCAAGTTGAGTATATGAGTGGAATAAAATAATGAATGCAAAAATATAATAAAAAACATGATAACTTACATTATATTACCAAGAATTATCTGTTAAAACCCATTTATAATGATGAAAAGAAATGCATTAATGGTATGTTATCATAATACTTTATCATTTATCAATCTATTTTGATTTTCAAGGCTTAGATTAGATTAATTTTTAAAATTTTTATCAAATTCTCTCTCTTTGCGATCAGTTTCTCACTCTTTACTTGGCTTTTTAATTTCGTTTGTAGATATAAGTCAAAATCGAGTAATTTTTTATTACGTATATTCATCTTTGAGTTTTATTTTATAAAAAATATCATTTTACCTAATTTTTCACATCAATTCATTGTACAATTAATCAAAATTTGAAGATATCTAAAAATATTCTTAATTTTCCGTGAATTCGACCCATTACTCACCATTATCCTTATTAATTCGTAATTAAAATATAATTTCAGTAAGTTTAGAAACTATTTTGACACGATGAAGTGTATTTATCGACGACCACACAGACTTGTTTTGTCAATCTCATGTTCATGTGATCATGGCTTTTGATGATCTATTCCATGAGCTTACATGTTAAGTGTGTTAAATTATTCCGATAGTGAATATCGAAAAACAAACAATTTTAAAAAAAGGATAAAAAAAAAACGTAGATTGTCATATTTTATTATTTGTGAACTAGATAACTTGATGAGGATTTCTATGAGACAGTGAGTTTGAAAAGATTTCAGACAGTTCCCCGGAACCGGTGGGGCGGGGAGATCCGTCGAGATGAGGGTCGGCGAGAGGGGAGCAAGTGAGAATGACTTCCAAACGAAGTCGGCGGTGCAGGAAGCCAGAAGGAAGATTCTAGGATTAGGATTTTGGATTCGGGGATTCCGTTCTTTCCCTTGGATGGCTGTCAATTTTTACCTCAAGGACGGATTGAAGGTGTCGCCGTCCAGTCTTCAGGTTGTTCATAATTTTTCCAGTATTCCGTTGGTGGGTAAACCTCTCTATGGTTTCCTCTCGGATGTCGTCTGCGTTCGGGGCGAGTATCGGCTTCCTTATGTCGCCATAGGAGGTATTTTTAGCAATTATGTAACCAATTTTTTAATTACGAAAATCCTTTGAGTCATTTACACGATTTTTCGTATTTATTAAGAGATTCGTGATTGCCTCTTTAGATGATCGTATCCTAAGTCTACGTCTAAGTACCCTGTTCTTTTCTATTTTGGGCTAATTTTTTTTAATAGGAAACCCAAGTGATCGATTTTCGTGACTATTTACATACAGTATGAGATTCCTAAGTATTATGTTTTCTTAAATTTTACCGAACAATTATTCTTAAATGTCCTGTTCTTTTTTATTTTGGGCAAATTTTTTCTTTTTGAATTGGAAACCCTTGGGATCATTTATGCGTTACTTCACATAAATTATGCTTAAATACTCTCTACTTGTATCAATTATCGTTAAATAGAATTTTCATCTAATAGGCTGAATCTCTAATTTGTTTGCCAAATTTTTTGAACCGGAAACTGAATTGATCTTCTACATGATGATTCAATAACATCATGTCATAAAATTTCTTGATTATCGATTATTGATTGTTTTTAGTATCATGTCGTAAAATTTTTTTGCATAAATACTCTCTTCTTTTAAAAAATTCCGCCAACCTAGAGTTCAATCTGGTAGCCTCAGCCTCTTTAAGTTGCCAACTGTTTTGAATCAGAAATGCAAGTGATTATTTACAAAATAATCCAGTAAAATCAGGAAATTCCTGACTAATTTTGTTAAAATTACTGAAATCATATGCCCATGTACTCTCTTCTTGTATCAAATTTCACTGGCCGAATTTTTAATCTTCAACTTGGCCTCTTTCTATTACCATTTTTTTTTAAACTGGAAAGCCCAAGTGGTCAATAATTTGATAATTCACAAACATCTAGAGATTCCTGATTGGAAACCCAAGCGTTCAATGACTTGATAATTCACAAACATCATATCATATTGCCACACTGATACGACCCTACAAGCCCAAGAGCATAAAGACCCATTACTGGCGCAGTAAGTGCCCTATACAAGGGAGACTTGGAGTCTAAGGAAAAATGGAGAAAGCATTGACTCTTGATCTCGTAGTTTAACCTCTCTCTCTCTCTCTCTCTCTCTCATCTGTTATCTTATCTCCCCTCTCCCTCTCGATCTGTTCTCCTCTTCAGGCAGAACTAAGAGTATCATTACTGTTTGTTGCTTCTCCCAAAGGTTCTATCCCTACCCCCAAACCCACGCACAGAAAATAGCTCACCATTATTATCAATATCACAAATATTATGGAGCAAATGGGTACAACTCAACAGGATCCTGTGCGGGACCCTATCACACACCCTATATGCGCTCTTCTTTTATCAACTTCCAGAAACCAAATTTTAGATTAGTTGATGCCCCGTTATAATCGGCTTAGTCTCTTTCTGTTACCATTTTTGAATCAGAAACCCACGTGGTGGTTAACAAGACAACTGACAAACGTCAAGAGATTCCAATTGATTCTTTATGATGATATGATACAATTATGCCTAAATACTCTCTTCTTTCATCAATTTCCAAAGAACAAAATTTCTATGTTTGACGCTGCATAGTTATAGGCTCAGACTCTTTCTATTACCCATTTTTTTAAATCGAAACCCAAGTGGTTGTTAACATGACGATTGATAAACATTATGAAAGTCCGGATTGATTTTTAATATAACATCATGATATTAAGTGTATATGCTCCTTACCTTCCTTAATCAATTTCATTTACTGATTTTTCAATCTTCAATGTAGCGTTTCTGCAGGCTCTTTCCTGGTTCACCCTGGCCATTTTACCTGGCTCCATAATCTCTGTCCCTGTCTTCACTTTCTTACTCATCATTGGATCCCTAGGCGGCTCCATTGCTGAAGTCGCCAATGATGCCATTGTTGCTGAAACAGGCACTCAGCCTCTCTTTTCAACCATCTTCTCTCTAGCAGGGGCCGTGGGAACTCTTCTCAGTGGCGTTGCAGTTGTCCATCTTTCTCCTCGCACCATGTTCTTCATCTTTGGGTTCCTCCTGCTAATCCAAATTTGTGGAAACCATTGAAGTCTCTGAAAGCTCCCTCAATCTACAGAATAAGAATAAGAAGAAGATGAAGATGAAGATGAAAATGAAGGAACTTCTAGTGGTACTCAGTAAGCCCGACATCTTCTTCTCTGTTATCTGGTTTGGAAGCTCAGATGCTGTGATCCCCATTTTAACACGGCAACTGTTCTATTACCAGACCCAGCATCTGGGTTTAAGTCCATCCATACTTAGCCTCGCAAAGTTCTTCACCAAGGCATCTGTGTTGACCTGGTCAGTGGGTTACAACCGTAGACTCAGAAAAGTGCCTGTGAAGAAGCTTCTGTGTGCCTTACAGGGGATGATCTCTCTCTTCATGCTGTCTGATGCCTTGTTTGTGATGGGTTTCTACAGAGAGATTGGGATTCCAAATGGGTTTTATGCTGTGGTGTTTACTGGATTCCAGGAGGCTCTTATCTCGTTCAAGCTTCTTCCTTTCAGTGTGATGATGGCGAGATTATGCCCCCCTGGTTGTGAGGGCTCTGTCATGGCTTTTCTTACATCTGCGATTGCACTTGCTGGTATCATTAGTGGGTATTTGGGTGTTGTTCTGGCTGACTACTTTGGTATATCTGCAATGGATTTTGATGGGTTGCCCAAGGCCATTTTTGTGCAAGCTGCTTGCTCTCTGCTTCCCTTGCTTTGGTCTTCTTGGATTCCTGGTGATGAAAGGCGCTATGTGAAGGGAGATTGAAAGTAAGGCTTGCGTATTATGTAGACACCTATCTATTTGTTCAAAAATATAAAGAAAACAGTTCAACACGTATTTATCTTCGTTTTTCCAAGATGACCTTAGAAAGGGAAATATGATGGCAAAAGTTTGATTAGTACAGAGAGAAATATGACAATCAATGCTTGAGTCTGTTTTTTGGCCTCTAAATCCCTGCTGATATTGAGAATGCACCCAATGGTTTGTCCAGTGTAATTCTGGGGTATGAGATTAGTACTGCACATGTACAGAAGCAGTATGTACAGAGACCCATGATTACAAATCAAAGGAGGGGGTGCAGCAATTAGCAAGTATTTTCAATCGAGGCCACTTGGCGGGACCCACCTCAAAAACACAAGCTGGATGGATAGATGCAACTCCTAACCAGCTGAGACCTATATCTAAGGAGGATGCCAGTCAAGAAGTGCTGGACAGATGGACAGATGCAAGAAGTGCTGCAGTTGAGTAGGGGAGGCCTAGAAAAACTATTGATCCCACGATCCCGTGATCACTGGATCCCTCTTCCAATTTTATTATGGTTTAAATTTTTTACTCTGCGTGTCATTTCTGGGACATCTTTTGTGAAAACGTAAATCCAGTGTTTCATTTAAGCACTCTTTCTTGAAACATAAACCCATCGTTTCATTTTTATTTTATCTATCTTTTCCCTTGAAAGTAATTTTATTTATTTATTCTATTATTATTTTCTGGTGTAGGTTCAACCGTCGGGTCCCAATTCAAGATTCTGGGTAAAATGATTCATAAGGAAAGAATGGTTAGATTTGACTTTGGGAGAAGGGAGAAGAAGAAACGTGACTTTTTAAAGATAAGCAAATAAGGGAATAAAAAAAAAGAACATATGCTCAAGCTCACACGCCAGTGGGTGGCCATTCCCTTCCTTTGTCGCCCAAACCCGCCCTATCAATTCTCAGGTTCTGCAATAACTCTTTCTCCGGAATCTAATCCACCCCATTTACTTAGTTACAAAAGTAACCATGGGGATGAGTTGTAGAGGGGATTATCCCATTTTACTTCGTAGATTCTAAGAAATCACAACCCCAAAAATGTCGGAATTGACTTGTCTTTTTCAACCTAGAAGCTTTTCTGGTTCATGAATTGAATCATTGTAGAGAACGAAGATAAAAATGTCGGAAAGTTCTTTATTGAACTTTTGATGTTTTTGTGGACTCATCTTTTATTCAGCTTTATGTTAAAAAATGGATTTTCTTTTGGAACCATTGAATAACCTCTCTTGGTTGGAACAAGTCTCTCCATTGTTTTTAGAGTAGAGACAAAAGATAATAAACCAAGTGATTGTACTAGTTCTAGAAAAGATCTGCCTCACAATCGCTCCACGTGATGCAATGGAACCATGGAAATTAGGATCTGAAGACGCAAAGGCACCTATTATGCAAGGAATAAATGGTTTTCATCGAGATATCTTTTCTGTTCTCATTCTTTGTTTTTGTTATCACAGATGTTGGTTAGCTCTTTATTGCATTTTTTCCAGCAAACTCAACCAATCCCCCAAAGGATTGTTCATGGGACTTCTATCAAGATTATTTGGACCATATTTCAAAGAATCATCCCGATTTTCATCGCTATACCACATTTGCTATTTTATTCTCCATTGACAAAGCAATAGTAGATGCAGCCATTACAATAAAAGCTACTGGACATCAGTGGTTTGAGTATGCCTCTTTATGACGGTATTTAAGTGCAATGAAACGATGGTTCATGAAGCAAATGGCTTACCAGTAATCTCCCATTCTCGTCGTCAAGGGACTATAAGAACTATAGCATGCTAGAAATGGAGAATTTTTGGGGTTAGACCTATACCCAACTCCCAGCATAGGAGCCCATGGTTCCATTTTTTTGTTGCTGGAGGTACATGATGAAACGCATTCCCGTGGTCATTGAAAACACACGAATTTGTGGTCAAAATAAATATCAAACTCAACAATTTTAAGATTAAATCATGAATTGATTAGTATAATGATAAATAAGGTTCAAATATATAAATATTTAAGAGAATTTTCAAGGTGTTATTAAAATTTGATGAAATAAAATGACGAAATGAGTTGAGAAATCAAGGATTTTGGTATTTTTGCAAAGAAGACTCCAAGACAAATCCACAGAATAAAAATCACTCTATGTGGTTCAATATTCTTAGAGAAATCAAGGAGCGAAATCAAGGTAGAAAAATAGATCTTGCAGAATAAAAATTTGATAAAACTTCTAAAAATAAATCTAATCTAAGCTTCGGAATTAAAATCTAATGATAAATGACAAAATATTAGGAAGAAAACACATAAACTAACTTGAAATTGCGCTTGAAATAATTCAATTGGTCACTGAATCAAGACTTTTCATTTCATGTTTTCAAAAATGAATATTCAGAGTTCAAGCAGTAAATTCTCCTCTTTATTTCGAGGAAATCTTGATTTCAAGCACTCCTTGGATGCGGAAATGAGTCTAGAAGAGAAAGAAACTAAGAGATTTAAGGATTGACCTATCCAAAAGGTTCATTTTTATAAAACGAATTATTGCCGAATCAAAGTAAGTGAAGAGCAACGCGTCTCGTTAAATCATGAAATCCGACACCTCTAGTCATGCCATGTCACCAAGATAAAAAAAAAGAAAGATAGTTCAACAAAGGAAAAATGACGGGAAATATCATGTATAAATTATAAGCGATATTAATGCTTAGCATATACCCTTAAAAGGATGCTTAACCACTAATCGCGCATGCTAATGACGCGTGCACATTCGCAACACGTGACACGTGTCGTCATGTCATGTGCCATGTTAGTGTGTATAAAAAATGAACTTTTCAATTTTTAAACTTAAATAAATACAAAATAAATCCAAAAAATTCTAGAAAAATCCATAAAAATTAGGAAACTCATAACTTTTAAAATATAAATCCTTTTTAATCTAATTTATTTGTTTGATCAAAACTTGAATATCTATCATTATAAAAAGTCAAATTCAATAAGTAACAAGAGAATAAATTTTATCTCAGAATTATACTCATTTTCTTTGCAAAATAAAACTAGAAAAATAAATGAGTATACATAAAAATATTTTCTCTTATTATTTAAAACTAAAACTTAATTATATTCTCAAATAGAAATGGGAATAATCAACTTTAAAATGTAATTCTGAATTATGCATAATCATCCCTAAAATAATATATTTTGATATTATAAACTTTAAATTATATTGAATGATAGATATGCACTCAAAGTATGATAACATGAATAAGAATAGAATGTTTTATGCCTTAATTTGCATTAATAATTATACAATTATTAGTGTAAATTGTATTTTATGAGTACATGGAGAAGGGAATTTGCGAGGTCATTGAATACACGTGGACACACGTCAAAACAAGTTCCAAACTGACCAATTTTGATAAATAATCATGAATTAGATAGTATAGAGGTGAATAAGGCTCGAATCCATGGAGAATTAAGGTATTTTCGAAGAACTTCTTAAAATTTGATTAAATCAGATGATCAATTGAGGTGAGATATTTGGGATTTTGATATTTTAAGAAAGGTAACTCGAATACGAATCAAAGGAATAAAAAATCATAGAATTTGGATCAAGATTTATGTAGAAGTCAATGAGCAAAAATTGGGTAGAAATTCGAATGCAAAGAGAGAGAAAACCGAAATTAAATATAATATTTGACTATTCTATAATTCAAAATTGAAATATGATGTTATAGGAATAAATATTTTAAGGAAAACATAAATTCTACCCCTGAGATATCACTCGAATTGATCAAATTGATCACTAGATCAAATGCTTTTCATTCCGCGAATTCAAAGAAGATCATCGGCAATCAAGAAACGATTTCTCCCTATTCTATCAACGAAATCTTACTTTCAAACACTCTTTGGATGCATAAATGAGTCTAGAAGTGAAGGGAAGCAAAAGATTCAAGGATTGAGATGTCTGAATAGTTCGATTACTGGAAACACCCTTGAATGATTTACATCATCGAAGAACATGTCAATTTATAGGTAAAATTGGGCATCACCATTAGATTTGACTCTTCATCTTCATTCAATAGCTCAGATGAAGAGCTTGGATGTGAATCATTCCCATTAATTATGTCCGTTCAATCGGAGATGAAGCACCTAGATTTTTCCACGTCGCGTGTGAAGAAGAATCATTGCGCGATTGCGTTCATTCGATCGGAAATCGACATGCGTCCATCGAAGTTTATCAAGCGCATTTACTCTCAGCCGTTATAACTCTTCAGATCAACGGCTGGGATTAAAATATTTTAAAATTAATCGTTGCCCAATAAGATTCCGCCGCGTACCCCTTCACTTAAGTAAAGATTGACGATTGTGATTTAATCGCGCAATCACACACTCCACATTTTGTCAAGTCACCTGCGCACAAAAACAAAAGAAATAGTCCCACATGATCAAAATAACAGTAATTCAACATGTATATCAGGTGTGTGCATTAAGTGAGGTAGCTTAATTCTTGAAAAGTATGCTTTATCTCACTAATCACTCACATGCACACACGCGCGCACAGACGCGCACCACACACACGCACATGTGCGCACACATGCGCACCTACATTCGCGTGCACCACATGGTGATGCCTTTTTTGCTTGCGACATATCAGCTTCCATGTCAGCATGCAATGCAAATATGATTTTAATTCTTTTTAATTCAAAATAATTTCAAATAAATTCATAGAAAATTATAAAATTCATATTTTTTAAACTACAACTCCAAATTAATCTAAATTTGTTTTTATTAGAAATTAAATTATCTATCATTATAAAAATTCAAATTATTTAAATAACAAGAGAATAAGTTTTTATTCCAAAAATACACTTATTTATCTTAGAAAATAAAACTTAGAAAAATAAATGTGTTTAAAAAACATTTTCTCTTATTATTTAACATTAAAAACTATTTAGAATCTCAAATCTAGATGGGAATAATCTAATCTTCAATTTTTTCTCTAAATTATCCATGATTATCTCTCAGCTAGTGCATTTAGAGATTATGACTTAATTTTCATAGAATTATAGATATACACTCAAAATATGATAGCATGCATAAGAATGAAATGTTTTATGCCTTAATTTGCATTAATAATCATATAATTTCATGTATAATTTACATGTTATCAATACACATCCATGTTCTCAATTTGGACCGATATACAAGAAATAGATGGGAAGCTTGAAATGTCTGATAACAACGTTGAAGTAGTCAATATCCCGGCACCAGAATATTTTCCATACAACTTTGAACCTAAAAATAGGTCTCATTAATTTTTAGAATGGGGGATCCCTGTTGACCACGACCACTGTAGTAGCTGCGGAACTACGAGGCCAAGTTTTGAGGTAACAATCAAACTTTACTTCTCATACTTCTACACAAGAACCTTGATGGGTTGTTACTTTGTAACCAAGTTCCAACCGTAACCAACGTCGAACTGGAGAGCCTTTTTCTTCACTTTGGGGACAAAGGTCCTACAATAGGTAACATCTGCTACACTCATGAAGACAAAAGGGGACCAATGATAACTCTAAAATATAAGTCACATTTATGCATCATTTATCATGTTTAAGTGTTGAAAAGACTACATGAATGAGAATATTTATTTTTATATGACTGAATGTGATGAAAATATGACTAAGTCCTATCATGCATCATTTCTTATATTTTGACTGTATTACGAGACTAACCCCACTTGACTTCTTGTAAGTCAAATGGTTGAATTCTCAAATTTTTATGATTTATGTGGATGCAAGGACTTAGGTGAAGGTTAATGGGAGCATGGATGTAAATTATCTAGAAGAAGAATAAGAAAATGGGTGTTCCACCTTTTTAGGAGGTTAGTCAAAGCTTTCCACCTTTTTAGGAGGTTAGTCAAACCTTTCCACCTTTTTTGGAGGATGGTCAAACCTTGTCATATCTTTAGGAGGTTAGTCAAACATTTCCACCTTTTTAGGAGACTAGTCACGTCATTTCTCTTAGAAGTCAAATGATAGTCAAAGTGATTCTTGAGAAGTCAAAGGTGGTCAAAGGCATTCTTGAAGGGTCAAAGAGGTCAAACTTCTTCTCTTTTATTTATTATTACTCAATTTATATCTTTCCTATTTTTTAGGAAGGATCCATATTTTAGGAAGAGAAAGAGGTAAGCCCACCTCCTAAGGGAAGAGGTAAGGTTACCATCTCTTAGAGAGTGGTCAACCCACTCCCTAAGGAAGTGGTTGTGGGGCCCACCTCCTTAAAAGGGGCTCTCCCACCTCTTTAGGAGGAGATTAATTTCTTGGCTTATGGATTCAATCTCAACAATTCATTTGGTTGCACCCAAAAAGACTTAATCTTCACCATTGATTCAAAGGAGCCTCTTAACCTAAAATTATAAAGAATCTTCTTCTTCCTTTTTTTTTGGCTCTCTCTTAGCATCAGGCTACCAGAAGGAAAATGAGAGGCTTAGGCCCAAGCTTGGCATTTTTTGGTGTTCAAGTTTGTTGTAAAGGCAAGATCAAGTGGAGGATCGAGATCGTAACGAGTCAAGCATCACCCGGCCTAGGACTGGCATAAAAAACGAGGATTGTGTGAGGATTTGGATCTGATTTTATCTTGTAATCCCCTCCATGGATAGTGTAGAATCTATTTCCTTTTTTATATTTTAGATTTTTTTTCATTTATTTAAACAATTTCCCATCATTACCCAATTTCCCGATTTTCTGATTTTTCACCATTCTTCCATAATCTTTCATTCTATCATTCTCATTTCTCTATTCCATCATTTCCATTCTAAATATTTTCATCATTATTTATCATAGAATAGAAATATATATATTTATAATTTCGTTCATACCATATTCCATTTCTTTGTCCTTCCATATTTCTCCAAAAATCCCTTCTACCGTTATTTTTCCCTATATTTTTATCTCTTCTCCCTAAAAGCACTAATCTCATTACCTAGGCTCCTTGAGGATTCGAACCATACTTTACCATTATAAAAAGTGAGGAATTATAAATATTGTTGCATGAAATCGATTTTAAAAAACGACTAAAAATACCCCCAAATCGAGTTCATCAACCAACGCTTATACTCCTCTACCAAAATTACCCTTCCTAGAAATACTCGAAGGATAAGTAACCAATAGAAGTCAATCAATTTATTATATATATATATATATATATATATATATATATATATTTTTGGATAAATTCAAGGGCTAAATCATCATTACATTTTTTTAGAGGGGGACTTCCCAAGGAAGGGAGCGGAGAGGGAGTGGAGTTTATGATTCTAAAGGAGATGGCACGAGTTTTTGAGTGGGTTATGTTTTAAGAAAATATAATGTACTATAAGAGGAGTGACTTCAGGATCAAGGAAGGGAACAAGAAGTTGTAATGGAGAGACAAGCAAGTTTATGAATGGCCTGTGAGTTCTAGAGTAGGAGCAAATAACGAAGATTAAGAAGGCTAGAAAATAGGTAATGGTGATAAAGAAGGCAAGCAAACAAGGAAGTGTAGAAGAAGAATAAATTATCTTAAGGTGGTTCCTTTCAAAGAATAACTACAAACCATTGACTAATTTGACTTTGTTTATCTTGTCGGAAAACTTTTGATTAGGCTCCGAAATCACTTTGACTTTAAGATCTACGAATTGGCTAGCCCCAACCATTCACATGAGCATAGGGTGTCTATACTTGAGCATTCCCTGGATCGGTGAGGAACCACTTTTGATTTGTGTCAACTAACACTTAGCCACAAAAAACATAACCCTTTCCACTATGCATTTTTCAAACAAAGAAAAGAGGTTTGACCTTAGGAGAAGAGGTAAACTAGTCATCTCGTACCTTTTGAGTGTCTCATGTTTGTGGAACTAAGTCTTTTTTGTCAAGGCAATAAACAATTCCCTGTGACCTATTCTGCAAACCTTCTCTAGGTATTACGACCTATGAGAGAGGGGAGAATCACCTAACTGAATACGAATATTACTCATGATAAGAGTAGGTGTAGAGTGATTTTGCAAGGAAACCTGCAAGTTATGTGAGTGAAAGTTTCTATGAACAATCACTTAATTTTAGCAATTAAAGATTTTTGGAAGATGAACCAAAATTGGGTCAATCAGGTTTAGTAGAACTGGACAAAAGAGTGATTCTACCAGCCAAAACTCATCTACATTTAATTGTAACACTGGTTTTTAGTTGAGTTGTACCTACCTCAAGTGCAAAAATGTGTTGTTGTACCTCATTTGTAAAATCAGTCCTTCATTTTGGTACAACAAGGAGGGGTTTACCACAATCCGTGAAGTGAGATTCATTGAACTAATTGTGCCTCTATGCATGCTCCATGATACATATTTGAGTGGTGTGTCCACTCTGGCTTAGCCACACCACCCTGGTTGCGACCCACTCAAGAAGCAAGCTATTAAAATGAGAGTCTAGAGAAATATGGATCCAAGTAGCAAAGTAATTGACATGTTACAAAAGAAGGGATCAGGCTGCCAATTGAGTAGAGGAGAACATTAGGATAACTAACATGAAACATGGAGCCTATGCATAATGTGAGCAAGTGGTTAGTCGTAAATAGCACCTTAGTTGATGGCATTCCTCCATGTGGCTGGCACTCAAGGAACCAAACTGCATATAGAACAAGAAAGTCCTCAATTCTTATTAGAAGATTTTGCAAGAAAGGACCTATGGAAGTTGGGGCAACCATGTCCCCATGGGACAAACCTCCTTTTTCTTTCTAGGTCATGTGAAGGGGGCCAGTCAAAGGACGTACGGTTATTCTACTTAGACAAAAAAATACTTTCAAAGACTTGGCACCATTCTCTTTCTGAGTTATTATATGTTCTTTATTTTCTTGTGTCATGGTGAATAAAAAAAAAAGAAGGCAGTCTTAGCTACGAGTAATGTAACTACAACAGTGACTAGCATCACCTCTTCTTGTTTTTTTTGTAACAAGTCCAGGAATCCTAGTATCATCAATATGAGGTTTGAACTTAGGAAAAGAAGAAAAGACAAATTTAGCCAATTTTGAATTAACATAAGGAAAAACCTCGCCCTCTTCCTAGTCAATATAGATGGGAAGTTAAGGTAATTATAATGAATTTCTTGGAGAACGTCGCTTTGAGTGTATAAAATAACCTCCTTTGTGCTGACCATTTATTAAACTTTCTTTCCCACACATAGAACTTCACAAATCTTATGAATCATGGTCTACGACCCCAACTCAAAGGTTAATGTGAGTTTGGGGGAAGGTCTAGGAGTGAGAGTAGTCCAAGCTGAAAGGCTCCCATACTAATGGGTGTGTAGGGGGATTGATGCAGAAGCTGAACCCTATCTATCATTGTAGAAGTTGTTCCTTTGTAAGAATTATGGTTTTTGGGTATTCTAAAAATTAATCCTCCAAACATGCTAAGCATGGAAGCTGAAATGGAAATGAAACTTTTAGGTTTACTGGACGAGCTATATTTAGAAAATACAATGAGATGTGAGCTGAAATGAGAGGTAAAATGAGAGGTGAAATGAGAGGTGAGTTGTAGAGTGGGTTATGTTTAACGAAAATGCAATATAATTCAATATTAGAGGTTTACGAGTTTACAAGGGAAGAAGTTGTGGTGAAAGGACAAGTTAGTTTATGGATGAGGAGAGAGTTTGTGAGTGGGAGAAGTTGCGGTGAGTTGTAAAGTGATGTCTCAATTCATTCTAATGCTCATTTACTATGAGCTTATTGCATAAGATTTCTTCTTTTTGACCCTGTTGTAAGCTCGCCTTCTTGTCCCTCTAGAACTCATCCCTTAAAACAAGTAACTTATGTTCATGTTGAACTTCTTGCATAACATTTCTTGTCTTGCTTCTAAAAAAACTAAATGTCTATAGGCATTTGGTTATGAAGATTCCTTTTAAGGTCGACAACTACATAGGAGGGATAGCAATGCCAAGCAGTCAAAAGGTGAGTAGCCTTTATAGCTGTATGAAATGACCTACTTCCCCTTTCCTTATTTAAATCAATTTGAACTCAACTTCCTAGAGAGTGGGCCACTGGCCTAGTGCCCCATTAAGCCAGAGGCCCAACTACATCATTATGGACCAAGTTTCTAATCTGAATTGAACCGAGTTTATACTGAGCCCATTTAGCATGGTGAATGATCTCAATTTGTTCATGTTTACCAATCCTTACAAGGTTTTTGTCAAACCCTAATCCAAACCACTAGAGAGAAGTTTTTTTGTGTAATCAAAACTTGGTTGAAGCTTCAAGCAACCACCCAAGATTTACGATGAGCAAGAGGGCCATCAACTTTGTATTTTGAGGGTAAACACCCATTTCCTCATCAACTTTTAGCATTAATGGGACAAGGCAAGAATTTTCATGTGTTGAGATCCATGAGGGCACAGATTTCCAGATCCATGGTGGCCTTCTACAACAGGATTTGCAATATCGTTTTGTACATTAACTCTCGTACATTTTCTCTTAAGAGATAAATATATTCTTGAAAATTCTTGATTGATTGATCCTTGAAAATTCTTAAGAAAGTTTTTTCCTTGAGAATTTTAATCTAGAATGTGTTAAACTCATTTCCTCACACTTTGATCAATTGAAATCAAGAGCTCGTTGAAAGATTCATGAGAATTCATTGCTTGAATTTTGAATTTTCACAAGAACCTATCATCGCAAGAAGGCTTGTTATGACAACTAATAGGAGCATTATTTTTTATTTTTACGAACATTTTTATATATTGCTAGATTTCATTTTAAAATGGTAGATTAAGAGACTTTTCAATTTTATTATAACTTTTCCTCTCCTCACAATTGACTTTCTCTCTCTAACTTCTCTCTTTAATTTTCCTTGGATTGAAACTGATTTTTGTGATTTTTGATTCATTGGAAAGATCTTTGAGTTCATTCTAAAGATATACTTCCATAAGGTTTGTAAAGGAAATACAACATGGACCAATGACAACATAGTGGCATGGGTTTGGCACTCCCTCAATTTTCATCCCATTTTATCATTCAATTTGGCCAAAATAAAAAATCTCTCAAAAGACAACCCTAACCTTACATGGGCTCGATCCATTCTCAATAACTATGCCTGATTTATCTCAATTTATTTTTTTATGTTCGATATTTTGATTGAAAGTTTGAGAGCCTCTTTAGCAATTAGATCCCTATCAGTACATACATTCAAACATACATACACATATACATACACACATACATACATACATACATACACATACACACATACATACATACATACATACATACATACATACATACATACATACATACATACATACATACACACATACATACATACATACATACATACATACACACATACATACATACATACATACACACATACATACATACATACATAGCATGCATGCATGTGCAGCAATCGATTATTATATCCAGATCCGCCCAGAATTATCAGGTTTATGATGGAAATTTCTTTGATGGAAGTAGAAGAAGAGGAATGTGGATTTGATAAGGGCAATGATTGGGACTTCAGGTGAGCCGCGATTCGTGGGTTTAATATGCTCGGAAACGTGGTTACCGTTTTTGGCGCCAAACAGCAAGAGAAAGCTTGCTTGTTCGAATTCCTGAAGTTCGGCTATCAATAATAACGGTCCTTTTCCTGATCCGATTAGTCCTTTATCGGATTATCCGCTGATTTTCTTCTCGCATCCTAAAATTCCTCCAATGAACGAGATTTGCCTTCCGGAAGTGGAATATAGGTTTAGGGTTTATCTGGAGAGGTTTCCGAATGTGGCTGATCCGTCGCCGTAGGAGATTGTATAGTGTCAGGAATTTTGTGGAGCACAATTCTAGAATTTGAGGAGATTTGAGCAGTATTTTGAGTTGCATCTAAATGTGCTTGTAGGAAGAGGACTTTCTAGGGCTTAAATCTGCGGATCTTATCCATATTAAGTCGCTTCCGGTGTCTGGGGCTCTCAGTAATGTTACTGGAGGTGTTCCGAGAAAGATCTCCATGACGGAGGTGGCATGCTGCAAATGACTGACTCGGCTGCTGGAGCGATTAAAGGCGCCTGTCATCTTCTGGGGTATTGTCATCGGGCTGATGGAGTCTCGGTTGTGAAGCTCCTTGGCTATGGCGTGGCTGGGTAGGAAGAAGGAATAGAGAGAGATGGAGATGATGATGATGATGGCGAGGAGGAGAAAATGGGGCTGCAACTTCTCTATCTGCTCGATCGATTCCTCAGCCGAACTCTTAGGTTTATACGGCAGTTGCTACTACTGGTTTTCTTGTAAGAATCTCAACTGGTTTTTGTAATTTCTGCCATGTCTTTTAGTTAAACGGGTTAACTTCAGCTGTAGCCACATTGCGCTTCTATTGAGAGAAGCTTCTATGGTTTCCGACGTTATTCTCTAAGCTTGCTATAATGAGAACAGTTTGTTCGATCAAGAAAAGAACGAAGCTACCTCTGCAGCACCACTTTTCCCCGATTGACCAGAAAGCGGAGAACTTCATTCCTGATGACGCACAGAAGATGTTCCATGAAACCCTCAGGGGAGTTTGTCCGCCCCAAATATCAACCATCAACACGATATTCTTAAATCTCATAAGAACGAGGAACTACTCGGGCGCTTTCTCTCTGTACAGAAAACTTCTCCGCAACCCTAATTCTGGCCTCTGCAAAAACGCAAGAATGCACAGTTTGATTGTGAATTGCTGCACTCAATCTGGCAATTTGGGTGCTGGACTTGGGGTTATAGGAACAATGTTCAAGCTCAATCTGAAGCCCACCACTCGTACGTTGAATTGCATCATCAATTGCTTGTGCTCGCAGAACAAGTTAAAGGAAGCTAGGGAGTTATCTGAGAGGATGGAGGAAATGGGCTTCTACAGAGACGTCATCACCTTCTGCATTTTGATCAAGTGGTTCTGTAAGTCAGGAAAATCTGACATCGCTCTCGAGCTTCTAAAATCCATGAGATCAATGACTTCTTTCTCTGACCCAGATATAGTTGCCTATTGCACTGTTATCAACTGTTTGTGCAGAGAAGGAGACCTTGATAAAGCTTTAGATATTCTAAAGGAGATGGGACAGAAAGGAGCTTCTCCGAGTTTGATCACGTACAATATCATCATACATTCTCTCTCTAACGCCAATCGGTGGGAATCTGCCATGGAAATCTTCAGAGAAATGGTTGCCAGAGGGGTCTCCCCTAACATAGTTACATTCAACACTCTGCTAAGTTCTCTCTGTAAACACCACAGGATTCAAGAAGCCCATAAGCTGTTCAATGAAATGTGCCAAAGAGGAATAAAGCCTGATGCTTTCTCCTATAACATACTGATGAATGGGTACTGCATTTTAGGTCTGGTTGAAGTTTCTCAAGATATCAGGGAAGCTATGAGAGCTGCTGGAGTTCAACCAACGAGTCATAGTTTCTCTATTTTAGTCAATGGACACATAAAAAATGGGAATCTTCATGAAGCCAAGGAGGTTTTTAGAGAGATGAAAAAAGAAGGATTGGAGCCCGATATATTTAATTACAGCTGCTTGCTTGATGGGCTTTGCAAAGGGGGAAGATTTGAGGAAGTTGAATCTCTCCTGGAAGAAATGGATAAGCAGGGCATAAGTCAAAATATCGCAAGTTACAACTGCTTGATCAATGGGTTTTGTTCTTCAGGACGGTGGGAAAGGGCTATTCAGATTTTGAATGAAATGATTGATAAAGGGATATTTCCAAAAGTTCCCATCTTGAATGCGATGATTGATGCTCTTTGTAAAGAAGGAGATGTCGAAAAGGGCCCATGAGATCTTTTAACCTGATTTCGATTAGAGGAGAGGAGCCTGATGACGTATCATATGGTGCATTAGTCAATGGGTACTGTCTTGCTGGTCAAATGGAAGAAGCAAGGAGGATCTTTCACCTCATGATTAAATGCAGGCCTGGGCCAAATGTCATGATTTACTCTATATTGGTTAATGGGTACTGTAGAAATGGACAAATAGATAAGGCAGTTGATCTTCTGAAAGAAATGAAGATCAAAGGACTTGAACCCACTTGCGCACTTTATAACTCTTTAATCAAAGGTTTGTTTCAGTTAAAAAAACGAGTTGCTGCGGCCAAGAACATTTACAACGAGATGAGATCTTGTGGTTTATTGCCAAATTTCTGCACTTATGTGCTGATGTTAGATGGGCTTTGCTCAAACCATCATCTTGATGAAGCCATGGAGATGTATGATGCCATGGATATGGAGAGATGCGAGCAGAAGGCGACAATCATGAATGTGATGATCAAGGGAATGTTGCTTGAAGGTGATTATAATGGCGCCATGGAGTTTTTTAATTCAATGATTTCGAAGGGTATTAATCCCGATGCTTCTTGCTACACCACTATAATCAGATGGTTGCTGGAGAAAGGGATGACTGAGAGAGCTCATGAGTTTTTCTCTCAAATGGAGGTTAGAGAATGTAGCCCGGATGGGTTCACTTATAATGCAATCATCCAAGGATTTCTCAAGAACAAGGATACTCAAAGGGCGTTGAATTATGCTAGGAAAATGGAAGAGAAGGGGTTCTTGATGCTTCAGTCCTCTGTCTCCATTCTCATGAATTCTCTCCGCGGACATGACCATGCCTTAAAATATATTGAGATGATGCCCAGATTTTGTCTCCCTAAATCCGTAAAGGAATTGAGATTGAAAAGTTTGAAGTGCATCTTGAAAAGCCCGTGTGCTAGAATCCACTAGTGGCAAAGGATTCTCTTTCTATTATCAGAATATTGGGCTCTCCCTATATTTTCTCTCTGTTGTTTGGATGGAGATTCAAGCTTTGAGGGTTTGAGGAACATCCTGAGGAGCCCCTTTGCAGAATCTAAAGATAGCATGCGATTCTTCTGATGTAGATAGAAAAAGATCTGCGATCTGTAAATATGAAGAACATCCTGATGAGCCCCTTGGCTGACATCCAATTGTGCTTAGATATTCAACCTCGATTATTGGATACGTTGAGACTCTTCCAAGATTTTCTCTCTCTTGGAAGAAATTCAAGCTTAGAAGAACTGAAAAACATTCTAGTGAGACACTTGTGGAGAAATCCAATTGCTGCATGAGATTCTATCTCAATCATGAAGATTCTCTCTTCAAACCTTCTTTATCTGGGGATTCTCTCTTCAAAATTTCTAGACTTGGAGAGTTTCACGAACATCATGCAGAAGCTCATGTTTTGGAATCCGAGAGCAGCATGTAATTTTTGTCTATCATCTTGGGGACAGTCCTGCAGTTCTTGGAGATTATCTCTTTATATTTCAGGAAAATGATCAAGCTCTAAGAATGTCACAAACACTTTGTCAAGTTCGTGTGCTGGAATCATTTATAGCATCACCAGATTATATATTCAAAATGTCAAGGTGATCTTTAGACATTCTCTCTCTAAATTAGATAAATATTGGAGTGCAAAGAATTTCAAGAACATCTTGAAAATCACAAGAGCTAGAATGCAACAGGTGTGAGCGATTCTATGTCGAAAATCGTGCAAACAAAAGCTTTGCAAGATATAGAGATCTTCGGGATTTTCTCCCATTAGCTTGAAGAGAGATGCAAGCTTGGAGAGTTTGAAGAACATCCTGAAGAGTCATGTTGGAATCTGATAGCAACATGAGACTCTATCACCCATGTCTTGCTACCTAGCTAATTCTGATGCTCTTCAGATATACTCGAAAAAATCTCAAACTAAAGAGGTTGAAGAAGACTCTGCAAAGCTCCTGAATTCGCATGTAATTTGTTTCTTTGGGCCATTTTTTGCAAGAGAAAAACCACAGTATTATTTTTCGTGAGGCACTTTCAATATTGATGGTCAATATTGTTAGCTGCGTGGAAGTTTGATGACATATGTTAATTATGAATTGCTGTCTTGGGTTAATTTTAGAGCATTAATGAATGAATATATATATCTATATATACAGATATATCTATGTTTACGGAGCCATAATATAGATAGTAAATATCATGTCAATATACCACATTTATTATTAATCTGTAAGCATGTTATCTGATTATTTAATAATGTGATCTGTTATATGTGCATATATCCTATTATATATATAGTGTATAACAAATAGTTTATATATTATGTATCGGATAAGTATCTTATCCTACTAATCTATTATCTTATTAACCCATATTAAGATCTATTCTATATATCTGGTATACTTCTAAGATTTTTAGATTCTTATTTTTTAGATTATGTTTTTTTTATTTCTTATTTATATCCAACGGATCTTTTTTTTTTTTAATTATAGTTTAATGACCGAATAGTACATGTACTCATTCGAAAGTTAGGGCTGATGATAATACAGAAAAGAAGGAAAGAGGACAATGCCTCCCTCTCTCTCGCAACCAGTGACAAAGAAGAAAGAGACCAAATGTCTCTCTCTCTCTCTAGAAATCTCTCTCTCCCATCTGTCATCTGTGTTGCAATCTACAGCAGCAGCTGGCGCCACCTTTCCAGCTCGAGTACAATCAAGTTTCATCTTTCTGTTGTACTAGGATTTAGAAAATATCTGAGGTTGTAAAATTTCAAATAGTGGAACTTGAGAGGTCTATTCACAGTGTCTTTCGGTCTCTTTTTATGATTATTCTGAATAGGCTTTAGAGTTAATCAGTGGAGAATCAACGGGCTTGTTTTAAAGGATTCTAGGTCTTAACATTCCGAGCCTAACTACATTCTGATTTTATGCGCGATTGAAACTAGTTTGAGGCCTTTCCTAAATCAGATTAGACGAGATTTTGTTGGTATGACCATACTCAATCTACATGTTTAATTTTCTAGTCATTCAAGTGCAATTTCTGTTAATTACAGTTTGATCTTATTATCAGTTGATGATCTGATAATTTTTGTAGGCTTGATCATAGCTTGGGCTGAAATCTGCTCTGTAGCTTTGATTAAGGGCCTGTTTGGAGGTCAGATTTTGAAGTCTAATTTGAGCGGATTCAAGGTCTGAGTAGATGTGGTTTTAGAGGTTTGGTTAGAGGTGAACTGGAGGTCATTTAGCAATAGAATTCTAGGACAGAAGTTAAATCATTAATCAGTTTAGGAACAAGATTTATTACTAGATAACTCATCAAAGAAATAGTGATAAATTTGTAGAAGTTTATAAATATTCATATATAAATTTCTGATTATATATGATATGTAGTATGTGTGTGTGTGTGTGTGTGTGTGCATAATCATTTTATTAAAGCTAACTAACATCTTATGATTTGGAAAATCCTTATCTCACTACCATCTTGAGGACAAAACTATTACTCCAATCTTCCGCATCCTTGTTAACCTATCATAGTCCCCATTTTAAAAGGAAGACTTTAACTTTCTTTGTCATTAGTATTTCGATCTTTGTGGGAGAACTGGTTGTTGATAATGAAAAAACTAAGTATGAGGTATGATCATGAGTCAGTACTTGAACATCCACTACTTAAAAGAGAAAGGAGTGAATCCTCACATGCCAACTTCAACAGTCAACCCTCTCTAAAGTTGAACTCATTTAATATTTCTCATTATAAACCTTTCTCTGTCCTACTGAAACTACCCATAATTTTCTCTTATTCTTTGTTGTGAACTAGGTAGATCTATCCCATAAACCCTCTCTCAAGTCCCAATCCCCTTTCCCCAATCCCTTGTGTGTGTTTGGATTCTACTTTCTTAGTAATGGCCGTTACCAATAGCTTTTTTTGTACCCACATTGCTATGGCCCCTAAATTAGGGTTGTATAAATACCTAAGAGTCAAAGTAAAAAAAAAAGAATTTTATTTTAATGAAATTTGAAAGGCAATCACTTAATTACAATCAATGATCAGCTCTCTCTCTTCCTTGTAAATGTCTCGCTTCCTTGTTTACCGTTTTAAGTAATTATTTATTACATAAATACTGACCATATAATAATAATAATTTTAAAATTATCCCCATCACTATGATCAAACACATTTTTACAAAAAAAAGCTTCTATTTTCACCCTATACATGATGTGCACTCATTTGATAAGAAATTTGAGAATTCATGGTCAAAATATTAACTATAACACATTTGCTTGTCTAAAATGGTGAAATTCCTTAAAGTTGGTCCATTCTCTAAATAACGATATCTCCCTCATTTCTTGTTTGTTTTAGATGTTCTTGGGATCGTTAGAAAGCTCACAAGAGGTACAACCTAGTTCTAATACAATTGTAAGTTTTTGAACTTGATAAGCCTTCTAAAATTTTGATCAAGATATCAAATACAACGAAATACATTGATTCGAATATTCAAAACACTAAGCCACCAAGAATAGATGATCTATCATCTAGCATATATGAGAAAACATATTTACAGGGTTTCTTTAAAGGAGTTCTTAAAGTTATTCAAGTGTCTAGCCTCTAGCGGTGTCTACACAGTATCCAGATAGTTGGATTTTGTCTTTAAAGCTCTTCACTAAGAGAGAAAGAGAAGAGAGGAGAAAATTCTCGTAAGCTTTGCATGAACCTCTTATTTATAGAAAACACTAGGAGTGATGGTCATTCTTCACTTATTTATAGAAAACACTAGGAGTGGTGGTCATTCTTCACTTATTTATAGAAATTTGGTGTGCAGATTTTTCATAAAAACCCTCATAATTATGTCTATATCCACCAACATCCATAGACTTTATGTGTGTGACCCTCTAGGTTCATATATCTCACTAGTTAATAACTCTATAAACCAAATAAAATCTTGTTGGTCAACCTTAATTAATTATCCACATCAAAATTTAGATTAATTAATTAAGGATCAATTTAACCCAATCGATAGGTTAATTAATGAATCAAGGATTGCTAGCCCGTTGGGTGCTAAGCTACACCACGTATTCTAGGAGATATAGAGTATATAAGAACTCACTTAGAAAACCTTTCTGTCATCGATTACTATGTATGTATAATCCTTTATCTGCAGGAGACTCATTAATGACTTAGGGTACGGTCAACTATCAAACCGTAATCGGTCACTTAAGTTAGTACTGATACATGTAGGAAATCATCAGGAACTCCTTCTCCGACATTTCTATTATCTTGGCCAAGGATTTCATCGCATCTCATTCCTTGAGTCAATCTCCTCAAATATCGATGGGAAAATGATCCCATCTTGATTACACAATCATCTTCGTGGAATTCATATCGTATCCAATATATGAATTTTTAGATATCCCAAGGCTAGGGATTTGTAAGTCACAATCAAAACACGATCATCCGTCCATAAGATGTCTTTGATATTTCAAGTCAAAGGACCACATACACAACTGTAACATGGATTAGCTTGATTGATAGTTAGGTATAATATCATTGAGGGATTTATACGAATTAATTCAGCGAACTATTTCTCTAAAGAGAACCCAGTATCTGTCCTTAGTGTCTCCACACTAATGGCTACAGGATCAGTCATATTCATCATATAAGTCGGATTAGATAGTGATATTCTTGCTTGATAATTTGATGTCCTTCTCGAATATCCCATGAATTATAATATTTAGAACATATGTTTAAAGACTAGTGGTCACTATATTATGATCTCATCATTAGTTCACTTAGTCATTGTATATGGTTATAGACTTCATTGCAAATAACATAAATGAGATACATGAAAGTGTGATTGACTTAAAGGTCACATAATATCCATCACATCCAACACTAAGTGAACCTATACTCAAACATCAAATAAGCTTATATTTCTTAATTCCTAAATAGATTAATTCTCTAAGAGAGGAGGGGTGAATTATTTAATTAATTATGTTTAATAATCTTAATTCAATTTTTGGATTCGTTGATTGTCCACTTAGCTCACAACTCTCTTCATACAAGGCTTTTACCCATGTTTATGAACCTAAGGTCTTGTACATCCAACATGCCATTGAAAATGATTTATAGAGAGTACTAGATGATCGTTGTGTCTGCAGAATAGAGTCTATGTGGTATGCACATGCAACTTACCAACTCAAGTCCTCATATCTCTTCTAGTTCCCGAACTACTCATCTAGTACCCCAAGAGTCAACTTCAAGAGATCTACTTATTACTCCCTACTCCCTTAGGGTCCGGTTTGTTTCTCAAAATTTCATGAGCTTCATTGACATATCCACACTAGCTCTAAGAGAATCTTCTATTCTTGATGCATTGTATCTTGACAAGTAGAGTGATAACTCTAGAAACTAGCTACATCTAGGAGTCATATACCAAATTTAGGCGCTAACTAGGGCTCTAATAATGAGAACATCTATTTCCATATGACCAAATGTGATATGACTATGAACATGTCCTAAACATACATCATTATCTATATTTTTGTCTTCTATGAAGTCAAGTGGTTGAATTTTCACATTTTTATGAGGTTTTATCAATGCAAGGACATAGGTATACATATGAAAGAACATAGATGCTGATGACAATGAGAGAGAAGAGGAAATAAACTCTCCACCTTATTAGAAGCCAAGTCAATCCTATTTCAATGAAATAAACTCTCCTCATTTGACCAAATGAGGTCAAAGGGATCTTATAAAGGGAAATGGCGGCTAAATTAGGTTTGAAGGTCATCAAATGGATTGTCCTATTTTTAGGAAAATCTATATTTTTAAGAAGTCAAAGGATGGTCAACTTTGTATATGAAACTAAGATCTAATTAAAAATGTAATAAGCGGTACACGAATGTGTATACATATAAATATATCATCATGTTCTTCATGAAAAAAAAACTCAAGAAATCCTTTTACTAAGAAATACAACTTACTAGAAAAATTTTCAGCTCATTTGATAGTTTTCAAATGAAATGATAAACCTAATGAAAAAACCCAAATAAAATTAGATAAAACTATTTAAATATAGCTAAGATTGATTTTTTGGAAAAAAAACTAATGTATTTATTTTTCTCATGAGCAACTGCTTGTTGTGAGAATTTGTCGACGAAATGATTTTGTGTGGTCATTGAATTCACATGAAATCATGTCAAAACTAATACCAAACTCCCCAATTTTATCAAATAATCATGACTTGAGTATAGTGGTGAATAAGGGTCGAATCCACGGACAATTAAGGAAAATTTGGATAATCATTTTGAAATTCGGTCATATCGGATGATGAAATGTGGATAGAAATTAGGGGATTTTGATATTTTTGGAAAGAAGACTCGAAGAAAAATCCATGGAATCAAAAATCACTGAATTTGGATCAAGATTCACGGAGAAATCATTGGATGAACATTAGAGAAATTTCTGAAAAATAAAATCACGAAAACCGAAATTGAAATTGAAAATTGACTCAAATTACAATTCGAAATTGAAATCTAAAGCTATACGAAGGAATATTAGGATGAAACACAATCCCTAACCCAAGATTGCACTTGAATTGATACAATTATTTTCCGCATTCAAGGACTTTTCATTCCCGAAATTTGAAAACATGATCGTTGATGTTCAAGAGCCAATTTCTTCCTATTCTCTAAATGAAATCTTACTTTTAAGCACTCTATGGACACGGAAATGAGTCTAAAAGCAATTGGAAGCAAGAGATTCAAGGGATTTGGTGTCTAAACAGTTCAATTACTCGAATTGCCCTTGAATGCTTTACAATGTCAAAGAACATCTCAATTTATAGGGTGAATTGGGCGTAACCTTCCGATCGAGCATTTAATCTTCAATCAACGGCTTTTGATGCAGGGACCGAGGGTGAGTTCAGTCCTGCGCTAACTCCTCTACGGGAAGACTAGGGAGGGGCGTGGTCTAGGGTATCTAGATGGTGTGATGATGTCTAGGAGTACTCCTCAAGCAGCTAACCTTCCCGGCACGTCGTCACTGAGTTCCTGGGATGCCCGAGTAGGATGGGACGGGAGTCCTTCCGGGCTCGTCGGTGCAGGGGAGAGAGCGACCTCGAGTCGTCGCTGGGAGCTCGACCGTCAACCCGGCGGCCGGATCCACGATCCCAATCTCGTACCCGAGACTCACTCGACCTAACTAGGCCCGATGACGGTAGAGACAAGTGCGGAAGATACTGAAAGAGATATTGCGCTTCGAAGTAAAGGGGAGGGGATGCGTGCCTAACCTGCGGGGCGCGAGCCCGGTCGGTCGGGGCGGGGGAGGCCGTCGAGCGTGGCGGAAGCGGTCGACGTCGAGGCGAGTCGGCGGAATGAGGCGGACGTCGAACAGCAATGGTCAGCAGCAGGGTGGATCGCGGCGAGCACGGCGGGATAGGGAACGGCGGGGTGTGGCGAGGCAGCGGCAGGATGCGGTAGCGGCGATCGCGGCAGGACGCGGCAGCGGTTGGGCGGAAGGCTGCGGTTGCGGCCGGCCGTGGTGGCGGCGACGGCTGGGAGCGATGGCAGCGGCGGCTGACGCGGCAGGATACGGCGGGACCCGACGGCGAGGCGGGGCTCGGCTGGATGCGGAGACGGGACGGAAGCGGTTGGATGCGGCGGCGGATCGGGGCGCGGGGGGCGGATCTGGGCGCGGAGGCGGTAGATCGTGGAGGCGGGTCTGGGCGCGGAGGCGGCAGGTCGTGGAGGCGGATCCGGGCGCGGAGGCGGATCTAGGCGCGGAGGCGGGTAGTCGTGGAGGCGGTTCTGGGCGCGGCGGCGGTAGCAGGGCGTAGCGGCAGCAGCCGTCGGGCGCGAGGGCGGCAGCGGCGAGAGGCGGCGGCGGCGCTGAGCGCGGCGGCGGATCGCGGCGCGGCAGAGCGCGGCGGCGGCTGCTGAGCGCAGCGGCGGTGGCGGTCGGACGCGAGGGCGGCGGCGGCGGCGGCGAGGTGCGGCGGCGGCTGGGCGCGGCGGCGCTGGCGCGGCGGCGGCGGTGCGCGGCGGCGGCTGTAGCGGCGGAGCCGCGGCGCAGTAGGGCGCAGCGAGCGGCGGCGGTTCGCGCGAGGTCGGGGGCAAGGGTGGCGGCGGTGGTGGCAGCGGCAGCGGCGGCACTGGCGGTGCGGCGGCGGCGGCGGCGACGTCGGCTGTTGGACCCCTTCCCTCACCTTCCTTGAGCAGCCACTCGAGAGGAAACTCCTTTTTTTCTCAAATGACGGCTAGGGTTTGTGGGGGGGTCCCTTCCCCTCTTATAGAGCCCATGGTGGGCCAAGAGAGGAAAGGGCTCACTTGAGGCCCACAACCCACACCCATGCTCATAGAAAAGAAATAAGGTTCACAAAGGGAAAGGGCCTTAGGCTAGGGCCCCAAAACGAAGGGAACCCACCCCCAAGGCCGAAAAGAGAGAGAGGAAGATATGCAAAGGCCCGCTTAAACACGTGCGGGCTACAAAAGTGCAAAATAAACGGAAAGGATAGAACGATAAATCCCCGCGCGCGCGAGCCTGATGAAGTCTATGGTGGCGAGATGAAGTCCTCACTTAGTGTAGTGAAAGTCGGCATCCTTCGTCTTCGCCTGTCGAGGGGGCTGGACGCGCGTGGGTGTCGGCTCCTCCGGCGCCGTAGTGTCATGCCTTGGTGGCGACGGGGGTCGTACGCCACCAGCTTTGATGAAACGAATGATTGCGAATCGTTACGATTAAGTCGTGGTCGTTGGATCTTAGATGGACCATTGAGATGAAGCCACGTCGCGCGTGTTATAAGTAACATATTGAATTGGCATTGTTTAATCTCGATCAAACGCTGCAGATGCGTTTCATCGGTTTTAATCTCAGCCATTATAACTCCTCTGATCGACGACTGAGATTAAATCAGTTTAAAACGATTCAGAAGCGATTGGACGCTCCAGATTTTGCCACATCACCTGCCCACTTATAAAATCGATTTTAAATTCATAAAAATTCAAAAAAATCCTGAAAAATTTATTAAAAATTCAAAAAATTCAGAAAAATTTATAGCTTTCAAAATATAACTCCAAATTAATCCAAATTTGTTTGATTGGATTATAATTTAAATCATCTATCATTCTAAAAACTCAAATTTAATAAATAATAAGAGAATAAATTTCTATTTCAAAAATACAGTCATTTCTTTTAGATTTTAAAACTTAGAAAAATATATGAGTGTATATGAAATGATTTTTCTTATTATTTAACCTTAAAAACTAATTATAATCTCAAGTAAAGATGGGTTATGAAAATATTATCCTTAATTCATCATAATTAACCCTAAATTAATGAATTTTGAGATTAGAATGACTTTTTTTATAGAATGATAGAAAAACACGAAAAAAAATATGATAACATGCATTAGAATGGAATGATTTATGCCTTAATTTGCATTAATAATAATGTACTTTCATGTTTAATTAGCATGTTATTAGTTGTCAATACACAATTTGATGATACTACATGGAAATGAGAAAGTTTTAGTGAAGTAGAAGTCATAATCACTGAAAGAGAGATCTGGTCATTGGCTTCCCAAAATAATACAATTATAAATGATCTTTGTCCTTTTGACTTTCTCTACTAATCTTGACCTCACAAACATAGAAGTTTTATATATACGTAAAATGTGATAAATCACATATAGTGTTATAAATATAATATATAATTGATAGTATATTTTGTGTATAAAAACATGTTTGATGAAAAATAATAATAATATTTATATATAGGATTGAATTAATAATCATGATGTTTAATATATGTAAGAAATATAACATATGTTTGTGGATAAATCCATATGTGAAGTAAAATGGAACACATGAATTTCAAAAGTATATCCACAAAATATACATATAAGAAAATGTTAATAGATTTGAAATTCAACTCTTGTATAAACCTCTAATGTACCGTTCGAATTTAATGGTGGACTTTGATGTTGCAGTAATCCTTTTGAATAGGTTGATTTCAAATTGAAATCACAAACGCTCTTGCCCTCTTGCCATAAATTCATTTTGTATCAAACTTTGTCAATTCATTCAAGGTGACTATTGATTCAACAACTTGGGTGCTCCAAAGGCCACCTAATTAGGAAATACTCTCTACCACCTTTTTAGGGTTCTGTAAATACTTCACCTTGGATTTATCCTAAACACACTAATAAGTGTAAAATCAAGGTCATGAATATATGAAATCAGGTATAAAAAATTAGACTCAACTCTTTCAATTTGATCTTAAAATTTTGAATAGTGGTGATTCAAGGTTGAATCCACAAGGATTGAAATGAAATATTTTTTGGGTGATATTTTAGATTAAAAAGGAGAAATGATTGACTAAAAAGGGAGATGTACGCGGAAAATTCAATGAACCACTCAAATGGATCTGATCTCTTTTTGAAGATCAAAAACTCTTGATCAGATGATGGAATGATGATTTATGGTTAAAATGTAAAAATATGGATGGAAAGGATAGAGAAAATGGAAAATTTTGAAAAGTAATATATCCTAATCTAAAGGTTCATGATCAAAACTCTAGGAATGCTCTCTAACCAAACAATCCTTCAAGAGCTCCCACATCTTGCTAAGACTCAGAGGCTTGCATTAAACATGAGGAATGAATAGAGAAGAGAAGAAGTGATAACATGCAATCTTAACATGATAAAACATGAGTATTAATGCAAAATAAGGCATAAAACATTCCATTTATATGCATGTTATCATACATTTATTGCATTTATATCATTCTATGCAATTTTATGTTATAACCTCAAAATACGTTAATTTAGGGTTAATTATGATGAATTAAAGATTAAAGATTTTACAACCTATCTTTACTTGAGATTATAAGTAGTTTTTAAAGTTAAATAATCGGAGAAATCATTTTTATGAGCATTCATTTAAATTTTTAAAGTTAAAATCTTAAAAAAATGAATGTACTTTTGAAATAAGAATTAAATCTCTTGTTATTTAAATAATTTCACTTTTTAGAATGATAGATAATTAAATTTCAGATAAAATGAAGAAATTTGGATTAATTTGGAGTTGTATTTTGAAAGTTATGATTTTTACAATTTTTAGGGATTTTTTTTGGATTTTTCCGATTTTATTTTCGATTTAAAACGTTTAAAATAATTAAAAAAAAAGACTAAAAAGGGGGTTAATTTTCGCGCGGGTCCACGTGGATGCGACGTGGCACTCCGGGCCACGTGGCAGTGCCACGCAAGCCCACGCGGCGCCTACGCGGCAAGGTGACATGTGCTATTATTTACATATATATTTTACATAGTATATAGTGCATAATGTTCAGCCTTCCATATATCGGAAGGGTATTCAATCCTCTGAATCGACGCTTCTTTTAAACCCAATAGTTTCTTTAATATTTCCCGTGCGGGACTAAAGTCCCACACAGTTTACATTTAAACCGTTAAAATCGGAGCGTTGGATCGCGATCGAAGCGCGCTGATCAAGTGGACGCGCGGTCCACGGATCACAGATCAAGCACGTGTTTAAATGCAAGCGTTATAACAGCTCAGATTCATTGCGCGGAAACGCATCGTGATCGTCGGATCGCGATCCAACGGGCGCCGTTTAATGCGTTTTATAACGCACATCACGAGGATACATCTGGAGCGTCCATCTGAGATCTGACGATCGCGATATATTCGTAACCATTTGATTTGATGCATTTAATCGTGACCGTTGATGAGGATTAAAGGCATCAATCGGACAGTTACGCCCAATTTGCCTATAAATTGAGGCATTCTTCGACTTTTGTAAGCATTCTTGGATGATTTCACTTAATCGACCCATCTAAACCCTTCAATCCTTGAATCTCTCACTTCTAATCTCTTCTAGACTCGATTCTGCGTCCACGGAGTGATTAAAAGTGAGATTTCGTCGATCGATCAAGGATAATTTGTCTCTTGAACACTGATAACATGCAATCTTAACATGATAAAACATTCCATTTATATGCATGTTTTCATATTTTGAGTGCATTTCTATCATTCTATGCAATTTTATGTTATAATCTCAAAATGCATTAATTTAGGGTTAATTATGATGAATTAAAGATTAAAGATTTTATAACCCATCTTTACTTGAGATTATAAGTGCTTTTTAAAGTTAAATAATAAGAGAAATCATTTTTTATAAACATTCATTTAATGTTCTAAAGTTAAAATCTTAAAGAAATGAATGTATTTTTGAAATAAGAATTAAATCTCTTGTTATTTAAATAATTTGACTTTTTAGAATGATAGATAATTAAATTTCAAATCAAATGAAAGACATTTGGATTAATTTGGAGTTGTATTTTGAAAGATATGATTTTTACAATTTTTAGGGATTTTTCGGGATTTTTTCCGATTTAATTTCGATTTAAATAGATTAAAATGAATAAAAAAAGAGTAAAAAAGGGCTTAATATCGCGCGGGTCCCACGTGGATGCGACGTGGCACGCAAGGCCACGTGGCAGCGCCACGCGGACCCGCGCAGCGACCTACGTGGCGCAGTAGACATATTATATTTTTATTTAATCTATATATAAAGGGTCTTCAGCCTTCCCATATAGGGAAGGGTTATTAACCCTATAAACCATTGGGTCTTATAAACCCGACGGTTTCCTAAAATTGATTCCGTGTGGGACTAATCCACACACCTTATGTAGTATGCAGGTGACGTGGCGTAACGAGGAACGTCGGATCAGAAGAAGAGGGGAATATCGGGCGTTGATCGGATGTGCCTAGGACCATCGATCGGGATCATCGCACGTGCGTTAATTCCATGGATTATAACGCCTGCGATCGAATGTGACGTGGCGGCATTACACACGTCGGATCAACGGTGCGACAAATCAACACGTCGATCCCGTGAGCCAGAAGACCACCGATTGTGATCAAAGGCACGTGCTTGATTAGAGGCGTTATAACGGTCCAGATCAAATCTCGCGAGAGACATCCGGACCGTCGGATCAAGAATCAAGGGGCGCGATCGGAGCATTTTTATAAAGCGTTTCATCGGATCAAATCGTGGCCGTCCATCACGATCCGACGGTCACGACTTAATCGAAACGGTCCACGATGGACCGTTTCATCGTAACTGTCGATCGAAACGATCGGACGGTTACACCCAAATGTCCTTTAAATAGACTTGTTCTTCGTCGTTGTATGTATTCGAGTTGGATTTCAATTAAATTGAACTGTCTAGACACCATTCCTCTGATTTCTCTTGATTCCATCCTCTTCCTCTTTCATTTCCGCATCCACGGACGGGTTGAAATCAAGATTTGGTGGAGAATCGAGGGAGAAATTGCAGCTTGAAGATCGTCGTGACGTTTTTGGTGTTCTTCGCGATTAATCGGTTTAATCGCGACGATTCGATCGCTAAACGGGTTTAGTGGAAGCGGTTTTTCCTAGATTATCTTCCTTTTATGTTTTATTTTAGTCTAGATTAGGATTTAGAGTTTAATTTCATCGAATTTTAGTTTAAATCACGATTTTTAACGTCCAAAAATTTCATCCCACTTCCATCTTTGATTTCTCCGTGATTACTAATCCAAATCAAGCGATTTTTGATTCCACGGATAGATATTTGAGTTATCTTTCTAAAAACACCATTTTCCCTCATTTCTCACCTCAATTCATCGTCCAATTTGACCAAATTCCAAAAGATCTCTCAAAAATACCTTAATTCCCTGTGGATTCGACCCATATTTACCATTATACCCCTCAATTCGAGTGAATTTCCTAAAATTGGTAAGTTTGGAATAATTTTTGACACGAGACCGTGTGAAATCGACGACCTCGCGGTCTCGTCTCGTGAAACACCGATGTTCACGTTTGAATTCGCGGAATGAATAGCCGTCGATCCAGCAATCAATTGGATCGATTCGATCGTTATCTCGGGTTAGAAAACAAGTTTTCCCTCTAATCTATCGTCATGTATCATCAATTTTTAGTTTAGGATCTTAATTTAGCTTAATTTAGTTTTTAATTTTGATTTATGTTCTTCGCGATTTCAGAAATTTCGTCCCACTTCACTCTTTGATTTCTCTGCGATTACTAATCCAAATCGAGCGATTTTTGATTCCACGGATACTTCTTTGAGTTATCTTTCCGAATCTACCATTTTCCCTAATTTCTCACCTCAATTCATCGTCCAATTTGATCAATTTCTAAAAGATCTCTCAAAAATACCTTAATTCCCTGTGGATTCGACCCGTATTTACCATTATGTCACTCAATTCGAGTTAATTTCCCAAAATTGGTAAGTTTGGTATTATTTTTGACACGAGACCGTGTGAAATCGATGATCTCGCGGTCTCTTCTGGTCAAGAAGCTCAATAACAATGATGTTTGGTACACGATAAATGATTGATTGAAATTCTATTTCCTTTGGCTAGCCAATGGTAGAAGCCACCAATGAAACATTAAAAGCTCTACTTTTTTTGCCTCCTTTATAGGATTAAAGAATATGGATGGAAAGATCATGAAGAGATGCATCAACGCATAAGATTTCATTTAAAAATTTTAATCAAGCTTGTAAGATATTAAGCTTTAACTATGGAAAAATCTAGATCATTGATTGGATTTCTTTCTCCTCAGTATCTGCCTCAAATTTTGCATCGTCTCATGAGCTTTCTCATGGTCAATGGTCAAACCTAAAAATGAGAGAGAAAAAGAGAGAGTGAAATAAAGTCTCCCTTGCTCAGAAACAGAGAGAGTCTCTCTCACATGCACGAGAGTTGGAGAGATGAGTAAGTGTGCGAACAGAAATTCTCTCTTCGTTCTAAGAGAACTTCTTTTGCGTGGGCGAGAGAAGTGTGGGAGAGAGAGGTTGGAGAGAGAGGATTAATACCCTCTCTCTTATGAAGAAACCAATGCGAGAAAGAGGAAGACATGGCAAGATGTGCGTGACTGAGAGAGGAATAGAAGGAGAGAAAAAAGGGAGAGAGAAGAGAGAAAAGGTGGAGAACAAGAGACAGAGGAGCATCGGAAGAATTCTCTTCCACGAACAAATAATGTTTTTCATGAAAGAGAGAGAGGAGAGGGAAAGAAGTGAGAATAAGAGAGGAGAGAGACACAAGAGATATGGCGGTAGAGGGAGAGAAACAAGAGAGAGAAAATGGAAAGATGGAAAGTGGTGGAAAAAGAGTGAAAAATAGTAGAAGAATTTCTCTCACTGCATAGGAGAAGTTTTTCCGGCATCCAAGAGAGAAAGGAGGCATGAGAGAGAGAGAGAGAGAGAGAGGATGCAAAGAGAGATGGATTGGGAGACATTTCCATGCGAGATGGTGAGAAAGAGAGAGAATAAGAGTGAAAGAGGAATGGAGGATGAAGGTGGCAAGGAGCGGGAGAGGAGAGAGAGAGAAACAAAAATGTGGCGATGGATAATTTCTCCATCGTGTGCATGATAGAGAGGAGGAAGAGGCAAGGAGAAAGAGGAGAGAAAGGAGAGATGGAGGGGAAGAACGATGGAATAACTTCTCTCATTGTGTGAGAGAATTTCTTCTATCTACGCTTGTGTGAGAAAGATTAGGCAAGAGAAGACAAAGAGAAGTGAGAAGAGAAGTGAAAATAGAGACGGGGCGAAGGAGGGAGGTGGAAAAGGGTGAGTCACAATGGAAGAAAATATTTTTTCTTCCATTGCGCGAGAGAGAAAGAGGGAAAGAGAGAGATAGTCCATGAGCCTTGTCATTGATACACAGGTTTTGACCTAGGGTATATAGGTGGTCCTAATTATCCCTAATAATAAGACTCACAAAAATTTAAAAGTAAGCTACCAAATTTAAATGAAGAACACAAGTAAATGGAAGTTAGTAGAAAATAAGATATGATGAGTAAATTTCCTTGTCATGTTGACGTTGACTTTTTGGAATTGACTTTGACTTTCTAAAGCAGACTTTAACTATTTGCTAAAGACTTTGACTTTCTGCATATTTGCCCTTTGATATTATGATTATGTAGAAAAATGATTTGACATTTGTAAATCATCTTATGAATGAATTTAAATGATGACCCTTTGATATATGATGTATGAGAAAATTACCATAAAATATGTTATAATTGATATGAAATAAAATCAAGTAATTAATCTTGAGATAAAACCTAATTGATTTCTAAATTAAAAATCTAATCAAACTAACATTTATGTGGTACCAGGGTAAATAAGAGCTCCAAAGTTAAGCGTGCTCAAGGTGGAGTAGTTTTGGGATAGGTGACGATGCTAGGAAGTGCAGTCTGAGCATTAAGGCACCTAGTCTTTCTGAAGTTCTAATGGACCCTAGGCATCAGGGTAACTAGGGAACCCAAGAGGAAAAGATGGCTGATGCACAAATGATTTCCAAAACCTTGAAGAGTTCAAATGCGAGAAGATGCTCTTGCTAGTCAAGTACTATGGCGCTTGTGGATAAAACCACTGATGATGAGAATGGGGGAGCTTGTTTGAGACAAAGTACTTAGTGACCAGGGGAAATATGACTAGTACAAATGATCTCGTCCAAAACAAAATCTAATCAAACTGAATCCGATTCCACTCTACCCAAAGCAATTGATTTAAAAAAATAAAAATTTTTGTTTGATTTGGCCATAGCAATCAAGTATTTAGAATCACCAAAAAAATACTTATATCAATTATACTTGTAAATCACACAAAAATCAGATAAAATTTGACCAAAATATGATAAAATTGATAAAAATACTACAAAATTGGACAAAAAATATGACAAAAACTTGAAAAAAATACCCAAAAATTAAAAACTAATACAACAAAAAATTTGAGAGAATACAAGAAGAATTGGACAAGAATATGACAAAAATTCAACAACAATCAAATATAAGTAATCTCACGGACCATAAGGAGATGTGATCATTTGAATCTCAAATTTCCAAAACTTCTCTTGGTGGTGATGATCATTTGGCTCTATAGAGAGAAGGTAGTTGTCAGACCACTAGCAAATGTTCAAGATTGAATCGCTAATAATGTGGAGATGAATTCATTGATAAAGAATTTCAAGAGAGAGATGAGATTGTTGATGATGAATGATAATTCATAAATCTTAGTGATAAAACATGCTCTTTGAATGAACTTCCCATGCACTTCTCTATATTTATTTGCATGTTTTATCCATATTTTATTATGAAATTGTGATTGTTATAAATTCTAGACCTTGCCAAAAATAGATGCAAAATTACGTCTTTTTAAGAGAACTAACCCCTACTTGACTCTTAGAGTCAAGTGGAGTTAATCTTATCAAAGATGTTTTGAGATAATTTCAAGGCTTAGGTTGATCGATATGAGCCCAAGGAGTTAGAGGAGACATTTCAAGCATTTTTGGAGCAGCCCATGAAGTTGTCAAGACATCAATTGAAAGGCCCATCAAGACCAAAAAGGGCAAGAGAAGAGGATCCCGATTGCTGAAGCCCGAGAGATCCAATGGCCCACCTTATCTCTCTCCTTCCCGATTTAAACCCTTGGGGTTTTTGGAGAAGAACTTGTCATTTTAATTCAGTCCATCCCCCGTTGGAAGCTTGTGTGCAACTGGATCGGTGTCCCTCTTACCCGAGTAAGAGCCAGGAGGAACGATAGCGTCTAGAGCTGCTGGAGAGGAAGAGAAGAAGAGTCCCTTAGGCCTTGACGTGTGTGACAACAGGTGCCTCTCTTTCATTCTCTTCCTCCTCCTCTCTTTCCTCCCTTTTCTATAGGTTATCCTAGTGGCAGATAGCCTACTTGCAGAGCTCCCAACGCCGTCGGCATCGACCAAGACTCGTCCTGCAAACAAGACTCCAGGAAGCCGTGAGGTTGACGTTGATGCCCATTGCCGCTGCCCGCCGGCAGCCATCTCTCTTCCCTTTATTTTGTTTCTTCACAAAAATACTCCTCTCATAACGATTTCCTTTTTTATTTAGTCTTACTTGTTTTTAATGTTCTTCGCAATTCCTCTTGAATCACTGCATTACCGCTGCCCGCTTACAAGTGAGAGTTTGCCCAAAACCGATATATGAAATTCACGATACAATAATTTCGTCAGATCATTTAGTCTCTTCTTTTTTTTTTGCATCATGCCTCACAAATCGCTCTCACGCTTCCGTTGTCACTGCAGCCAAGCTCCTACCCAAAACGGATTTCTGAAATCAGTTTTGAATAAAAAAATTTCACAAAAAATTATTCACTTCACCTGTTGAGCCGCTCCTCAATGTCTTCGTATCTCATCCTTCACCGTACGCACTGCCGATGCCCGCCTGCAATTGTGTTCCTGCCCATGATCACTTTCTGAAATTGGTTTTGAATCAAAACAAATTTCATGGTAAGCATTATTCCATTTCTCTCACTCCTCTAATCCGTGATAGTCCACCCTGTGTCTCGCACCCCCACGTCTCCTCGCTTCTTTTTTTCTTTCCGTATCTCTCTCCTCTTTTATATCAATTACCTTTATTAATCTAGGATCATTCCCCTCGCTCTTACTGCTCGCGTCTTCTGCCTCTCTACCCTCAGTCTCCATATTCATTTTCTTTTCTATTTCTTACTTATTTCTTATTTAGAAAATAAGAATCTCTAAGTACTTCTTACTCCTTATTCTCTGCACTCTTTCTTCTTATTTATTCTTTACTTACATCTTCCGTGCTTTCTTTTCTTACTTCTTTCTCCTCAGTAACTCCCTTTAGTCCCTATTCTTCTCATTTAATTCCTTTATTTCTAATATATTTGCTGAATCACATGAAAATTAATATTTGTTTTCATCTTAGAAATGTTCTAAATATTAAGTAAACTTTTAATATGTACATTTCCTTAGTCTACTTAGCAATGTCAAGCTCTAGTCCTAGAAAAGGTATTAAGCACTCTCTAAAATCCTAAAGAATTCTGCTTTAAATTAAAAATTCACTAGCTAGTTACCTGCTCCTTGTGGATCGACCCTTACTTGCCCTAGGCTCATGAGGTTTAAAATTCTGTTGCGTAAGCTTAAAACTCACACGACGTAACAATTAGCGAGATTGTTTCTCACTGATTAACACCATATTTTGAGCTTATCAATAAACCAAAATCACTAGAGACAAATCAGTGACGAATGTGAACTCATTGATGATGAATTGATGGACAAAATTGATGATGAAGATGAACTCACTTAATCCAAATTGTTGGACAAAAATAGTTGATGATGATGAACTTGCTGATCATGAATAATTAGAGTTAAATTGTTGATGAAGATGAACTCGCTGATGACAAAATTGTTGGAGAAAATCATTGATTGAAGATGAATCAAAATAGCTAGAGAAAAATTGCTTATTTTCATCAATGAGAGATTGTCTCTTAGATACCAGAAACCATTGATTTGAGAGAGAGAGAGAGAAGATTTCACATATTTGTAAGAGAGAGAGAGCTTCATTTCTTGTTGAGAGAGAGAGAGAGTTTCTTTCAAAGAGAAAGTAAAAGTGCTCAAGAGGGACACACAAGAGAGATGGTATTGGAGTCTTTTAGGGTTTTTTTGTTTTTAATATAATATAAAAAAGTTAAAAATACAAAAAATAGGGAAAAATTTAGTTAAAAGAAAATTAACTCATTACTTGATTAGACATTTGATTAGCGCACCACATCACCTATGTAAAAGAAAACAAAAACATAGTCCCACATCAGAAATATCAAAGTGATGCGACGGGTATTTAAGGCAACGCGGCCTTAATGATTAGCTTATGCCCTAATAGGGCACTTAACCATTTATCTACGTGCATTAATGATGCGCATACGTGTGCGCCATGTGGTGTGGGTACATGTCGCAACATGGCAACACGCATGTGTGTTTGCCATGTCAGCTGCCATGTCGGTGCGCACTTCGAAAATCTAATTTTTTAATATTTAAATCAATAAAAATTATAAAAAAGTTATAGAAAAATTCTTAAAAATTAGAAAATTCATAACTTTCAAAATATAGCTCCTTTTTAATCCAAATTTTTTTGCTTGATCAAAAATTAAATAATTTATCATTTTATTTCAAAAAATAAATTTAATAGATATGAAAAGAATAAGATTTAATCCAAAAATTATAATAATAATTTTTTTAAAAAAATAAAACTAGGAAAATAAATGAGTATAAATAAAAATATTTTATCTTATTATTTGCAATTAAAAATTAATTATAATGTCAAATAAAAATGAGAATAATGTACTATAAAATACATTCTTTAATTATCCATAAATTAATGCATTTTGATATTATGACTTTAAATTACATAGAATTTTAGATATGCACTCAACGTATGATAACATGCATAAGAATGCATTATTTTGATGTCTTAATTTGCATTAATAATAATCTAATTGTCAAACTAAATTGCATGATATTAGGAGTGTCTGATTTCTGGGTTGAAATCGCGACTATTGATGAGCAATTAAGTGAAGGGGTACATGGCAAGTTCTCATTGTGTGTCGATTCATCTTTTTAATCGACAAATCTTGGTCGTTGATTCGACGAGTTATATGAATTCGTGACGCGATTCTAATGCTGCGATGGTCGCAACTTAACCATAATGATTTGCCTCTTCAAATTCCATCGTGATTGTTGATCTCATCGAGGAGAAGATCCGACAATCACGCCCAAATTTCAAAATGTTATACATTCTATCTCTTCGACAAAAAATATATTCTTCGATTGTTTCGATCAATTGAACCTTTTGGACAGCTCAATCCTTAGCTCTCTTGCTTTAATAATCTTTTAGACTCATTACTGCATTTAAGGAGTGTTTGAAGACAAGAATTTCATTGAAAGAATAAAGAAAATTAATCGCTTGAATTCTAAATATCTACTTTCAAAAATGCATAATGAAAAGCCTTGATCCGACGATTAATAGGATTATTTTGAGTGCGATTTTTGGTTAGATTATGTGTTTCCTTCATAATATTTTGTCATTTATCATTAGATTTTAATTTCGAAACTTAGATTAGGTTAATTTTTAGAAATTTTTTCAAATTCTCTCTCTTCGTAATCGATTTCTCACTCCTTACTTGGCGTTTTGATTTCTCCGCGGATATAAGTCCAAATCAAGTGATTTTTGATTATATAGATTTTTCTTTGAGTTTTATTTATAAAAATATCATTTTCCATAATGTCTCATTAATTTATTATACAATTTAATCAAATTTTGAAGATATCTAAAAATTTCTCTTAATTTTTCCTGAATTCAACCCTTACTCACCATTATCCTCATTAATTCGTGATTAAAATATAATATGAATTTTCAACGACCACACAAACTTGTTTTGTCGATCTCATGTTCATGTGATCATGGCTTTTGATGATCTATTCCTTGAGCTTATATCATCTTTAGTTTCACAATTTTTTGCTCTAGTTACTTTAATTAGTTTGTGTTAAATTAGTCAGAGTGAAAATAAGGATAAAAAAAGTAGAATATCGTAGATATTTTAGAAGATTAGGATATTTTATTATTTGTGAACTAGATCCTCGTAGAAAATGGTAGGTAACTGTTTCTATCAGTCTGAATTTGAAAAGACTTCAGACAGTTCTCCGGAACCGGTGGGGCGGGGAGATCCGCCGAGATGCGGGCCGGGGAGAGGGGAGCAAGTGAGAATGACTTCCAAATGAAGATGGCGGCGCAGGAAGCCAGAAGGAAGATTTTAGGATTAGGATTTTGGGTTCGGGGATTCCGGACTTTCCCTTGGATGGCGGTCAATTTTTACCTCAAGGACGGATTGAAGGTGTCGCCGTCCGGTCTTCAAGTGCTTCTTAATTTTTCCAATATTCCGTTGGTGGGTAAACCTCTCTATGGTTTCCTCTCGGATTTCGTCTGCGTTCGGGGCGAGTATCGGCTTCCTTACGTCGCCATGGGAGGTATTTTTAGCAATTATGTAACCAATTTTTTAATTACGAAAATCGGTGGAGTCATTTACACGATTATTCGTATTTATTAAGAGATTCGTGATTGCCTTTTTCGATGGTCGTATCCTAAGTCTACGTCTACGTACCCGTTCTTTTCTATTTCGGGCTTTTTTTTTAATAGGAAAACCCAAGCGATGATTTTCGCGATTATTTACATAGATTATGAGATTCCTGATTATTATGTTTTCTTAAATTGTTCCGAAAAATTATTCCTACGATGTTCTGTCCTTTTTTCTTGGGCCAAATTTCTTCTTTTTTCTTAAATACTCTCCAATTGTATAAAATGTTCATCTAATAGGGTTGCTCATTTTTTACCGGCGATCTGATCGTCGATCTCTCGATCTGATCGTCGATCTCTCGATCTGATCGTCGACTGAGCAATGTCGCTCTGATCGCTCGCATGCTCTCTCGATCTGATCGTCGATCTCTCGATCTGATCGTCGATCGCTCGATCGATCGGCGACTTGAGTAATGTCGCTCTCTCTCTCTCTCCCCCCCCCCCCGGAGAAGCCCCTCGGGAGGTTAAAGGAGAAAGGAAAAAAAGAAGAGGAAGCGGAGGGAAGATATAAAGAGAGGAAGGAGCAGGGGGTCAGTAAACTCAATCGGGTTGGACTCCGATCACTCTTCTCCTCCCAGATGCTTGGGTTTTTTATTCACTGCCTCTTTCAAGAAGCAGCCATTCAACGGCAACCTCTCTCTGTCTCCCGACAATACGGCATCTCCTGACGAGGTCCTCGTCAAAGAGTGTTCGCCCACCTGTAGAGAGAGAGAAAAGGCAACTGTATTCACAAATAGAGAGAGAAACGAGGCTCTTCTCTCTCTCTCTCTTAATGATCGTCGACCTCGATCGATCCACGACATCGATGGTTGCCACTGACTAATTTGATCGATCGAGGCGTCAACCTTTTGCCGATTGATAATCATGATCGTCCAACCCTATCTCTGTTGGTAGCCAATTTTTTGAACCGGAAACCGAATTGATCATCTACACGATTATTCAATAACATCATGTTATTAAATTTCTTGATTATCGATTGTTTTTTAGTATCATATCATCAATTTTTTGCACAAGTACTCTTCTTTTACATTCCGCCAACGGAGAGTTCAATCTGGTAGGCTCAGCCTCTAAATGTTGCCAATTGTTTTGAATCAGAAACGCAAGTGATTATTTACTGTATAATCCAGTAAAATCAGGAAATTCCTGACTGATTTTGTTAAAATTACCAAAAACATATGCCTATCTACTCTCTTCTTGTATCAAATTCCACTCGCCGAATTTTCAATCTTCAACTTGGCCTCTTTCTACTACCAATTTTTTTTTAAACTGGAAACCCAAGTGGTCAGTGACTTGATAATTCACAAACATCTAGAGATTCCTGATTGGAAATCCAATTGTTCAATGACTTGATAATTCACAAACATCTTGAGATTCCTGATTGGAAACCCAATTGTTCAATGACTTGATAATTCACAAACATCATATCATATTGCCACACTGATACGACCCTACAAGCCAAAGAGCATAGAGACCCATTACTGGCGCAGTAAGAGCCCTATATAAAGGAGACTTGGAATTTTAGGAAAAATGGAGAAAGTATTGACTCTTCAACTCGTAGTTTAACCTCTCTCTCTCTCTCATCTGTAATCTTATCTCCCCTCTCCCACTTGATCTGTTCTCCTCTTCAGGCAGAACTAAGAGTATCATCACTGTTTGTCACTTCTCCCAAACGTTCTATCCCTACCCCCAAACCCCGGCACAGAAAATAGCTCAACATTATTATCAATATCACAAATATTATGGAGCAAATGTGTACAACTCAACAGGATCCTGTGCGGGACCCTATTACACACCCTCTATGCTCTCTTCTTTTGTCAACTTCCAGACACCAAATGTTAGATTTGTCGATGCCCCGTGGCTTATTCTCTTTCTGTTACCATTTTTTGAATCAGAAACCCAAGTGGTGGTTAACAAGACAACTGACAAACGTCAAGAGATTCCAATTGATTCTTTATGGTGATATGATACAATTATGCCTTAATACTCTCTTCTTTCATCAATTTCCAACGACCAAAATTGCTATGTTTGATGCTGCATAGCGATAGGCTCAGCCTCCTCCTATTACCCATTTTTTAATCTGAAACCCAAGTGGTTGTTAACATGACGATTGACAAACATTATGAAAGTCCGGATTGATTTTTAGAATAATATCATGATATTAAGTGTATATGCTTCTTACCTTCCTTAATCAATTTCATTTACTGATTTTTAAATCTTCCATGCAGCGTTTCTGCAAGCTCTTTCCTGGTTCACCCTGGCCATTTTACCTAGCTCCATAATCTCTGTCCCTATCTTCACTTTCTTACTCATCATTGGATCCCTAGGCAGCTCCATTGCTGAAGTCGCCAACGATGCCATTGTTGCTGAAACAGGCACTCAGCCTCTCTTTTCAACCATGTTCTCTCTCGCAGGGGCTGTGGGAACTCTTCTCAGCGGTGTTGCAGTTGTCCATCTTTCTCCTCGCACCATGTTCTTCATCTTTGGGTTCCTCCTGCTAATCCAATTTGTGGAAACCATTGAAGTCTCCGAAAGCTCCCTCAATCTACAGAATAAGAATAAGAAGCAGATGAAGATGAAGGAACTTCTAGTGGTACTCAGTAAGCCAGAAATCTTCTTCTCTGTTATCTGGTTTGGAAGCTCAGATGCTGTGATCCCCATTTTAACACGTCAACTGTTCTATTACCAGACCCAGCATCTGGGTTTAAGTCCATCCGTACTTAGCCTTGCCAAGTTCTTCACCAAGGCATCTCTGTTGACCTGGTCAGTGGGTTACAATCGTAGACTCAGAAAAGTGCCTGTGAAGAAGCTTCTGTGTGCCTTACAGGGGATGATCTCTCTCTTTATGCTGTCTGATGTCTTCTTTGTGACGGGTTTCTACAGAGAGATTGGGATTCCAAATTGGCTTATGCTGTGGTTTTTACTGCATTCCAGGGTGCTCTTTTCTCGTTCAAACTGCTTCCTTTCAGTGTGATGATGGCGAGATTATCCCCCCCTGGTTGTGAGGGCTCTGTCATGGCTTTTCTTACATCTGCGGTTGCACTTGCTGGTATCATTAGTGGGTATTTGGGTGTTGTTCTGGCTGACTACTTAGGTATATCTGCCATGGATTTTGATGGGTTGCCCAAGGCCATTGTTGTGCAGGCTGCTTGCTCTCTTCTTCCCTTGCTTTGGTCTTCTTGGATTCCTGGTGATGAAAGGCGCTTTGTGAAGGGAGATTGAAAGTAAGTCTTGCGTATTATGTTGACACCTATTGGTTTTATTCAAAAATATAAAGAAAACAGTTCAACATGTATTTATCTTAGTTTTTCCAAGATGATTTTAGAAAGGGAAATATGATGTCAAAAGTTTGATTAGTACAGAGAGAAATATGACAATCAACTTCACTCTGTTTTTTGGCCTCTAAATCCCTGCTGATATTGAGAATGCACCCAATGGTTTGTCCAGTGTAATTCTGGGGTATCAGATTAGTACTGCACAGGTACAGAGACCCATGATTACAAATCAAAGGAGGGGGTGCAGCAATTAGCAAGTATTTTCACTTGAGGCCACTTGGCGGGACCCACCTCAAAGACACAAGCTGGACGGACGGATCCAACTCCTAACCAGCTATGACCTATATATACGGAGGAGGCCAGTCAAGAGGGGGATGCAAGAAGTGCTGCAGTTGAGTGGGGAGGCCTAGAAAAACCATTGATCCCACGATCCCGTGATCACTGGATCCCTCTTCCAATTTTATTATGGTTTCAATTTTTTACTCTGCGTGTCATTTCTCGGACATCTTTTGTGAAAACGTAAATCCATTGTTTCATTTAAGCACTCTTTCTTAAAACATAAACCCATTTTAAGCACTGTCAAGACATAAACCCATCGTTTCATTTTTATTTTATCTATCTTTTCCCTTGACAGGAATATTATTTATTTAATATTATTATTTTCTGGTGTAGGTTCAACCTTGGGGCCGAAGTCAAGATTCTGGAGAAAATGATTCTTAAGAAAAGAATGGTTAGATTTGACCTTGGGAGAAGGGAGAAGAAGAAAAGTGACCATGTAAAGATAAGCAGATAAGGGAATAAAAAAAAGAACATATGCTCAAGCACACGCGCCAGTGGGTAGCCATTCCCTTCCTTTGTAGCCCAACCCCGCCCTATGAACTCTCAGGTTCTGAAGGTTCTGCAAGAACTCTTTCTCCGGAATCTAATCCACCCCATTTACTTAGTAACAAAAGTAACCAGGGGGACGAGTTGTAGAGGGGATTATCCCATTTTACTTCGTAGATTCTAAGAAATCACAACCCCAAAGCATTGACTTGTCTTTTTCCACCTAGAAGCATTTCTGGTTCATGAATTGGATCATCGTAGAAAATTAAGATAAAAATGTCGGGAAGCGCTTTATTGAAGTTTCGATGCTTTTGTGGACTCATTTCTTGTTCAGCTATATGTTAAAAAAATGGATTTTCTTTTGGAACCATTGAACAACCTCTCTTGGTTGGAACAAGTCTCTCTATTGTTTTCGGAGCAGAGAAGAAAGACAATAAACCAAGTGATTGTACTAGTTCTAGAAAAGATCTGCCTCACAATCGCTCCATGTGATACAATGGAACCATGGAAATTAGGATCTGAAGACACAAAAACACCTACTATGCAAGGAATAAATGACTTTCACCATGATATCTTTTCCGTCCTCATTCTTCGTTTTTTGTATCACAGATGTTGGTGAGCTCTTTCGTACATTTTTGCAATCAAACTAATCCAATCCCCCAAAGGATTGTTCATGGGACTTCTATCAAGTTTATTTGGACCATATTTCCAAGAATCATCCCGATGTTCATCGTTATACCATCATTTGCTATTTTATTCTCCATTGACGAAGCAGTAGTAGATGCAGCCATTATAATAAAAGCTATTGGACATCAGTGGTTTGAGTATGCCTCTTTATGACTTTGATTTAAGTGCAGCGAAGCAATGGTTCATGAAGCATTTGGCTTTTCAGTAATCTTCCATTCTTGTCATCAAGGGACTATAAGAACTATAGCATGCTAGAAATGGAGTGTTTTGGGGGTTAGCCCTATACACAACTCCCAGCATAGGAGCCCATGGTTCCATTTTTGTTGTTGCTGGAGGTACACATCCCTCTTCTTAGTGTAGAGTGATATACAAGAAATAGATGGTAAGCTTCAAATGTCCGATAATGGCGCTGAAGTAGTCAATCTCCCGGCACCAGAACAGCGGCCATACAACTTTAAACCTAACAATAGGCCCCATTACCTTTTAGAATGGGGGATCCCCATCGGCCACAACCACAGTAGTGGCCGCAGAACTACTAGGCCAAGTTCTGAGGTAACAATCAAACTTCTCTTCTCATACTTCTACACAAGAACCTTGATGAGTTGTTACTTTGTCGCCGAGTTCTAACCAAAACCAAGGTCGAACTGCAGAACCTCTTTCTTCGTAGTGGAGACAGAGGTCCTACAATAGATGACAACAGCTACACACTCTACAGATTTACCAAACTTCCCCTTTCTAAGGATAACAAACCAATAGAAGTCAATGAATTTATTAGAAAGATATTATCTTTCTAATAAAGTCAGGGGCTAAATCATCATTACATTTTTTTAGAGGGGGTACTTCATGAGCAAGGGAGTGGAGTTTACGATTCTAAAGGAGATGGCGCGGGTTTTTTTGAGTAGGGTTATGCTTCAAGAAAATATAATGTAATATGAGAGGAGTGACTTGAAGAGCAAGGACGGGGAGAAGAAGTTTTAACGAAGAGACAAGTGAGTTTACGAACAAACAAGGCGTGAGTTCTAGAGCGAGAGCAGATAACGAAGATTAAGAACGCTAGAAAATAGGTAATGGTGATAAAGAAGGAGAGCGAATAAAAGTCTAGAAGAAGAATAAAATATCTTAAGGTGGTTCCTTTCAAAGAATAACTACAAAACACTGACTAATTTGACTTTGTTTATTTTGTGGCCAATCTCCGATCGGGCTCCGGAATCACTTTGACTTTTAGATCTGCAAACTGGCTGGCCCCGGCCATTCCCATGAGCATAGGGAATCTATACTTGAACATTCCCTGGATAGGTGAGGAATCAATTTTGATTTGTGTCGACTAACACTTAGCCATACTAGCACTAGTGACCTTCAAAATTATATCGAAATACTGAATACTGAATCGAAACGAAACCATCGGTGTTGAAAAAAAGATCAAACCGAATTCCAGTTTTTTTTTCCGGTTTCGATTTCGGTTGGGCTTTTGGTGTCGCCAGATTTCTCTCTCCTAGGCTTTCAGTTTGGCGAACTTGCGAAAGTTGCGAACTTGTGATTTGCAGTATCGGTGGGGAGAGTCTGTTGTTGATTTTGCGGCAAAACTCAACACAATAGTGACGCACTTGCGCACTGTTGGGGAGAAGATCGATGTAAGCGTCGTAGTCTCCAAGCTGCTACGTGCAGCATTGGCGAATTTCGATTCTACCGCATCTTCAATGGAGCAATTCGGGGATCTAGATTTAATGACTTTGGATGAAGCCATTGGCTGGCTCAAGATCCATGAAGATAAATTCCAAGATCATGAGAAAAGTAGGGAAGAGCAAGTGTTCTTGGTTAGCGGGAAAGGAAAGAGCAAGGATTATCGTCACGGAAGGCTTAGGAATGAAGATAGCCCATGAAGGAGAATGTGTTAAGAAATGTCGTGATAAGTCGAAGGTAACGTGCTTTAATTGCAACCAATATGGACTTCTATCAAGTTTATTTGAACCATATTTCCGAGAATCATCCTGGTGTTCAACGCTATACCATAATTTGCTCTTTTATTCTCCATTGACGAAGCAATAGTAGATGCAGCCATTACAATAAAATTTATTGGACATCAGTGGTTTGAGTATGCCTCTTTCATGACGGTATTTAAGTGCAATGAAACGATGGTTCCTGAAGCAAATGGCTTACCAGTAATCTCCCATTCTCGTCGTCAAGGGACTATAAGAACTATAGCCTGCTAGAAATGGAGTGTTTTGGGGGGTTAAACCTATACCCAACTCCCAACATAGGAGCATGATATAGTCCCAATAAAATGAAAGAAGGAAGAGAAATAAGAAAGAAGGGAGTAAGCCTCGGGACACAGGTTACAGCTGAGCTGTCAGCATAGCTACCAACTCTTCACTAGTAGTCATAAGAAGGAAAGAGGGTATAAATGAGCAGAAGAGGGGGGAGAGGACGGGGGCCTTTGTTGGAGAGGCATTCTTGGAGAGCGGAACCACCAGAAGATCGGGAGCTGCATTCGGATGGGATTCACCTAGGAGGAGCTAGGCTACCTCAAAAGTCTAACTGCGGAGAAGTCCTCCGAGTACTATCAGATTTTAGCATCCATTAGGGATTTGCTAACATTCTTGTAATCTTTCTTTGCTCTTGAAGTAAATCCCATTTGGAATGGATACGTAACATATTGGTATCAGAGCCCGATTATGGCAAAGATGACAGTGAAATAGTTGGAGGCAAGAATGGAGATTGTGAATGCCGAAACAGCAAAAAATAATGCACAAATGAAATTCACCGTGGAAATGACGGTCTTTGGAAGAAGTAGTGTGCAAGTCAAGGGAAGAGCATCGGTCTTCAAGGGAATGAATGTTGCAGACTATCATGGCACGATTTGATGCAATCGGAAAAGGGGAAATTTTTTAGGCCAAGACGATAGAGCAAAAGACAAAATCATAATCGCTGAAAACGGGGAAGATGCCAGCAATTAGTGGTGTTAGCAGTGAAGATGACCGAGTTAATCACGTATTCAAATAATCAAAAAGCAAGATGGAGGCACCCACGTTCAAACGCTAAAATGTAGAAGGGTGGATTAAAGGAATGGAGTGCTATTTCCTGATACACGCTATCGTGGAGGAATCGGATTGATGTGGTAATGCCACATTTGGAAGGTTTAGCTCTACAATGGTTTGTGTGGATGACAAATAGGTATAATTTTGAGGATTGGAATGACTTTAAGATGCAGATTGGGAAGCAATTTAGTGAATTCTTACCATTCAATGTCATGGATCAATTCCTCGACATCAAACAGTCTGGCTTAGTCAAGGAATACCGTGACGAGTTTGAAAAACTCTCAATTTATCTTCCTTCAAGTGCATAAAAGATTATGATGAGCACTATTTCAAAAGGATTAAAGTGTGAAATCAAAGGCGGAACTATCTAGAGAAACATTTATTGAATTGAGAGAGTTGATGGATGCAGCCTTCAAAGCGGAGAAGAACTTGTCAGGTATGTGTAAGGCGTATCATGAGAAATTTTTGAGAAATGAGCGGGTTCATGCACGCGAAAGTATCTAGTCTGGTACGGCATTGGCAAACCCAGACTTGTTTTGGCAGGGGAGGTTCATCTTCTTCACCCTCCCTTGCCAAACCATTAGAGCTCTCATGACTGAACAACAAAGGAGCTGAGGAACAAAAATAGATCAGAAAAAGGTGAATGCCAAGACAGAAGAAAAAAAATCATGCTGACAGCGGACGAATTTCAACAAAGGAAGGAACGTGGCTTGTTCTACCACTGCAATGAAAAATTTGGTCCAAGTCATCGCTGTAAGAAAACTCTTCAAATAGTAATCGTACATGAGGATAGAGATGGAGTAGAAGAGCTCCGAGATGTTGACGACGGGGGTGGCAAAGCAGTGGACAAGGAGGAGCACAATTTTTATTTGCTTCTGTTTCCCTAAAGTCCATGTTGGGATGAACTAGCCCAAAATCTTTTAAACTCATGGGAGAGCTACAAGGGAAGAAGATTACAATGCCGATTGATGATGGGGGTGACACATAACTTCTTATGCACCAGTTTAGGAGAAGACTTCCAATTCTAGAGAGATTAATTGGTCCGTTTTTAGGTGACCTTGGGGAATGGTAAGACAGACAAAGGGCAAGGCGAATGTGTTGGCATCTCGTATTACCAACAAGGTACCCCAATGATCAGCAATTTTTTCCTCTATCAGTTAGGTAACATCGACATGATTTTGGGCATGGAGTGGCTGCATTCCTCGGGATGGACCCTAGTTCACTAGGAAAAGCTGATTCTGAAGTTTGAAAGAGAAGGACAGGTGATTACCCTAAGGGGCAATCGTAGTTATTCTGCATCTGAAATATCTTGGCGAAAGGTAGACAAGGAGTTAAAGAGTAGTCAATTACTCATGGTTGAATTATTCTATATGGATTCTAACATGGAAGTGGTCAACTCTGATTCAAGGGTGGAATTAGAAAATTTATTGCACAATGAGTTTCTTGTAGTGTTTACACCATTATTCTAAACCAAGGAGCATGATCACACCATTCTATTAAAATCAGGAGCCCAGCTTGTTAATTTGAGACTGTATAAATACTCGCATATAAGTACTCTGATTCAGGATGAAATCGAAAAATTGGTCCATGAATTGTTGCAGTCAGAATTTATTTGAACCTCCTACAGCCCATTCGCCAGTCCAATTTTGCTAGTCAAGAAAAAAATGTAGGTTGGCGCTTTTGTGTCGATTATAGGACCTTGAATAAAATCACTATTCCCAACCGATATCTAATTCCAATGGTGGAAGAATTGCTGGATGAGCTTCACGGTGCTTGTGTTTTTTCCTAATTAGACCTACATTCAGGTTATCACCAAAGTAGAATGAAGGAAGAGGATGTGTATAAGAAAATTTTATGACACATGAAGGCCACTATGAGTTTCTCGTTATGCCCTTCAGATTTATGAATGCACTGACAACTTTTCAATCAATGATGAATCATATTTTCCATCCATTTTTGCGCAAATTCATGCTTATATTCTTTGACGACATCTTAGTGTACACCTGTTCACTAGAGGATCATTGGCAACACTTATGCATGATATTTTGACTCCTCTTAGATCATGAATTACATGTCAACCACAAGAAATGCCAATTTGGGCGTTCTCTGTTGAAATTCCCAGGGCATTGGATTTCGGCTCAAGGGGTTTTCGATAGATCAGAAAAAGTCAAAGCGATGGAATTATGGCCAGTTCCTAAGAGTATGAAGGAGTTGTGTGGCTTTTTGGGACTTACGGGATATTACATGCGTTTCGTCAAGGATTATGGTCTCAAGGCTGCACCGTTAACAACACTTCTTAAGAAAGACATATTTAAGTGGCAACTAGAGGCACAACTTTCCCTTGATACACTGAAACTAGCCATGTCATCAACCCAAGTAATGGCATTACCTAATTTTGCATTACCATTCATCATTGAAACGGATGCCTCATGCATTAGGGTGGGTGATCTCCTTATGCAAAGTGGCTGACCCATAACATAAATGATGTTATTATTTAACACATCGGCGTTTCATTATCAAGACTGATCAATACAGCCTCAAATACTTACTTTCACATAAACAAGTACGAGAACCTTACACTAAGTAGGCCTAAAAGTTGTTATGATTCAACTTCAAGATTGAGTATGAGCCTGGGAAAAGCAATGTGGTAGTAGATGCATCATCAAGTGTACCAGTATTCCCCGACCTGCAACAGCTACAAGTGTCTAGACCTCAGTCCCTAGACTTAACTACTGTCAAGAAAGAAGTGCAGCAAGGTCCTAGGTACTTGACGATCATGGTAGATAAAGAAGTAAACTCGATCCTCCACTCGAGATACCAGGTTTATCAAGAAATGTTATTCTACCAAGGTAGATTAGTGTTGATGATGAGAAGATTTGATGTGGCCGTTGAATACACACAAACTCAAGTCAAAATAATTACCAAACTCACCAATTTAAATATTAAATCACTAAAGTGAGGTGAGACAAAACCGAATCCACAGAGAAATCCACAGAGTATAGTGGTGAATAATGGTCGAATCCACAGAGAAATAAGAGACAATTTTGAGATGTCTTTAAAATTCGATCAAATCAGACAAAGAAGTGAGGTGAGAAATTAGGGATTTTAGTAGATTTACAAAGAGAACTCCAAGACGAATCCACAGAATCAAAAAAATCAATCAATTTGGATTAAGATTCGTAGAGAAATCAAGGAGCAAAAAAATAAGGTAGAAAATCGATCGCGAAGAGAGAGAGTAACCAAAATTAAATCTAAAATTAATCTAATCTACTATTCGAAATTCAAACCTAATGTTACAGGAAAATAGATTAGGAGGAAAACACATAGTCTAATCCAAAGTCGCGCTTGAAATGATCCAATTAATTTTCAAATTCAAGGCTTTTCATTCTGCGATTTCGAAAAACAAAGTTTGGTATTCAAGAGGTGATTTCTTCTGATTCTCTCCACCAAATCTTGATTTCAAACCTTTCCTAGATGTGAAAATGAGTGTAGAGGAAGAAATCAAGATATTCAAGGACTAAGTTGTCTAAACAGTTTGATTTGCTCGAAACATCCAAGAATGGGCACGACCAGTTTGATTTTCACTTGAAGAACATGTCATTTTATAGAGAATTTGGGCACGACCATTGGATGTGTCTCTTCATCTTTGATCAATAGCTCAGATTGAATGTCGGTTCACGAATCGTTGTCACTAAGTCGCGTTCGTTCAATCAACGATGAAGCGCTTAGATTTTCCCACGTCGAGCGTGAAGAAGAAGCGTCGTAATGCCCACCGTTTGATCTTCATCAAGCGATTGAGATGACTCTACGTGTCCATTGGGGTGCATTTAATCTCGACCGTTATAACTCTCTAGATGAGTGGCTGAGATAAAATCATCTTATAACGAATCGTGGCCTAATCAAATGCAGCCACGTACCCCTCGAGTAAGTGAAATCCGACAATCGCGATTTAATCACGCTATCGTTCACACGAAATTGCGCCACATCACCTGTGAATAAAACAAATATACATAGTCCCACATGATAAAAATTCTAATGATTTAACGAGTCTATAATGCATGTGAGTATAATGGTTTAGCAAAAATTCATCATGGATGCTTAGCCCACTTAGTTCTCACACGCGCACACACGCGCACACGCGCGTATGCACACGTCGTCATGTGGCATGTACAGGCATCGCCATGTGGTGATGCGTGTATTAAAAGCATCAATGCGCGATATTAAAAGCATTTTTTTAAATATAAAATAAGCTTAAATAAATTCAAAAAAGTTGTAGACAAATCTCTAAAAATTAGAAAATTCATAACTTTCAAAATACAACTCCAAATTAATCCAAATTTTTTTTTTATTATAAATTACATTATCTATCATTCTAAAAAGTCAAATTCTTTCAATAACAAGAGGATAAATTTTAATTTCAAAAATACACTCAATTGTCTTTAGGAAAATTAGAAAAATACATGAGTGTAAATAAAAATATTTTCTTTTATCATTTAATCATGAAAGTATAATCATGATCTCAATTATAGATGGGAATAAAACTACATTATTGAATTATGTATAATTATCCCAAAAATGATATATTTTTAGATCAGAACCTAAAATTACTTGAAATGATAGATATGAACTTAAAATATGATAACATGGATACAAATGGAATATTTAATATCTTTATTTGCATTAATAAATTTGTAAATTCATGTATAAATTACATGTTATTAGCTGACCCATTCAGCGTCTCTCAAATAGCAAATATTATGGACTTTTCGTGAATCAAGACTTGGGGGACACATGGGATTCTATAAGACTTACAAGCAATCTCTCAAGATTTATATTGGGCCAGAATGAAACATGATATTAAGATTTTTGTTGACCAATGTCACACTTGTCAAGTCAATAAAGTTTTGTCACTCTCTCCAATAGGCATGCTACAACCTTTGTCAATTCCTGAGAGAATATGAGAAGAAATTTCTTTGGATTTTATTGAAGGGTTACCCATGTCATACTGGTTCAATTGCATCATAGCAGTGGTGGATCAACTGAGTAAGTTCAGTCATTTTATTCCATTGAAACATTTGTTTACAAGGCCCAGTTTCAATGAGCACATTGATAGGGAAATTGCTCATTTACATGGTATGCCAATTGCTATTGTGTCCGATAGAGATAAATTTTCACAAGCACATTTTGGAGAGAATTGTTTCTACCGCAGGGCACCACCTTACGGATGAGTTCTTAGTACCATCCATAGACAGACGACCAAATTGTAGTCTTTAGAGGCTTGGAGACATATTGACATCCAAACGACCCAAATAATGGTCAAGATGGTTACATTGGGCCAAATTCTCCTACAATACATCATTTCATACATCCATCCAAACAACTCCTTTCAAAGCAGTTTAGAAACATGACCCATCTGATAACATACAAATTTATGACCGTAAACTATGCCTATTACATGTATACGTGACGAGAGGAAACCACAAGGTCGTCGATTTCAAACGGTCTCGTGTTAAAAATATTTCCAAACTTACCAATTTGATGAAATTACTTCGAATTGAGGGGTAAAATGGTAAATAAGGGTCGAATCAACAGGGAAATAAGGAAATTCTTGATATTTTCTTTGAAATTGATCAAATCGGATGATAAATCGATGGTAGAAATTGGGGAAAATGGTATATTATGAAAGATAACTTCAAATCAATTCCACGCAATCAAGAATCATCGAAATTGATCTTGATTTCGTGGAGAAATTGAAGATTGAAGTGGGAGGAAATTTTCAGATGAAAAAATCATGAAATTGACTAAAATTAAACTAAATTAAACTTGAAATCCTAATCTAAACTAAAATTAAACATGATAGGATGGTAGCTCATGAAAAACCGCTTCCACTAATCCCAAATAGCGATCAAATTGACACGATCAAACCTCTTAATCGCCGAAAACACGAAGAACGCGATGTGGAGATTCAAGCCTCGATTTCTCTTAATCTACTCAACAAATCTCGAGTTCTTAACCTCCATGTATACGAAATTCAGTGTAGAAGAAGCTAGAATCGAGAGATTCGAGAAGGGAGGTGTCTAAACAGATCAATTGGATTGATTTCTAACTCGAATGCTTACAAATCGGAAGAACACGCCTTATTTATAGGCTATTTGGGCGTAACCGTCCGATCGAAACGATGGACGGTTATGATGGAACGGTCCATCATGGACCGTTTGAATTAAGTCGCAGCCGTCCGATCTTGATGGACAGTCCGGATGAGTCGCGCAGATGGGCGTTATAGAACGCGTGCGATTGGCGTCGTTGGATCGCGATCCGACGCTCTGGATCCCATCCCGAGCATTCGATCATCGCCGTTATAACTCCTTTTAATTAGTTACGTGCATGATCAGGATGCGGTGGACCGCGGGTGCACTTGATCGGCGCGCTTCGATCGTGATCCAACGCCTCACTTTTAGCCACGTCACCTACATAAAAAATAAACTCCGTGGAACTTAGTCCCACACGAAGAAAATTAAAAGAGGGAATCGGGTTTATATTATGCGACGGTTTAGAGGGTTAATAATTCTCTTCCGATAATCGGAAGACTATATATATTATAACCTATATATGTAAATATAAATAATGTGTCACATCGCCGCGTAGGCGCCGCGTGGGCCCGCGTGGCGCTGCCACGTGGCCTTGCGTGCCACGTCGCATCCACGTGGGTCCCGCACGAAAAATACCCCCCCCTTTTTTCCTTATTTTAAATCATTTTAATCATTTGAAAATCGAAATTAATTCAGAAAAAAATCCGGAAAAAATCCCTAAAAATTAGAAAATTCATAACTTTTAAAATATAACTCCAAATTAATCCAAATTTCTTTCATTTGATCCGAAATTTTTTAATTATCTATTATTCTAAAAAGTCAAAATTAATTAATAATAAGATTTTTATTTTTTATTTTAAAAAGACATTTATTTTTTAAAGATTTTAACTTAAGAAAATATAAATAAATGTTTATAAAACATTTTCTCTCATTATTTTAACTTTAAAAACCTCTATAATCTCAAGTAAAGATGGGTTATTAATTATTTATCTTTTAAATCATCATATTTAATCCTAATTTAAAAGTATTTTTGATATTATAATGAATTTTTCATGGAATGATAGAAAAATACACAAGTATGATAACATGCATGTAAATGAAACCAGTTATACCTTAAAATGCATCAAAAATCATGTTTTAGAGTGTTCATTTAGCATGTTATCATACCCCCCAACTTAAATTATTGCTAGTCTCTTAGCAATTTACTATATGATCTCCCTAGAAAGTCTTTTCATCCTTTGATCCTACTATTAAAAAGGTGAAGTGTATAAATGTATGATCACGTTTTCCTCATAGTGTAGGCCATAATGATCTATATTCCATATCTAGGTTGACTTCTTTAATCCATGTTAGGGTAGTGCTCATCGGCTAATGCTCAAGTCTAATTCTTGATTGTAATCAAGGTGAGCATATCTAAGGTATGATGCTATGGTGCTGAAAATATACTCACTCTCTCATGAGTGGATGTAATTCCTTACCCTCTCCATAAACACATCACTCCTTCCCTCAAAATAGAGGCTACTTAGTACTTAGAATTCCCCTCAACTCGCTTTCCTCCTTAAAAGAGTGCAATTCAAAAGGGTTCCTATCTTTGGATGCATCGTGTGAGGAGGCTGAAGGAAATAAAAGATACTATTTCTAAGGGTATGACTTAGCTAAAAGCAAATATGCTGATAAAACAAAGTGGATTATAAAAGCAAAGAAGGTACCACTTATGATGATTATACTCCCAAGTGAGGTGGATGGTGATGGATAGGGTAGATGGTGGAGATAATAGTGGAGGTAGAGATAAAGGTAGAAGACGTTCCCACTTATTTTCCTTCTTGTAACTTCTTATTTCTCTCTTTCTTTTGACTTTTCTCCACTTTCTTTTCTTCTTCTTTTTTTTTAAAAAGCATTTCAGAAGACTAGAATGATGATGTGGAGGAGTTTTAGGATTTCTAAAGAGAGTATGTACCAAATGAAGTGTGGTGAAGGTATAAGTACATGTGGGAAGAAAAATGGAAGGTGAGATGGATGTGTGAGTTCACTTGGGAGTGTTCATCATCAAAAGTGAAGTTTTAAAACAAATTGGTGTAACTACTTGACTACTTTGGAAGAGAAAACTACATGCCTATAAGGAAAGATAGGTGCTACAAGAATTATGGATCATTGCAGTTTGGGCTAATAATAGGTAGGGGATGGAATTTTATTTTCTCTCAAATACTCTCCTTTTCAATCCCATAGAATTTCAACCTCTTGATTACTCTTTTTCCTTGGTGCCTATTAGATACCCAACCCCAAAGAACTCAACCACTAAATCTAATCCATTGGTCTCTCTAGATCATTTGGCTTTATTACTCAAAATGTAATCATATGGACTATAAGGTCCTCATTTCTACATCTCTAGTAGGTCAGATCTCTAGATGAAAAGACTTCTAAGGTGGGGTAGATTAGATCAAAATTTTGAAAAATAGGAGTTTTTAAAAGGTAGAATTTAAAATTTTTGAAAATGGTAGAGCTTTTTCTAAATCCTCACCCCCAACTAGAATCTTTCATTGCCCTCAATGAAAACTACATGCTCGTGTGAAAAACTCATCGAATCATGGCATGAAAACAATATAAAAGTGTGGTGAGATAGGTTTAGAAAGGCTCATTATTTCGTGATGCTCGTGTGATTTCCGGTGCAGGTGCGCCCTTTCCTAATGTAGTTCTCCGGTATATATAAAAACGAAAAAAACACATAAAACTAAAAAGGTAAGATAATCTTGGGGTGCCTCCCAAGAGCGCTAAGTTTAACGTCTTCAGACAGACTAAACAAAAATAAAACCTATGACTAATGATGGGTCGAGGGTGATACCGTCACGTCCTAGAGTGCTTAGGAAGATGCAGATTTACCTTATCTGCTGGTGCGGGTGGCTTTGAGGTCAGGTACGGCTTGAGACGATGGCCATTTAACTTGAATTTTCAACCGGTTTTAGGGTCAGAGATGAGTACCACTCCGCCGTCGAACAATTCTAGAACCACGTAAGGACCATCCCATCTGGAGCATAGCTTTCCAGGAAAAAGCTTGAGGCACGAATTGTAGAGCCAGACCTTGTCGTTGACCTGGAATGATCGTCGTCGGATGTGTCGGTCGTGGAAGGCCTTGGTCTTCTCCTTGTAGATCGACGCATTTTCGTATGCGTCGTGCCTCAGCTCCTGTAACTCTTGAAGCTGGAGAAGTCATTTTTCCCTGCTTCGTCCAGTGCGAGGTTGAGCTTTTTGATAGCCCAGTAGGCTCGATGCTCTAGCTCAACCGGAAGATGGCAGGCTTTCTCGAAGATGAGCCACAAGGGAGACATCCCGATGGGTGTCTTGTATGTCGTCCGGTATGCCCATAGTGCGTCGAGAAGCTTGTGTGCCCAATCCTTCCCATCTGGATAAATTATCTTTTTTAGTATAGTTTTGACTTCTCGATTACTTACCTCTACTTGCCCATTCGCCTGGGGGTGGTATGGTGTGGTGATGCGGTGGTGCACTCCGTACTTCTTCAACAATGCCCGGAAGTCAAGAGTTGTTGAAGTGTGAGCTGCCATCGCTGATGATGACCCTCGGACAACCATACCGGGCGAAGATGCATCGTGTGATGAATCGCAAAACCTCCCGATGATCATTTGTCCTTGTGGGGATTGCCCGGACCCACTTGGACACATAATCCACCGCCACCAGTATGTACTCTTTCCCGTAAGAAGGTGGGAAAGGTCCCATGAAATCTATCCCCCAAAGGTCAAAGATCTCCACTTCAAGGATTGGCCGCATCGGTATCTCATCTCCCTTGGAGATGTTTATCACCGCTTGAAATTGTAGGCACTCCATGTAGAAACGATTAGCGTCCTTGAAGATGGAGGGCCAGTAGAAGCCGCTCTATAGGATCTTGTCAGCGGTCTTTCGTGCCGCGAAGTGTCCTCCGCATGTCGATGAGTGACACATCGCCAGTATATCCCCTTGCTCCTCTTCCGGTACGCATCGTCGAATAATCTGGTCGTATCCTAGGTGGAACAGAAGCGGTTCTTCCCAGAAATAGTACGTAAGCTCATGGAAGAACTTATCTTTTTGATGCCGGTTCCAGTGCTCCAGGATCGATCGAGTGACGATGAAGTTGACGATGTGCGCGTACCAAGGGTCGTGAGTCAAAATGGCAAGGAGATGCTCGTCTGGAAATGTATCTCCGATGTCCTCTCCTCCCGAGATGTGGAGACGCAATAAGTGGTCTGCCACCGAGTTTTCGATGCCCTTCTTGTCTTTTATCTCCAAGTCAAATTCTTGAAGGAGCAGCACCCATCTTATCAGTCGTGGTTTGGCCTCTTTCTTGGAGAGCAAGTACTTCAGGGCCGCATGATCAGTGTAGATGATGATCTTGCTCCCCAAGATATATGGCTAGAACTTCTCAAGAGCGTAGACCACCGCCAGAAGCTCTTTCTCTGTAGTTGTATAGATAAGCTGATCTTCCATGAGGATCTTACTTGCGTAGCATATGGCCGTCAGCTTCTTGTCAATTTCGTTGCCCCAAGACCGCTCCCACTGCGTAGTCCGAAGTGTCACACATGATCTCGAAGGGTAAGTCCCAATTAGGACTTTGTACAATCGGTGCCTCGATCAGTGCTTGCTTCAGCATCGTGAATGCGCGCTTCCCTTCTTCGTTGATGATGAAGTCCTTGTCTTTGCAAAGAAGGGTGGTGAGGGGTTTGGAGACTTTCGCAAAGTCCTGGATGAATCTTCTATAGAAGTCGACGTGCCCGAGAAAGCTCCTTAAGTCTTTGACGGTACTTGGGAGAGGGAGGTTTTGCATGACCTCTATCTTGGCCTTGTCCACTTCTAAACCTTTGCCCGAGACGATATGTCCGAGCACTACTCCCTCTATTACCATGAAGTGGGATTTCTCCCAGCTAAACACCAATCATTTCCTGACGCATACCTCCAGTATCTTCGTCAGGTAAGCAAGACAACTTTCGAAGTCGTTTCTAAAGACGGAGAAATCGTCCATGAAGACTTCTAAGCTATCGCCAAGTAATTCAGAGAAGATAGCCATCATACATCGTTGGAAGGTCGCGGGGGCGTTGCACAGTCCGAATGGCATGCGTTTGAAGGCGAAGGTGCCAAAAGGACAAGTGAACATTGTCTTCTCTTGATCTTCGGGGTGGATAGCAATCTGATTGTAGCCCGAATATCCGTCGAGGAAGCAGAAGTAACTCGATCCTGCCAGTCGGTCCAAGATTTGGTCGATGAATGGTAGCGGGAAGTGGTCCTTCTTAGTTGCGGAGTTCAGTTTCCTGTAGTCGATGCAGACTCTCCACTTCGTTGGTAGGCGTGTCTGAATTTCCTCGCCCTTCTCGTTCATCGTGACCGTTACTCCGGCTTTCTTCAGAACAACTTGTACCGGACTCACCCATTGGCTATCGGATATGGGGTAGATAATTTTTGCATTTAGCCATTTAAGAATTTTTTCTTTTACGGCCTCCCATACCCTCGGGTTGAGTCATCTCTGAGCTTCCCTGACGGGTCTTGACTCATCCTCTAGGAAGATGCGATGAGTACATAGTGAAGGGTCCAACCCTTTTAGGTCTGTTAGGGTCCATCCAATTGCTTCTTTAATTTTCCTTAGTACTTCCAGCAATCTTTCCTCCTGCTTGGTATCCAGCGTGGACGAAAATGATCACCGGCTTTGCTTTTTCTTCATCAAGGAAGGCGTACTTGAGTGTAAATGGGAGATTTTTGAGCTCCAAAGTTGGCTCGTCCATAGGAAGCTCCTCATATCGTGCTTCCTCGTCGATCATCATGACTTCTTCTACGCAGGCGTCTATATCCTGGTCGTCGGCGAAGTCGATAGCGCATAAGTCTTTGGAAGCTCGTGAAGGGTATTTCATAAGCTTGTTGATGTCGACCTTCACGGTGTGTTCTCCCACCTTGAGAATTACTTCTCCTTTCCCCCAGTCGGTTACGGCTTTTGCGGTAGCTAGGAAGGGTCGTCCTAAGATGATTGGGGCTTGGCTCAGTTCCTTAGTCATTTTCATGTCGACCACTAAAAAGTCTACCGGGAAAGAACAATCTTCTATCCTAACGATGACATCTTCTACTAGTCCATGGGGTTCTCTAACTGATCCATCGGCTAATCATAGTTCTACTAGAAAAGGTTGTAGCTCCCCTACATAATGACGATCAAATACGGCTTTAGGGAGGATCTTGATACTAGCTCCTGTATCTAGTAGGGATCTAGTGAAAGACATTCCTCCTATTTCACTCGTGATCATGGGTGCTCCCGGATCTCTCTTTTTTACGGGTAAGGAATTCATCATGATAGAGCTTACCGTCTCACTAAGTTGGATCCTTTTAGGGTTTCTATGGGGAGTACATATACTTTTAAGAAATTTGGCATAAGAAGGGATATGCGTGATGGCTTCTATCAAAGGAATGGTTATGGTTACCTTTTTAAAGGCATCTAGTAGATTGTCATCGGTTTCGCTATTCTTGGCTTTGGGTCTATTAAGAGCTTGAGGATAAGGCACAGGGGGCTTATATTTTTCAGGGATAGGTTCAGCCGTAACCTGTTCTTCCTCGTCCTCCGAATCACTGTCTTGCTTGACGATAATTGGCGTTTCTTTTTCTTCATTTTGGTCACGGTGGAAAGGGTGATCCTTGTATGGATCCGACAGAGCTTTCCCACTCCGAAGGCTTGATATGGCCAATGTTGTTTCTACGGCTTCCTTGTTGACGTGTACATGGTTAATATTGTGTATCTGGTTCGACGAGGCTCCTTGATTCCTTGGATTTTCCGTGGCCTGCGAGGGTAATTGGTCAGTAAATGTTGCTTACCCTTTTTATCTGCCATCGGTTGGACATTCGTCTTGACGAAGTCTTGAACTTCGTCAACGCGTGAGTTCATCCTCGTCATTTGCTCCATTAGTTATGAGATCGCATCGAGGATCGGGTCGGATGCCGGCGTGGTCTGGCGTGGAACTTGCGTGTATGCTTGTGGTTGAGTCGGGGGGCCGAACGACGGATGTCTTTGATTAGGGTAATTTTTGCTGATTAGGTTGATCATTGTTCCTCCTATATCTGTTATTCTGCGAAGAATTGTTAAAAACAGGGGTATTATATTGGTTAGAATAAGTACCTGGATAATTAGGTCACTATGTTGACTGGGTCCTCCCGATGGACCTTGTCTATACATGTTTTGCCCTTGGATTGCCATCACGGGGCAATCTAATTCGACATGGTCGAATCTAGAGCAAGTTGTGCATGGTGACGCTTCTTGGAGTGAGATGGGGGCGAGTCCTTCAGAACCGTTGCAGATATTGATTCCGTCTAGTAGTAAGTTATGGACTTCCGCCATTTTGTCAATTCTTTCGAGGAGCATCCCCGTCTCCACTGATTTTGCGTCGATAGATTTTGGCATTGCACCTCTTCCAAATGGTTTCGCCGCGTTGTGGTGGCTATTTTCCGCCACCGTTTCGATGAGTTCCATCGCGTCGTCTTCGTATTTGCTCATGAAGGTGCCGCCGCTAGCTGCATCCAAAAGATATCTATCTTCCGGGCCTAACCCGTCATAAAATATTTGCGTTAGTTCATGGTTAGACACTCCATGGTGTGGACATTCCCTCGTAAGATCTCTTAATCGCTCCCAGGCCTCGTGGAAGGTTTCACTGGAGCCTTGGGTAAACTCTCGGATGGCTTTTTGGATAGAGGTGGTTTTCCCTACGGAATAGTATTTTCTCAAAAACTCCTCCTCCATCTCGGTCCAACTAGTGAATTCTTTTCCTAATTTCAAAAACAAATATTTGGCTCTATCTCTAATGGTAGCGGGAAAGAGTTTCATCTTCATCGTGTCGACGAGGACATTTTGAAGGTGATTTATCTCACAAACCTGGGAAAGCTCATCTACATGTCTATATGGATCTTCGGAAGGTTTACCATGGAATATAGGAAGCATGCTCATGACATGGAATCAATTCTAAAATTTGCCCCTCTTCCTAGGGGTGTATGAATTCTAGTGACGGGTCACTGGAGGACGGGCCTAGCATAGTCATTTAAGGCATTTCCCTCATTGTTCTGGGCCATTTCTACTGGTTCGATTGGATCAAAACTTGAATCGGTCTCGGTAGTGTCAAGTCTCGGTAGCTTCGGGAGTTTGCGAGGATCGTTCAAAGAGGTCTATTTCTAGGGGATTATTCCGTACTCTCCAAGTTGTTCGTCTTCTCATGAAGAGTGGATCGGATACTTAGATGGATAATAACTTATAAATACTTATAAAATATTAGAAACTTGAAATCAATCGTACCTAAATGCTGGTATTCGTGAGAGTTACACGTTCACAACGCGATTTTGAAGAAGTGATTGCCCGTAATCCTTAGAAAAGGGGCGAAAATCACTTACTCTTCTCGAATTAAGGATCTCGAAGATTGATTTCTACTTCAGATCACTCAAAATACCATTGAATTGCGTGAATTTCAAGAAATTAAGAGAAAAATCCAAGTTGACCAAGTCAAAATTGACTAATTTGATCAAAAATTTGCCTTAATTCCTCGGCAGTGGCCCCATTTGACGAGACAAATCCGCGAGGTCGTCGATTTCACACGGTCTCATGTCAAAAATAATTCCAAACTTACCAATTTGATGATTTAATAGTGAATTGAGGGGTATAATGGTAAATAAGGGTCGAATCCACAGGGAAATAAGGAAATTCTTGATGTTTTCTTCGAAAATTGATCAAATCACATGATAAATCGATGGTAGAAATTGGGGAAAATGGTAGATTTTGAAAGATAACTTCAAATCAATTCCACGCAATCAAGAATCATCGAAATTGATCTTTATTTCGCGGAGAAATTGAAGATCGAAGTGGGAGGAAATTTTCGGACGAGAAAATTGCAAAATTGACTAAAATTAAACCAAATTAAACTTGAAATCCTAATCTAAACTAAAATTAAACATGATAGGATGGTAGATCATGAAAAATTGCATCCACTAATCCCAAATAGCGATGAAATTGACGCGATCAAACCTCTTAATCGCCGAAAAACACGAAGAACGCGATGTGGAGATTCATGCCTCGATTTCTCTTAATCTACTCAACCAAATCTCGAGTTCTTACCCTCCGTGGCTGCGGAATTCAGTGTAGAAGAATCTAGAATCGAGATATTTGAGAAGAGAGGTGTCTAAACAGATCAATTGGATTGATTTCTAACTCGAATGCTTAGAAATTCCGAAGAACATCTCTATTTATACACTTTTTGGGCGTAACCGTCCGATCTAAACGATCGACAGTTACGATGAAACGGTCCATCGTGGACCGTTTTAAAAATATTGCAGCCGTTAGATCGTGGATGGAGCGTCTGGATGAAGCCCTTTGATATGCGTTATAAAACGCACTTGATTGTGCCCGTTGGATCGTGATCATATGATCAAGATGCTCCCTCGCGCGTTTAATCTGAGCCTTTATAATCCTTTTAAAAAGACACGTGCGCGTGATGCGATCCGGTTGACCGCGAGTGCACCTGATCGACGCGCTTCGATTATGCTTCCTCTGATCCAACGCTTCTCCATCAGCCACGTCACCTGCAATCTTAAAAACCATGTGGAACTTAGTCCCACACGGGAAAAATTAAAGAAGTGAATCGGGTTTATATTATGCAACGGATAAGAGGGTTAATAATTCTCTTCCGATGATCGGAAGACTATATGTACTATAACCAATAAATATATAAATATAAATAATGTGTCACATCGCCGCGTAGGTAATATAAATAATGTGTACTATAACCACTTGTGTGCCACGTCGCATCCACGTGGGTCCCGCACGAAATAAAAATCCTTTTTGCATTTATTTTTAATTTATTTTTAACATTAAAATCGTAATATTAATTCAAAAAAATCTGGAAAAATCCCTAAAAATTAGAAAATTCATAACTTTTAAAATATAACTCCAAATTAATCCAAATTTCTTTCATTTGATCTGAAATTTAATTATCTATCTTTCTAAAGATTCAAAATTAATAAATAATGAGAGTTTTAATTTTCATTTCAAAATTACATTTATTTTGTAAGGATTTTAACTTAAGAAAATATAAATATATGTTTATAAAACATTTCCTCTCATTATTTTAGCTTTAAAAACCTCTATAATCTCAAGTAAAGATGGTTATTAATTATGCATGGAAATGAAATCATTTATGCCTTAATATACATCAATAATCATGTTTTATCATGTTAATGTCGCATGTTATCAGGGCAATGACTGCAGAAGAAGCCGACGGCCATATGCTACACAAGCAAGAACCTAGCAAAGCTTAGATGAACTACACGAAAAATGAAAAAGAGCTTTTGGCAATGATATATGCACTTGAGAAGTTCCGGCCATACATCTTAGGGAACAAGATCATTATATATACCGATCATGCGGCCTTAAAATACTTGCTCTCCAAGGAGGAGGTCAAACCTCGACTCATATGATGGGTGTTGCTCCTTCAAGAATTTAACTTGGAGATTAAAGACAAGAAGGGCAGCGAGAACTCGGTGGAGACCACTTATAGCGTCTCCAAGTTCCAAGTGCAGGAGACATCGGTGACTCATTCCCCGACGAGAATCTCCTTGCCATCTCGAGTCACGCTCTCTGGTTTGCCCACATTGTCAACTTCATCATGACTGGATCGATCCGGGAGCATTAGAATTATCATCAACTAGATAAGTTCTTCCATGATCTCAAATACTACTTCTAGGAAGAACCACTTCTATTTCATCTCGGATATGACCAGATCATTAGGCAATGCATCCCAGAGGAGGAGCAAGGAGACATCTTAGAGATGTGTCATTTATCAACGTTCAGAGGACATTTTGCGACGCACAAGACCGCAGACAAAATCCTACAGAGCCGCTTCTACAAGCCCATCATCTTCAAGGATGCCCACCGTTTCTACATGGAGTGTCTACAATGTCAAGCAGCATTGAACATCTCCAACCGAGATGAAATGCCGATGCGACCGATCCTTGAATTGGAGATCTTTGATTTATGGGGAATAGATTTTATGAAACCTTTCCCACCTTTAGACGGGAAACATTATATCTTGGTAGTGGTGGATTATGTGTCCAAGTAGGTTGAAGCAATCCCCAGTACGACAAATGACCATCGGAAGGTGCTTAGATTCATTACAAGATGCATCTTCGCTCAATATGGTTGTCCAAGGGCCATCATCAGCGACGGAGGCTTGACGAATCGAGAAAATATGGTCGTTGAAAATAGATAGTCAAGAGTCAAAATAATATCCAAATTTACCTATTTTAAGATTAAATCACGAATTGAGAGGCATATTGGTAAATAAGGGTCGAATCCACAGGGAATTAGGGGAATTTCTTATGATCTCTTCGAATGTGATCAAATCAGACGATAAAATGTTGATAGAAATCAGGCAATTTGATATTTTAGGAAAGAGAACATGAAGACAAATCCGCTGAATAAAAAATCACTCAATTTGGATCTGATTTTGCAGAGAAATCATCAAATCAACATAGGAGAAATTTTCAAAAATTAAAATCACGAAAAACCAAAATTAAGAATGAAATTGACTCAAACTATGATTCGAAAATAAAATCTAAACCTATACGAAGATAGATTAGGATGAAACAAAATCCCTAACCCAAGATTGCGCTTGAATTGATCCAATTACTCACCGGTATTATGGCTATTCATCAAAATTTGGAAAAACGCGATTGTGGAGTTCAAGCGTCAATTTCTTCCTCGTCGATCATTGAAATCTCACTCTCAAGCACTCCGTGGACCTAGAAATGTGTCTAGAAGTGATTGGGAGCAAGAGATTCAAGAGATTTTGTGTCTAAATAGTTCGTTAAGTCAAATTTCCCTCGAATGCTTTACATCGTCGAAGAACATCTTAATTTATAGACTAATTTGGGCGTAACCGTCCGATCTTCAATTAATCCTTGATCAACGGCTCTAATGAAAATCATCGGATGTGAATCGTTACGATTAAGTTGTGCCCATTTAATCGAGGATGGATGACGTGTCGTTTTCGTGCGTCGTTAAACACAAAGACGATGGTCAAACAAAATTTATAAATCCGAACTCACAAAGACAAGATAGAAAAATCAAGTACTGTGTAAGTATCGGGTCGATCCACAGAGAGCATGGTTTACTTTAATCCCAGAGTTGACTTGGTCAAACTTAGGTTAAAAAGGGGTTTTAAATAAGAGAAAATAAGATTTAAGATATGGAAATGATATAAATAAGGTAAATAAGAAGTTTTAAGAATTGAAATCTCGGATTTGACAGAGAAAAGTCAAAAGTCAAAGTCAAAGCGTTGACTTTGACAAGCAGTAGATGTTCTGCAAAATCAGAGAATCAAACAGAGTCAGAAGATTACGAAAATTATATATTTGGAAACTAGAGAGAAAATGGAATTTATTGATATATACTTCGTAATTTTTGGATAAGAAATGGATTTATTATGAATTATTGAAAATCAATGATCAGAAAATCCCCGAAATGAACACCTCAGAGGAAATCTTCAAATTGAATGCCCAAATGAAATCCAAATCTTGCAATTTATATGTCAATAGAAAGCTAAGAACCAGAGGAATCCAACAAGACCAAAATTATCAAATTCTGATTTGTCAATAAAAAGTAATTGACCCCGAAAGTCAACGTTTGACTTCTGATGAAAGATGAACAGTCCGTGGTCAAACGTTAAATTGAAGGGTCAAATGAACTCAGAATTTGATGAAATTGCTATCCACGGAAAGCTGATGAAAAGAGGAATCCAATGAAACCAAAATCAAGTGATTTGGAATTATAATCAAAGAGATATCCTATTTTCAAAATCAGCGACTTTTCGGATCGAAATTTGGGGAAAATGAAGAACACTATGAACTAATTTGCAAAATTAAACTTCTAAATCTAATAAAAACTCAAATTACCTCCTGATAATCGATCGAATCTCACTACTAACCCGATTGCCGCAAGGATGGGGCTCCAATTCTCGTGGATTGAAGCGAATTTGCTCGGATTCTTCCTCGTGGACGTTCGGAATTCAAGGGGAAAATTCGATGAAATCAAGGAGAAATTCGTGATCAATCCCGCTCCAATTGCTTCGCAATCGAGTCTAAACGCGGGGGGAACACGATGAACTAGAGATCTTCCTCAAAACTCGCTTAATTTCTTCACGAGTCGATCAAAAGTTAAAGAAACAATGAAGAACTACATGAGTTTTTAAAGAGAAATTAGGCCCGAAATCGTGGATGATGGAGGCGATCGTGGAGCGTCGGTTGCGGCTTCGTGAGTGCGATTCCGTGGGCAGGGATCGTGCCTTCAATGTCGCGACGGATTGGTGATGACCAAGGCTTCAATTTTGCTTCCACATCGCCGTAATTTCCGCCACGATCAGGCCACGATCGCGCCACGATCGGGCCGCGATCGAGCCACGATCGTGGTCCTGAACCTTCGTCGATCACATGCTGATCGTCTGGAAACGACTCCCCAACAAAATTCGTGTGATTGCGGCTCGATCGCGCCGCGATCGCGGCTCGATCGCGGCTCGATCGGGCCGCGATCGTGGGGTTCTTCCACGATGCGTCGTAGCCGTCCGATGCTCTTCAGGTGAGGGAACGGTCACGATTGCACGATCCCATTGGGCTTTGATCGTGAGGCGCGCTCAACGTCAGCCGTCCGATGACGATCGGGTGATCGCGATCGTTCGCCCGATCGCGAAAATTTGAGGCCATCCGATCGCGATCCAAGCTCCCCCGCTCTGCCACGTGTCACGCATCGAGCGGATCACTTAAGGTAAGCATTACGCACGTGCTGCATTTGATGATCGCGTGGACTCGGGTCCACGCGATCTCCGCCGCTCTGATCCGATCCGACGCTCACCAAGCCGCCACGTCACCTGCAAGGTAAAAAAATCGTGTGGGAACATAGTCCCACACGGATTAAATGGAGGGAGAGGACGCGGTTAAATAGGGGAGTGACTTCCCCTATTAACTGTCCTTATTCTCCTCTATGTCCATTACACGTGGCGCCCTACACGGGCGCCCACGTGGCCTCCCTGCCACTTGGCGCCTCCCTCGCGTGGGCCACACACGTCCCCGCCACGTGGCCTCAGCGCCACGTCGTAACGGCGCGGTGGACCCGCGCGCCACGTCAGCCCCGCCTGGGCGTACTCGCCACGTCAGCCGGTGCGCGCCACGTCAGCTCCGCGGTAAGCCTACCCCCTTTTTTCGATTTTTTAATAGAAAAATTAGATTTTAAAATCAAATAAAATTCGGAAAAAGGCTTAAAACTTCTGAAATTCATAATTTAAAATATACAACTCCTTTTTAATTGAAATTTTCTCCATTGGATCATAAATTTCTTCCTTTTTAATATTATGTCATTTAAAAATATATTTAGAGAGAAGAAATCAAGATGACTTATAATTTACTTAAATCATTTCTCATTAAACATTCCAAATCATAAATTCATCCTAAAATCATCCTTCTAAACATTTACTAAAGTCAAAATGCATCTATAACAGAGATTAACTTCTATTACTTTAAACAAAAGATTAATCATCTCTTAAGCATGAAATTATCTCTAATTTATGCATGAATATCAACTTTAGTGAAATGACATGCCAATGGAGAAAATTCCTAAAAAGTATGATAACATGCATCATATTCACATAAAATAAGCATGAATATGAGTTAATTAGGGTAAGAATTCTGGTTATAAATGCATGTTATCAATGGACCGCCGAGATGATGCCACATCGCGAGCGTTATAAATAACGCATGAAACGTCAGCCGTTGGATCTTGATTGGACGCTCAGATGCATTTTTTGTCGGTTTTAATCTCAGCAATTATAACTCTTTTGATCAACGGCTGAGATTAAATCGAATCGCTGACAATTCAGATCACGCCACGTACCCAATACTTTAAGTAAAGATCGACGATCGTGATTTAACCGCGCGACCGGCTGTCCCACGTTGCACCATGTCACATCTCGCCCTTGATCATCGATCGGATGCTCTAGATTGCACCACGTCCCCTGCGCGCTTATAAAATTCAGACAAATCAATTTTTAATTAGAAAAATTGATTTTTAATTCCGAAAAGTCCTGAAAATTTCATTAAGATTTCAGAAAAATTTAGAAAAAATCCCTTAAAATTAGAAAATTCATAACTTTCAAAATATAACTCCAAATTAATCCAAATTTCTTTCATTTGATCAAAAATTAAATTATCTATAATTTTAAAAAGTCAAAGTAAATAAATAACAAGAGGTTTAATTAATATTCCAAAAATACATTCATTTCTTTAAGATTTTAGAACTTAGAAAATTAAAATAATGTATATGAAATGATTTCTCTTATTATTTAACTTTAAAACCTAATTGTAATCTCAAGTTAAAGATGGGCTATGAAATTATTTATCTTTAATTCATCATAATAACCCTAATTTAATATATTTTGAGATTATAATGAATTTTTCATAGAATGATAGATAAATACTCATAAATATTATAACATGCATAGGAATGAAATCTTTTATGCCTTAGTATGCATTAATAATCATGTATTATCATGTGTAATAGGCTCGCTCTTCAACAATGTCCATTTTTTGGCATTATTCAAGAAATATGGAGTACACCATCGCCTCACCCCACCATACCACCCCAAAGCAAACAAGAAAGTAGAGGTCAGTAATAGAGAGGTCAAAAGCATTTAAAGAAGATAATTCGACCAGTTGGGAAGGATTGGGCGCACAAGCTTCCCGACACACTATGGGCATAGCATACGACTTAAAATACACCCATCAGAATGTCGCCTTTCCTTCTCATCTTCCCGAAAGCCTACACCTTTCAAGTTGAGTTTGAGCGTCGAGCCTATTGGGCCATCAGAAACTTCAACTTATCTCTAAACGAAGCAGAGAAATAGCAACTTCTCCAACTCCAGGAGTTGCAAGAGCTAAGGCATGACGCGTACAAGAACGCAGCGATCTACCAGGAAAAGACAAATGCCTTTCATGACCGACATATCAAAAGATGATCCTTTCAGTTCAACAATAAGGTCTAGCTCTACAATTCCCACCTTAAGCTCTTTCCTTGGAAGCTACACTCGGGATGGGATGGTTCATATGTGGTTCAAGAGTTTTTTGACGATGGATCCATACTCATCTTCAACATCAAATCCAATTGAAAATTTAAGGTAAACGGCCATCATGTTAAGTTGTACCTGACATCAGAACCACCTGCACCAGCGAACACAGTAAATCTGAATCTTCTCTAGGTACACGAGAACGTAACGAGGGTATCACCCTCACCCCATCAGTAGTCGTAGGTTTAACTAGATTTACATCTAGCTAAAGATGTTAAAATTAGTGCTCTTGGGAGGCACCCAAAGATTATCTCACTTTTTAGTTTTCTTTGTATATTTTTTTCAGTTTTTATAGCTGTCAAAGAAGAACTACATTAGGGGAAGGGCGCACATGCAAGAAATCACGTGAACGAGCATCAATGCATCAATGAGTTTTTCTAACCCTTTATCTTCTCATCATATTTTTGTATCTTTTTCATGCCATGCTCGGTATTTATCATTGTATTTTTCATGAGCATGACAATTTCATTGAGGGTAATGAAAAGTTCTAGTTGGGGGATGAGGACTTAGAAAAACTCAACCATTTTTCAAAAATTTTAAAATTCTACAGTATAAAAATCCTATTTTCCAAATTTGATCCTCTCTACCTCACCTTAGAAGTATTAACATTTAAAGATCCGACCTACTAGAGATGTAGAAGTGAGGGCCTTATAGCCCATATGATTACATTTTGAGTAATAAAGCTAAGTGATCTAGATAAACCATGAGATGATATTCAGTGGTTGACTTCTTTGGGGTTGGGTATCTAACAAGCACCCGCACCAAGGAAAAATGAGTAATCAGAGGTTCAAATGCTATGGGATTGAAATGAAGAGTTTTTTAGAGAATTAAATGTCAAACTCCTATCCCCTACCTGACATCAGCCAAACCTGATTAGTGTGGGAATTCCTCACTTCCAAACTTTCCCATTAAAGAGTGCAATGCTCCATAATTTTTTTGAGGAACTTATCTTTCCTTATTAGGCATGTAGTTTTATCTCTTCCAAAGCAGTAAAGTAGTTACATCATTTTGTTTCAAACTTCACTCATGATAATAACACTCTCAATTAATTCACGCATCCATCACATCACATTTTTTCCATATTTCCCTCACATGTGCGTATCCCTTCACATTACACATCACATTTGTTACATACTCTCTTCAAAAACCAAAAACGCCTCCATATCCTTATGTCATTTAAATTCTTCTGAAATTTAAAAAAAGGGAAGAAACAAGGAGAAAAGTCAAGGAAAGAGAGAAATAAGAAGTGAAAAGAAGGAAAATAAGTTGGGGATCTCTACCACCTCTACCATCATCTCTACCATCTACCCTATCATCACCATCCACATCATTTGGGGGTATAATTATCATAAGTGGTACCTTCTTTCTTTTTAAAATCCACTTTGTTTATATGCATATTTGCTTTTAACAACGTCATTCTCTTAGAAATAGTATATTTTATTTCCTTCAGCCACCTCACACGTTGCATCCCAAAGATAGGAATCCCTTTGTAATTGCACTCTTTATAGGAGGAAGACGAGTTGAGGGGATTTCTAATACACTAAGTAACCTAAATTTTTTTAGGGAAGGAGTGATTACATCTAAGTATATATGGAGACGGTAAGGAATTACATCTGCTCATGAAAGAGTGAGGATCTTTTTATCCCCATAGCATCAAACCTTTAGATATGCTCACCTTGATCACAATTGAGAATTAGACTCGAGCATTTGCTGATGAGCACTACCTTAATATGCAATAAAGAGGTAAACCTAGAGATGGAATCTATAGCATTATGGCCTACACTATGAAGAAAATGTAATCATACATTTATACGCTTCACCTCATTAGTAGTAGGATCAAAGGATGAAAGGACTTTCTAAGGAGACTATATAGTAAATTGCTATGACACTAGAAATCATTTAAGTTGGGGGGTGTGATAACATGCTAACTAAACATGCAAATACATGATTATTAATGCAAATTAAGGCATAAGACATTCCATTCTAAAGCATGTTATCATATTTTTTAGTGTTTATCTATCATTCTATGAAAAAGTCCTTATAATCTCAAAATGTATTAATTTAGGGTTAATTATGAATTAAAATTATAATTTCATAACCCATCATTACTTGAGATTATAATTAGTTTTTAAGGTTAAATATTAAGAGAAATCATTTTATATACACTCATATATTTTTCTAAGTTTTAAAATGTAAAAGAAATGAGTGTATTTTTGAAATAGAAATATATTCTCTTGTTATTTATTAAATTTTAATTTTTGATTCAATGAAATAATTTTGGATTAATTTGTAGTTATATTTTGAAAGATATAAATTTTTTCATTTTTAGGGATTTTTTCATATTTTTCTGAATTTTTCTGAATTTAAAATCGATTTATTTCATTTAAATTTGATTTTATAATCACTCAAGTGATGTGGCAGCACGTGGAGAGATTAAAACACAACCGTCGATCGTCACTTAAGGTGGGGGGTACGTGGCACAAATCTATTAGTCGGTGAATTGGTTTAAAATTATTTAATCTCAGGCGTTGATTTGAGGAGTTATAACGATTGAGATTAAAACCGACGAAACGCATCTGGAGCGTCGGATCAAGATCAAACGGCGACGGTTTGATGCATTACTCGTAACACACGTGACATGGCTTCATCTCGACGGTCCATCTAAGATCCAATGACCACGACTTAACCGTAACGATTCGCACTCCTGCATTTTATCAGAGCCGTTGATCGAAGATTAAATACTCAATCGGATGGTTACACCCAATTCACCCTATAAATAGAGGTGTTCTTCGACATTGTAAAGCATTCCATGGCAATTTGAGTAATCGAACTATTTGAACTCCAAATCCCTTGAATCTCTTGCTTTCAACTGCTTCCATACTCATTTCCGCGTCCACAGAGTGCTTGAAAGTGAGATTTCATTCAGAGAATAGGAAGAAATCGGCTCTTGAACATCAACAATCATTTTTCAAATTCGGGAATGAAAAGCCTTTGATCCGGCAACTAATTGGATTAATTCGAGGGCAATCTTGGGCTTAGAGATCATGTTTCATCCTAAGCTTCCTTTGTATAGCTTTAGATTTCAATTTTGAATCGTAATTTTAGTCAATTTCAATTTCAATTTCAGTTTTTCACGATTTTCAATTTTTGAAATTTCTCTCGTATTCACTTGATGATTTCTCCGCGAATATTGATCCAAATTCAGTGATTTTTTATTCCATGGATTTATTTTAAAGTCCTCTTTTCAAAAATATTCATTTTCCTAATTTCTCACCATGATTCATTTCCGATTTGATTGAATTTCAAAAGATCATCTGAAATTACCCTAATTCTTCATGGAACCAAGTCTTATTCAGCACTATACGCCTTAATTGATGATTATTTGATAAAATTGGTGAGTTTGGTATTAGTTTTGACACGAATTGGAGTGTAATCAATGACCGCATCAATTCATTCTGTCAGCTAACATGATGAAGTCCAAGAATTGAGATAGAGAATTATAAAGACTATAATGCACCCAAGTGAGAATTTTTTGGTCCAGCTCTTCTTGCGCTGCATAGCTGGACGAATTTCCACCAAGTGGTGACACAAACTATGGGCAATAAGGAAATCTGTGAAGCCCAATGCATGTGAGCCATAGTTACGATCATCAAATGTGTATAATGGTCAAGATAGATAAGATGTGATTGAACAACACCATCATCGACGCCTATAGGTGGTAATGGTGGTAAAGGAATGGCGACTAGCGATGGAAAGATGATGGCAATGAATCATTAGATCCATCAAATCTTAAGACCCCATCAAATCCACACACACTGCCTACGGAAACAAGGTGGTTGGAGAGGAGAGGAAAGAGGGTCAAAGGGTTCCTTTTGCCTTCCAACGCAGCGGCGATGGTGGCACAGCACAATGGTGGCTAGAGGAATGCTAGTTTTCTTGGGAAAAAGATTTTTGTGATAGGGGCTCACCAAATTTCACCATAATCACATATTTGCATAGTTTGTGTGGTGAAGTGAGGGAAACATGAAAATTATGAAAATTTGAGATTACCACTTCCCTTTTCTTGAGTATCATATAAACCATATAAACTATACATGGACATGTCAATATTCTTTCCTTTTTCTTTTCTATTTGTCGTATTATTCTTCTCTTATGTTTTTGTTTACAGTCATTTCCTAATCCACACTGATTTTATTTTAATTATCAACAAGAAAAATTTTCATTGATTTCTAAAGGAAGATGTGATTTAGTTTTATCCCTTAATTGTAATTTTAAAATATAAGAGTAAGTAGACTGCTATTTCTCACGCTATGAACTCAAATCTAGAAACCACATCATCATCATCATCATCATCATCATCGTCATCATAGAAAATTATGAACGTAAAAATCATCAAAATGTGTGATATATATCGTAAGCACACTTCATTGCAAATGAATTTTCATAAAAATTTGGAGGAAATTTACTCTCTTTTGTATATTTATTTCCTTCAACTTTCTTACAACACTATCTGCTCGAGTGAAATTTCAACAAATTGATCTAATAATGTATGTCTTTAACTATTTAGTGGTATCTTTGACACAAATTTACCTTTTGCATTTTCTGTATTTTCTCCATCAATCCATAGGCCAGGAATCGAAGTTGCCAAAAATACAAAAAATATACATATAGTTTCTTCATGTTTATGGGCTTCAATGAGATTTCTTAAAATACGAGTAATTGAAATACCAAAAAAAGGATATAGACCAAAACTACCCACAAAGAAAAAGAAATAGTAATTGCATTTTACATCAATTAAAGGATATTCCATGGGACGGACTGACGCAGCCGAATATTATCTTTTAAGCAGCAAACAAAAAAATCAGTTCAATATAAACCCTGCCAAAAATTTAATTTAGAAGATTAAACTTCAGAAAAAATAAAGAGAAAATATATGCACTTTTCTTATCAAGGGCTTACAGCTATGCCAAAAGATATAGCTTACAGCTGTGCAGAAGTATTTTTGTAATTTCCAAATATATGCGGACGGTGAAAAGTAATCTTTAACTGATATATAGATAAACAGATGATTTCTCTTCACATAAGATAGTCAACCTTTCACACCTTTCACTGCCTATCTCGCTCTGTCCCACTCCAGTTGGTCCTCGTCTTCATTGGGGTACCACATGAGTCAAGCATTTCACGACAAAAAGCATTAAAAGTCTCTCTCATGGCGTTGACGAGTGATCCATCTCCCCAACTGTTTCCCTGTCCCCTCTCCAGCTCTTTCTCTAAGGGAGAAAGACGCGTTAACGACTAAAGAATATGCCATGTGGCATCTTCAAGTTAATCTCAATTTGGAGCATACGAGAAAGTTCAATTAGACCACTAGTTTGCCACGAAAAGGTAGATAGAGAAGATGGAGGGAGGTAGGGCGGCAGAGAGAGAGAGAGAGATTATGATCCACGTTAAATGAGCTTTAGTGACAAATTCATGAAATTTAATTGGCATCAAACAAAGAGATAAAGAATGAGAGAAACGATTTCAAAATAAGCGATAAATGGCGACTACATGAGAATAATGGGCACGAGAGAACGGGTTTCAAACAAGAAACTTTGAAATGGGTAGCACAGAAAGATATAAAGAAAGAGAGATCATCCCCTTTAAAATAAGATTTAATGGATATCACAGAGAGAGAGAGAGAGAGAGAGAGATTGCCGACTCTGATATGATCGCAGAACTTTCATGAACTGCTGATGATTGCGTCTTATTCTGCGGAGATGGCACCGAGAATTCATTGCCTGCACGTTTCATCAGAGAAAGGGATCCTGCACTGCGGCAGATCACATGCCTCCATGTCGGCGCCGCTGCCGCAATCTCAGAAGATAAAGATAAGAGTTTTAATCTCTCTCTCTCTCTCTCTCTCTCTCTCTCTCTCTCTACTTTATTGAAGAGGGTCCCTTGCAACCACTCCTTTGAGAGCTTGCACTCCAAGGGAGTTAAACCCCTATAAATAAGTTAGGACGGCAAACCCTACTCGCCACCTTCGCTCTCTCTCTCTCCAGCAAAATGGCGTCCAAGGCTTTCCCTCTTCTCTGCTTCCTCCTCATCTTCATGCTCCTCATCTCCATCGACGCCGAAGAAGGAAAAAAGGAAGAAACAAGTGAGCAATCTCTTCCCTTCTCTCTCTTTCTCTCTGTGTTGGAGACTGTTAATTTGATATACTTCTCTCCTTCCCTTGCAGAGACAAATGTCGACCAGTGGGGAAGGGGTGATCCTTACCCCGGACGTGGTGGGGGATATCCTTATCCAGGACGTGGTGGGGGATATCCTTACCCCGGTGGAGGATTTCCTCCAAGAGGGAGGCCGTGCAGATATAGCTGCTGCAATAGGTACAGACGACGTTGTGGCTGTTGCACCAAGAAGGAGTTCATGGCCTCTGCGGAAGGACAACACTGAGATAAGCTGATCGTTATGGCGTCATTATCCCTTTAAATAAGACGCCTTTTGGGGTTGTAGCTGCTAGCTTTGTCATGCTTTTTAAAGTGGGTCGTTGGTTTTTCGTATAATGGATATTATGATGTTGGTTTTCGATGATGGAAATTGTTCCGAGAGAGAGAGAGAGAGAGAGAGAGAGAGAGAGAGAGAGAGAGAGAGAGAGAAGTAGATCGAAGAAAGATTGAGCATAGAAGAGGAGAGGAGAGAGATGGACAGGAGAAGCTGGAGAGAGAGATAAAGAGACATAGAGAGAGAGAGAGAGAGAGAGCGAGCGAGAGAGAGAGAGAGACAGAAAGGATAGATGATGATAAAGAGAGACATTGCGGAGAGATGGGTTCAAACTAGCAAATTCGAGATCGCCCACAGTATCGATTATATTGCACATGGCATATTCGTGCGTTTGCCACCTTTATCGTAACTATTGAGAGGAGTACAAACGACAAAGAGGGAAAGGGAGAAAAAAGGGGGGAGAGATAGAAAGAGGGAGAGAGAGAGAGATTACTCTTGTAAATTTATAACACCATAAATGTATCGTTGACCCATTACTCTGGTAGATATGTAACACCATAAAGATGTCATTGACCCACAATCCAAATACTTCTAGGATATTCTAGAAACATAAAAAATTTATATAACAAAGTAAACATCAATAGATCCTAGAGCAGACAGGGTAAAAGTCTATTGATGATCAGGGTGATTAACCACATCCCCCACCCCACAAAAAAAAGAGGATGAAGGTGGTGATGGAAAGATCATCAATCACACTATTACTTCCCTTTCTTTTAACTCATAACAAAACCATTATGCTCTCACGATTCAGAATATGAAAAGTTCTATAGATATAGAGATGAGCTCCTCATCAAGTCTTTTGGCCAAAAGTCTTTTTAAACATTCTTGATGTTGGGTTTTGTCGGCTGAAGGTTTAGTTCTTATCACTTTTTCAGAATTTTCTTTACTGGGCACCCTATTCTATGATGACCCAATTCCTATTAGTTTTTCCATTTTAATTGCTCGAGGTGAATTGTGTGAGCTTTGTGGCAATCATTATGCATTAGTTGTTTTATGTATTGAATTCATGCAACAAAATAATGAATATTCGGTCTTAAATGATAAAATCATGTTTATGACTCAATTATTCATTGATACATGGATATTGATACTATTTAAGTACTAATTAGCACTTAACTATGGTCTTTGAATGAATGGATGGAACTACTAATTTATGATTTTCAAGAAGAGTGTCACAATTGCAAGGAGAAGGGACACTTTGGAAGATAATGCTTATCAAAAAGAGTCAAAGGAACGGAGATGTTGCATCAAATTCTGTGTACATTTCCATAGGTTGAGGACAGTGATGACAGGGAGGTCTAATTTGCCCTTTGTTAGCTGAAGAGCTTATTAGCACTTGGATTTCTGAGTTTTGGGTGTTATTTTTATGCATGCACATGCTGATTAGTTTTCTACTTAAGAGAATGCTAAAAAAATGATTTTGATGAGAAGCAATACTATGTGTAGGGTTGTTGGATTTGGAACAGTGTAGCTCTAGATGCACGATGGTTTAATTAGAACTTTGGCGAATTTGCAATAGGTTCTGTCTACTTTCTTGAGGATTCGAATTCTCTCTCCATTTTTTATTATAATTTTTAATGGTAGTTTATTGAATATTATTTTCTATTTTTCCATTCATCTTCTACAACCCATTCATTTGCAAAATTGAGAGAGAGAGAGAGAGTATCAAAATACCAATAATTAACATCAAATAATGATTAGATTAGTAGATATGAAAATACACAACTGTGAAATACAAAGGGCCAAAGATGGCAATCATGTTTTCATCCGTCTTACATGGAGTCCTTCCCTTGCTAGCATCAGTAATCCTAATTCACAAAAAATTCATTCATGTGCAAGGCTAGCTCAAAAGGAATTCTTACATTATTGTCATAGGTTTGACTAACTAAGAGCACTTCTTGAGTATTTGTGTGAAAGGAACTTCTAACTTCACTCTTTGTTATCTACACATGAATACTAAAGGATGGATGTGATAACATGCAATTTATACATATAGTTATATGATTATTAATGCAAATTCAGGCATAAACCCTTTTATTCGTATGCATGTTATCATACTTTGAGTGCATATCTATCATTCTTTGTAAATTTAGAGTTATAATATCAAAATGCATTATTTTAAGGATAATTATGCATAATTAAATAACATATTTTATTCCCATCTTTATTTGAGATTATAATTAAGTTTTAATGTTAAATAATAAGAGGAAAATATTTTTATATACACTCATTCATTTTTCTAGTTTTATTTTCTAAAAGAAATGAGTGTATTTTTTAAATTAAAATGTATTCTCTCGTTATCTATTAAATTTAGGGGCATAAGCTAATCACTAAAGATCGCACCCCTTATATATGTAATTTTTGCCTTACTTTTTTTGCCATATGGGACTATCGTTTTGTTTATTTTATTGTAGGCAATGTGGCGAAACAAGGACCGTCAGATCTTCTAGTTTCACTTACTCGAAGGGGTACGTGGCATACTCTAATTGGGTGAAAATTTGTGTTTTAAAAATGTTTTAATCTCAACCGTTCATCTAAGGAGATATAGTGGCTGAGATTAAATGTGCCCAATGGACTTTCATGGACTCGTGGCACCAATCCAAGCAATGGATAAAGATCGAGTAGTTACCGTGACACGTCAATTAATCTTTTCGCGATGACACCGCACAATCTGGATGCTCAATCAAGGACTTGATAGTCAGAGAGAAGCCCCTCGTCCCTCGGGGGAACGGAAAAAGAAGAATAAAGGAAATCAACGTCGGATCCCGGCTATCTAAGTGGCTTGAAGGGGAGGATTTAACGATGGCAATTCTTATCCTAAGGATTAATCACCATCGTTGATTGAAGATGAAGAGACGATTGAATGGCCACACCCAATTTCAACTCTATTTATACTCTCTCTCTTCAACCGAAAATATATTCTTCGATGTTTAGAGTAATCAAACTATTTAGACATCTCAATCCTTGAATCTCCTACTTTCTTCCTCTTCTAAACTCATTTCTGTGTCCAATGAGTGGTTGAAAATGATATTTCTTCGAAAGAATAGGGAAATTTCACATCTTGAATTCCGAATATCATTTTTGAAATTACGAAATGAAAAGCCTTTGATCCAGAGATCAATTCAATCATTTCAAGCATGATTTTGAGTTAGATTTTGTGTTTTCCTCCTAATCTTTCGTCATGTATCATTAGATTTTTCATTTCCAAGCTTTGACTAGATTAATTTTTCAAAATTCTATCAATTTCACTCTCATCGGGATCAATTTTTTATCTTGATTTCGCTTCTTCACTTCTTTGCGAATACTATACAAATCGGGTGATTTTTTATTCCATGGATTCTTCTTGGAGTCTTCTTTCCAAATCTACAAAAAAATATTATTTCTCACCTCAATTCCTCATCCGATTTGATCGAATTTGAAGAGTAACTTGAAAATTCCTTTTCTCTCTCTGGATTTTACCCTAATTCACCATTTACTATTTAATTTTTTATTAAGACTTCAAACTGGTGAGTTTGGAAATTTTTTGATACCCATTCATGTGTTTTCAATGACCTCACGAAATCGTCTCGTCAAGATGTCAACTTTATTTTGAGATAATAAAGTATCAATTGAATTTATGGAATCTTTTCGAATTTGATAAGTGCAATGACAACATGAATTCGTGCGATCATTGAATGCACATAAATTCATGTCAGAGTAGATACCAAAACTCACCAATTAAAAGGTATAATCACATATTCATCAATATAATGATGAATAAGGGTGGAATCAACCCTCATTCAAAGATGATACAAAGATTTAGGAAAATTTTCAAAATTTTCTTCAAATTCGATGAAATCGGATAAAGAATTGAGGTGAGAAATTAGGACTTTTAGTATTTTCGGAGATAAAACTCTAACACAAATCCATTGAATCAAAAATCACTCAATTTGGATCAATATTCGCGGAGAAATCAAGGAGTGAAACCAAGAGAGAAAAATCAATCACAAAAAGAGAGAATTGCATAAAATTTCTAAAAATTAGTCTAATCTAAGTTTTGAAATTAAAATCTAATGATAAATGAAAAAAGATAAAAAGGAAAACACGTAATCAAACCAAAAATCACGCTCGAAGTGATCCAATTGATTGCCAGATCATAAATTTTCATTCCGTGTTTTCAAAAATGGATATTCAGAGTTAAAGCGCTGAATTCTTTCTATTCTTTCGACGAAATCTTGATTTTAAGCACTCCTTAGACACGGAAGAGGGTTTAGCAAAGAAAGAAACTAATATATTCCAGGATTGAGCTATCCAAAAGGTTTGATCAAACAAAAAAATCCAAGAACACATTTTCCACCGAAGAGAGAGAATATATAATATTTTTAAAATTGGGTGTGACCTTCAGCTCTTCTCCTTGATGAGATCAACGGTCACATTGGAATACAAAGAAGTGAATCCTTATGGTTGTGTCATGACCGTCAGATCTTCATCGAAGCGTCAAGATTGCACAATGTGATTGTGTGAAGTGAGAGCGTCGTGAAATCTCATAGGTCTAATCGTTAATCGATGCTTAAGATCTCAGAGTAGCTCTTCAAATCCTAGGTGTTACAACTCCTTAGATTAACGGCCAAGATTGATCCATTTAATAAATGAATCATTGTCCACTTTCATGCTGCCACATATCCCCCTCACTTAACAAAAGTGAAGGGTTGAGATTAAATGTCCCTTGTTCACATCAATCAAACGCTCGTGACTGCGCCACGTCACCTACGATATAACTTAAAGAAATATAGTCTTACATTGGAAAAATCTCAAGAATTTTCACAAAAAAATACAAATGCGAATATAGTGGTTAGCTTATGCCCTTAAAGGGCACTTGACCACTAATGATGCGCTAATCACGCGCCACGTATGCGCCACACATACGCCAGGTGTAATGTGCATATCCCGACACATGGCAACATGCAAGCATGCATGCCACATCATCAGCCACGTCAGCGCGCGCTTAAAATCAAAATTTTAAATATTTTATTTAAAATAAATTCATATCAATTCCAGAAAAATCCCTAAAAATTATAACATTCATAACTTTCAAAGTACACCTCCTTTTTAATCCAATATTTTTTGTTTCATCAGAAATTAAATAATTTATCATTCAAAAAAGTCAAATTTAATTAAGAACAAGAGAATAAATTTGTATCTAAAAAATGTACTCATGTTCTTTGAAAGATAAAACTTTACAAAGTGAATGAAAGCATAAAAAATGCTTTCTCTCATTATTTTACACTTAAAACTCAATTATTATATCAAATTTTAGAATTGGAATAATCTACTAAAAAATATAACTTATAATTATACATGATTATTGATGTAGGACCAGGGTGTCAAACCTGGGCATGTACTGAGTCACTAGAGATGGGTCTAAGGAAACGGAAGTCTTACGATGAACTACTATGAAATAAGGTGTACTAATGCCAACAAGCAGCTACCTTCCCAAACGTCGTATCTAAGGTCCTGGAATGAAGCGAGTAGTGTCCGTCCGGAGTCCTCCCGGTCCACGTCCTCGCAGGCGTTCGGCCCCGGGTCGCTGAGGGGAGCTCGACGATCAACTCGACGGATTGGACCACGGTCCCAATCCACTCAAGTTGTTCTCTCAATTGACCTAACCTAGGTCCCGATGGCGGTGGAGACAAGTGCAAGGAGCACTGGAAGAGATAAAAAGTACTCCAAAGTAAGAGAGGGGAGGCGTGCCTAACCTGCAGGGCGCGTGCCCGATCGATCGTGAAGCTGGAGGCAGTTCGTACATGTCACGGACGGTTGGCAGAAATGGGCTCAATCGGCGATGTCGTGGGCCCCAGAGAACACTCGTCGTCGAGAAGCGCCTTTCGGTGAGCGAGCAGTAACCGAGCATAAGTGGGTAGCTCGGACAAGCGCTGGATGGGCCAAAAGCAACCGGGTCGTGTGAGAGTGGACGCGGGCGCGGACAGCGGGTGCAGGTGAGGACCGAAGAGGGAGTGAACCAGGGTGCTGACCCGTGCGCGGATCGGGGCGCGGTCCTGGGTGCTAGCGCGGGATGCATGTGCACAAGGGAGGCGCACGGCACTGTCGCGGGGTGCCCGTGGCGTGGGGAACCAGCGCGGGCAGGGGATAACCGGGCTTGCCGCGGTAGCAGATCGGCCTGCAGAGCATACGCGGCCGGAACCGGATGCCGGCACGATCTTTGGACGAAAGTGGGTGGATTGACGTCAGCGAGGGGGGGATTCGGTCAACCCTAACGCGGACGCGGATGGCGTGAACGCGGGGTGCGTTCAGGGTCGACGCAGTCGGGCAGGTCGCGGCACTCCGGATGGGCAAATTCTCTATTCCCTTCACAAGTTCATGAATTCATGCGATAGGTGGTAGAGAAATCGTCAGGGAGGAGAGAGGAGCGAAGGATAGAGCCGATGGGGAATTGTTGGAGGGGCCTTGGGGCGTGAATTCTGGGGGGGGGGGGGGTGTGAGAGGGTGGGTTCGATCGCGCGAGAAAGAGAGGATTCAGCCGTACGTGAGGGCGAACTCGCGCGGGTGGTGGAGAGGAATTCGATCGTGCGTACTGAGAAAATCAATTTCCGCAATCGGTAGGGATCCGCGGCAGGGTGAAGGCCGGGGACGATTGAATTTCACTCGACAAAGGATTTGGCGCGGCGCCGCATGGCTACGCGGACGGACAGGGAGAATTCGATGAGGGGAGCAGTGCCGAGAGTGCTGGTGGAGGGAGAGAAGAATTTCGCAAGGGAAGGGAGCAGAATCAGCTGGACAATGGATGGGAATCTTGATGATCACTGGAAGAGAGGAAGATGGATCGTCGGGGGGGGTAGAGGATGAGCGGCCGGGCGAATTCAGCAGGAGGGATGGGAATTCATCTGACGGTGGCCTTGGAGATGGGGAGCGGTGATGGAGCGAGGGTGAGATCTCGGTTGGGCGACGACGAGGAGGAGTTGGACGCTGGGTGCGGGGAAGGAAATGCAGGCCGGGTGAGGGAAATTCGGGAGTTGCGGGAGAAGCGGGAGCTGCGGGAAGTGGGAGGAAATTAGGAGGGGAAGTGGTATCGGGGAAGATGGTCGGCGGGATGTCGGAACAGGGAGGGGTGTGATCGGCGAGAGGGACAAGGTTGGGATGGGGAAGTCGGGCAGGAGGGAGATGGCAATCGTGAGGCGCGCGCGCGCGAGAGAGACGAGAGAGAGAGAGAGAGAGAGAGGGAGGGAGCTGGGGAAAACGTGGGACGCGGAAGGAGGAAGAGGATGGAGAGGGATGGAAGTGGAGATCCATGGAGGGTGGGCGGCACAGAGATCCTGAGGCGGCGGCGGCGGCTTGGGGACGGCGGCGTCGCGAAGGTATCACGAGATCGGGGCAAGGGGAGGCGGCGGTCTCGGCAGTGGGCACGGCGGCAGCACATGGTCGTGCAGCGGCGGTGGTGGCGGCGGAGGCGGCGGTAGGTCTCCTTCCCCAATCTTCCTTGAGCAGCCACTTGAGATAGAATTCACCCTTTCTTTATTCAAATGACGGCTAGGGTTTGTGGGGCGGGGTCCCTTTCCCTCTTATAGAGCCCATAATGGACCGAGAGGGGAAAGGGCCCACTTGAGGCCCACAACCCAAAAGCCTAACATGCTCAAAGAAAATAAGGTTCACAAATAAGAAGGGCTTCACGAGTAGGATCCCGAAAAGGGAAGAACTCACCCAGAAGCATAAAAGAGGAAGAGGAAAATAAGCAAACGCCCACTTAAACACATGCGGGCTAAGGAAGTCCATACTAACAAAATAAGGCAGATAGATCCCCGCGCGCGAGCCCGGGGTGTGATGTGTCGTGGCGAGATGAGGTCCTTACGCCGTGTAGCGGAAGTCACCATCCTCCGTCTTTGCCTGTCGAGATGGCTGGATGCGCGCGGGTGTCGGCTCCTCCGACTCCGTGGTGTCATGCCTTGGTGGCGACGGGGGTCGTACGCCACCAATTATTTCTTTAAAGTAGTGTATTTTGAAATTATAACTTTAAATTGCATAGAATAATAGATATGCACTCAAAGTATGATAACATGCATAAGAATGGATTGTTTTATGCCTTAATTTGCATTAACAATTGTATAATTACCAGTATAAATTGCATGTTATCATGTAACAAAAATGATTTGGATACCCTCAAATCTTGTGATGGTAGGAACGAATTGATAAACCCAAAACAAATGTGATCACATCAAACCAATTATGTTCTTATTCACATCTTCTAGTGGTATACATAATTATTTTCATCTTTGATCTTTGATGACATACAATTTAAACTTATAACTACATGATTATTAATGTAATTTAAGGCATAAAATATTTCATTCTCATGCATGTTATAATAATTTGAGTGCATATCTTTCATTCTATGCAATTTTAAGTTATAATAATAAAAAAATTTACTATTTTTTAAGGATAATCATGCAAAATTAAAAGAGATATTTGAGATTATATTATTCTCATTTTCTACTTAAGATTATCATTAAGTTTTAATTTCAACTAATAAGAGAAAAAAAATATTTATGTACACCTTTATTTTTCTAGTTTTATTTTCCAAAGAAAATGAGTATAGTCTTTAGTAAAAAATTTATTTTCATATTATTTATCATAAATTAATTTTTAGAGTGATAGATTTTTAATTTTTTGTCAAATATTTTAGATTAAAAAGGATTTTTTTATTTTTGAAAAGTTATGAATTTTCTCAATTCTGGGGATTTTTTAGGAATTTTTTTGAATTTTTTAGATTTTTTTAAACTTTTTAATTTAAAATATTTTAAAAAATGCTTTTTTATGCGCATGCTGATGTGGAAATTGACATGGAAAATGTGACTGCATTTCAATGCTTGCTAACATCTATGCGTATGACGAGACGATTATGTCCGGTTGTTGAATACACACAAACTCGTGTCAAAACAAGTTCCAAACTCACCAAATTAAAGATTAAATCACTAATTAAAGAGTACAGTGGTGAATAAGGGTCGAATCCACCAAGAAATAAGGGAAATTTTGAGATGTCTTTAAAATTTGATCAAATCAGACGATGAATTGAGGTGAAAATATAAGGATTTTACTATATTAAGAAAGACAATTCCAAGACGAATCCACATAATCAAAAATCACAGAATTTGGATCAAAATTCATGGAGAAATCAAGAAAGAAAATCGATCGTGATTCATGATAAAAACAAAAATTAAACCTAAAATTAACCTAATCTACTATTCAAAATTAAAATATAATTCTATCGGAAGAAACATGAGGAAAACAAGTAATCTAACCAAAATTCGTGCTTGAAATGATCCAATTAATCACCAGATTCAAGGCTTTTTATTCCACGATTTTCAAAACAAATTTCGACATTCATGAGGTGATTTCTTCCAATTCTCTCTACCAAATCTTGATTTCAAACACTCCTCGAACATGAAAATGAGTCTAAAAGAGGTAGGAAACAAGAGATTCCAGGATTGAGTTCTCTAAGCAGTTTGATTTTCTTGAAACACCCAAGAACAAGTTTTTTAGTCAAAGAACATCTCAATTTATAGAGAATTAGGATGGGACCGTTGGATGCGTCTCTTCATCTTTGATCAATGGCTCAGATTGAATGTCGGTTCGTGAATTGTCGTCATTAAGTCACATATGTTTGATCGACAATAAGGCACTTAGATTTGGCCACGCTGCTTAATGTCATTCATTTGATCTTCATTGAGCGATCGAGGGGAGTACACGTGTCCATCGCGGTGGATTTAACATCAGCTGTTATAACTCCCCAGATGAGCAACTAAGATTAAATCATCTTCAAACGAATCCTCGCCTAATCAGATGCAGCCATGTACCCCCTTGAGCAAGTGAAATCCGACGCTCTTGATTAAATTGCACGATCATCCGCTCAAGATTGCACCACGTCACGTGCGAACAAAAACAAACAAAAATAGTCACACATGACATAAATTCAGAATTTTTACGAGTATATAAAATATGCGAGTTTAATGGGTTAGCAAAAATCCATAACACATGAGTTTAATGAGTATATAAGATTGCACACGCGCACACACGTGCAAATGCACATACGCACACATACGCTGCTACGTGGCATGTACACACTCGCCACATGATGGTGCTCCACCACGTCAACTTGCGGTATTAAAAACCATTTTTTTAAATCGAAAATAACTTTAAATAAATTTAGAAAAATCTCTAAAAATTGGAAAATTCATAACTTTCAAAATACAACTCCAAATTAATCCAAATTTATTTTTTTGGATCAGAAATTAAATTATCTACCATTAGAAAAATTTAAATTATTTATATAACAAGAGAATAAATTTTTATTTCAAAAATACACTCATTCCTCTTAGAAAATAAAACTAGAAAAATACAGGAGTGTAAATAAAAATATTTTCTCTTTTCATTTAATTAGGAAAATGTAATTATGATCTCAAATATAGATGGGAATCAAACAATATTATTGAATTATGCATAATTATCCCTACAATTATGACCTCAAATATAGATGGGAATAAAACTATATTATTGAATTATGCATACTTATCCCTATAATTATGATCTCAAATATAGATCGGAATAAAACTATATTATTGAATTATGCATAATTATCCCTAAAATCATATATTTTTATATCATAACCCAAAGTTACATGAAATCATAGACATGCACTCACAATATGATAACATCAAATGGAATATTTTATGCATTAATTTGCATTAATAATCATGTATATTCATTTATAAATTGCATGTTATTAGCGTATCACGTGTTGCATGTGTGTGCATGTCATTAATGCTCACAATTAGGGGTTAAGCACCTTGTTTAGGGCATGAGCTAACCACATATATGTAATGCCTTTATATACCTGAAATTTCACCTTAATTTTTCCAATGTGGGATTATTTGTGTTTTTATTTCCTTACAGGTGACATTGCAGGATTTGAGACGTTCAATTTGCGGATTTAATGGTGATCGTTGATTTTTACTAACTCAAACCAATACGTGTCACGCTCTGATTGGGCGACGATCTTTTTATGTGTTTTCTTCTTAATATTTTTCCCTATAGTATCAAATTTTACTTTGTGATGCGTAGAATAGTTTGATTTTAGAAAATTTTATCGATTTCTCTCACCTTGATTTCTCCACAAATATTGATCCAAATTGAGTGATTTTTTATTTCCTGGATTTGTCTTGGAGTCTTCCTAAACATACTAAATCCCTAATTTCTCAAGTCAATTCATCATCCAGTTTGATCAAATTTCAATAACGTCTTGAAAATCCCCCTAATTCTTTGTGGATTCGACCTTTACTCACAAATATACTAGTCAATTCATGATTAAAGCTTCAAATTCGTGAGTCTGGTTTTTATTTTGACACGAGTTCATGTGTTTTGAACAACCCACAAATTCATTTCGTCAATTTTTCCTATGTGATTTGAAGTGGTAGCTTACATAGTCTTGATCCATAGAGATCTCCAACCCATCACGTATAGCACAGATTTGAGGGAGAAAAGAGAAAGCAAGTGAGATGAGAGAAAAATTTTGGCTAAATCCTCTAACAAGCTTATTGCCTATATTAGTACTCACTCTCAAGTAGGAGCACATAAATCAAACACACCCAGCATGGTGCCTAATAACATGCATCTTATTATATGCATTTACATGCTTGTAAACACTTTTTATGCATAATTTTAGTCTATATTGTTAGTTCTAGGTCTTTTGATGTCAATACTTATTTTGAACTGTTGTTCAGCAAGATATCTTTCTTCAATAGCATTAGACTAGTTAAATTTCTTAATGTCATATATCTATTGATCTTATTTTATTAATCGATCTCATGTTATTTTGGACTAACCCTATTCAAGTATTTGAGAACGCATGCATGGTTTTATATTTTTGGAGGCAATATAAATTTACTATTTTATATCTCCATTATAGCAATATTTGGGTTATTAGTCATAACCTATGTTCATCAGATGTTTTCTAAGATTATTGGCAGGTTAATACTACTTAGGAAATAAGGGAAACTTTCATGCAATGTAGGTAACCCTAAATTTTCCAAAAACACGAAAAACAAAAAGAAGGGTTTCTTTCTTCCTCTCTCCCAAAGCTCTTCAAAGTCTTCAAGCTTCCAGAAGGGCTGAACGTCCGATGGAAACAACGCTCATTCAGTGATTCAACTCTCTTAAAGTGTTCGCTACAGCTCACGACCAAGCTCCTCGATGTTTTGATTAGCTCTATCACCGGTACTCTTTATATCGTCGTTCTTTCTCAACATTAAAAACTTCTTCACGTTACCTTTTTTGTCCCCATCTAGACTTCCATTTAATCAGGCGTTCAAGCTTTAATTCTTCACGAACTTCTGACAGGTTTTCCCATTCCATTGTTGCATCATTGCAAAATCTTGAAGGGTGTTAAGGTATTAGTGAAAATAATTTCTTTTATATTATATGCACAGCTATACTTCTCTAGTGACTATCTCTGAAACTTGTTTAGATTAATTGTTAAACCAAAAATTTCATCGAGTGAGTTATTTTGACAGTGAACAAAAAATGCTTTCCTATAGTGATCATCTTCAGTCCTTTTGCAATTTGACAATTATTCTGTGCGATTCTTTATGTGATTTTCTTTTTATCATTTTCAGAATTTTAGTGTTTAGGTAATTAGCCTTTGTCACTTAGTATTGGAATTATCTTTTATAGCAATCACTATCGGCATTTCTAGTGTTTAAGTAATTATTGTTTGACACTTAGTGTTGAAATTGTCTTCAACAGTAATCAGTTTCAGTCTATTAGCAATTAGACAATTACATTCCCTGACTTTTATGTGTGGATTCTTTTACAGTAATGATTTTTCGTATTTTAGTGAGAAGGTAAATACATTTTTGTGTTCTTTGTTAGAATTTGAATCTATAGTAATCATCTTAAGTCTTTGGTGTTTAGAAAATTATTATCTACCCTTTTATTTGTGAATCCTCTGATATAGCAAACAGGTTTGTTATCCCATAATTAGATAATTTTTGTCTTTTTTTTATTGTATTCTCTACATGGATTAGACATTACTGGAGTGAGGTAACTTACTTGCACACTCTGTTACTCTCTACCATATTTAATTTTGAATTCACAGTGATCTGATGTCAACTCAAGTATTCACAGTATCTGTTATAGTTGGTCCTAACTTGATTGTTGATATCATCGTGGATAGGTAGTATCTCTATCATATCTTCTGTTGTGATCTAAAGTGATATTATTCAGTTAGACTACGTCAACCCATTTAGTTAGTGGTCAACCCAAATAGTTACAGTCAACCCTCTCACTCACATTCAACCAAAGCTAGTCACAGTCAACCCTCTCACTCATAGTCAACTCAAAGAGTCACAGTCAACCCATTTTGTTAGTGGTCAACTCAAATAGTTACAGTTAACCCTCTCATTCACAATCAACCCTAGCTAGCCAGAGTCAACCGACCATAAGTCAAAGTTAACCATAGGTCAAAGTCAACTATAGGTCAAAGTCAACCATAATTCAAAGTAACCCCTAGGCCAAAAAGTCAACCCTACGTCAGAGAGTCAACCCTAAGTTAGAAAGTGAACCCTAGGCAGTTGTTGTCTTGTGTGTTTCACTTATTCTTGAATTCATTCTCACTCACTTGCCATCATCATCTCATATAGCTATAAGCATTTAGACAAACATACTCTTGCAGTCACACACACAGAGATCAGGAGTGTCTCATTAGTTGAGACGAGAAGGAGTCAAGACTTGGGGAGCAAGAAGGCCAGGAGGAGCCTGAAGAGGAGGTCTCGCTTTATTGGAGGTCGGCGGTACTAGTGAGAGAGGCACGACATGGCTTGAAGGGACGCACGATTGTGTGAAGATTGGCCCAAGGGAGTCAAGGTGTCTAGGAGCTAACGAGGTAAAGGCCTAAACCCTTATAAAGGTGAGTGTTAGGTCAGGTAAAGGTGAGTGTAAGGTTTGCCACTTAGGGCAGACCTAAACCCTTGTATTGAACATTGTCCTTTACCCATTTGAAGGGTGAGAGGATTAGGTTTCTTTTAGTGAGGATTGAGGCTCTGAGTCGATGGTACTTGGGACTAGACTAAGGGGCGTTAGGTCCCCCAACCAGCATAATAATCCTTGGTGCACAGTGAGGACGAGAAGTGAGTGCTAAACCAACGAATCATAGTAAAAGAAAAGTAGAAAACAAACGATAGCACATAAACCTAATTCACCCCCCCCCCTTCTTAGGTTAAATCACCACCTTATCCAGACTTTCATATATGATGCATGTTATCATATTAAAATCAAATTTTCTTCAATTTAAGGCCAAATCACTTAATTCCATATTTTTCATCAATTTGAGCATTCTTATGTGTTTTATGTGTGTTTGACCCTTTCAAGGGTCAAACCACTTGTATTTGACCTCAAGTTTGTGGTTTTAAATGTTTCAGGATTTAAGTGATTGCATGAAGGTTTAAGAAGAGGAAGGAAAAGAAGAAAGAAGAAGAGAGTTAAGAGTAAAAGAGGGAATTAATCTAGTTGACTGATAACATGCTATTTATGCATGTAATTACATAGTTATTAATGCAACTTAATGCATTACTCATTACAAATATATGCATGTTATCATCTTCTAAGCATATCTCTATCATTTTGTGTAAATTCATGTTATGATCTTAAAATACATCAATTTATGGGTTAGTATGCATAATTAAACAATTCAATCTTTAATCCTAATTATATTTATGATCATAATCATGTTTTAAGAATGAAAATATAAGAGAAAATACTTTTATTTACATTTATGTGTTTATATAAATTTATTTTATAAGATACATAAATGTATAAAATTAATATAAATTAATTCTCTTATTATTTTAATAATTTGACCTTTATAATGATAGATTATTCAATTCTGAATCCAACAAAACAAATTTGAATTAATTTGGAGTTACATTTTTTAAAGTTATTATTTTTACAATTTCTAGGAATTTTTCTGGAATTTTTCTGAATTTATTTGATTTTTATTTCGATTTTTAAATATTTAATTTAATTAAAAAATGCAAAAAATGTGGGTTTTATCGCGCGTGTATATGTGGCATCGTCACGTGGACAGGCGCGAGCGCCTACGTGGCGTGGAGGTGACGTGGCGAATATTTCATATACAATATATATATATATATTGATTTACATAAGATATAAGTCTTCCGATTATCGGAAGACGAGACTATTAACCTCATAATCACGCTCACCTTATATACCATTGATGTTTCTTTGATTTTCCCACTGTGGGACTAAAATACTTATTTCAGGTGAACGTGGAGCGTCCGATGGAATCGCGATTGATCGTGCGCATTGATTGGATGGACGTGCGGTCCACCCGATCATCTAATCAAACACGTGCGCAATTTTTCACTTAAGTGAACAGATCCAGGCCGTCGATCGCGATAATTATAACGGTCCACATTCAATCACGCGATGGATCTCCGATCAAATCAAAGCCACATGATTGAAATCTGACGAATGAGATGAAGCGGCGATTCATCTAAAAGGCGCTTCATCGCGATCGTCCATCGCGATGAAGCTTGATCCGATGGTCACGATTCGATTTTCGTCTCTTTTAAATGTGTTCTTCGCGACGGAAGAAGGCATTCGCGAAATTTCTCCAAATTCGAAGTGTATACTCCACCAAATCGTGTGTCGTTTGTTTCATAGTGTTCTTGACTCATTTCCGCTTCAATTGAATGCTTGAAATCAAACTTTGATTCGAAGGAGAAGGAAGAAATTACATCTTGAACTCCACTTTCATCTTCAAAAATTCAGAATGAAAAGTCTTGCATCCAGCGATTAATTGGATCATTTCGAAGCCTACTTTGGGTTAGGTTACGTGATTTCATCTTAATCTTTCATCATTTAGTGTTAATTTTAATTTGAGCATCGTAGATTAGTTTAATTTTAGTTTAAATTTCAGTTTTTAATCATTTTTTTCGAAACGAAATTTTCTCTAAACTTTCAATTTTTGATTTCTCTTCGAATTCTTATCCAAATCACCTGATTTTTTATTCCGTGGATTCAAAATTGAGTTATCTTTCTTAACATACTAAAATGCCCAATTTCTAACCTCAATTCGTATCCGATTTGACCGAATTTCAAAGATATCTCTCAAATTTCCCTAATTCTCCGTGGATTCGACCCTTAATTATTATTATACTAATTAATTACTTTAATTATTCATAAATTGGTAAGTTTAGGGCTTTGTTTTGACACTAAGTCGTGTGCATTCAACGACCATACGATTTAGTCTCGTCATTGACTTTAGAAAGTCAACTATGAATTAATTCAATCATAATTTTCTTTCGAAAGCGAGATGAAATGTCGATGCGGATGATCCTTGAAGTGAAGATTTTTTATTTATGGGGGATAGATTTTATGGGACCTTTCCCAGCTTTCAAACGAGAAAGAGTATATCTTGGTAGTTGTGGATTATGTGTCCAAGTGGTTCGAAGCGATCCCCACTAGGGCAAACGATTATCAGGAGGTACTCAGATTTGTCACGAGATGCATCTTCGCCTAATATGGTTATCCAAAGAGCCATCATCAGCGATGGAGATCCAAGAGCCCTCGGTATTTAAGGATATTGACTCAAGGAATGAGATGCGATGAAATCCTTGGCCAAGGTAGTAGAAATATTGAAGAAGGAGTTCTCGATGATTTCTACACACATCAGTACTAACTTGAGTGATCGATTAGGGTTTGACAGTTGACCATACCCTAAGTCATTCATGAGTCTAATGTGGATGAATGATTATACATACATGGTAATCGATGACGGGAAGGTTCCATAAGTGAGTTCTTACATACTCCATATCTCCTAGTGTACGTGGTGTAGCTTGGCACCCAACGGGTTGGCAACTCAACCTATCGATTGGGTAAAATCGATCCTTGATTAATTAATCTATATGTGGCTGTGGATAATTAATTAAGGCAGACCAATAAGTGTTACTTGGTCTATAGAGTTATTAATTAGTGAGATATATGGACCTAGAGGGTCACACACATAAGGTTTATCGATGTTGGTGGATATAGACATAATTATTAGGGTTTTTTTATGAAAAACCTCATTCGAAATGTCTATAAATAGGGGGAGAACGGCCAAGACTGAAGGTGCCCATGCAAGCCTTGTGAGAATTCTCTCCTTTCTTCTCTTTCTCTCTTGGTGAAAAGCTTTGAAGAGGAGATCTAACCATCCGGAGACCATGTGGATACCGCTAGAGGCTAGACAATTGAATAGCTTCAAGAACTCCTTCAAGGAAACTTGTAAATGTGTTTTCTCATTCATACTACATGATAGGATCATCTGTTCTTGATGGCTTGGTATTTTGAATGTCTGATTCAATGTTTTCCGTTGCATTTGATGTTTTGATCAAAATTTCTCCTTCAATATTCTCTATCAGTCCCTCTTTCTCCTTCAATATTCCGCTTTCTCTCTTTCTCTCTTAACCTTTTGCGCTCTTTCACATTCTCTCTTCATCTGGTTCGTGCTATCTCTCTCATTCAATCTCCCGCTTCTCTCTCTCTCTCTCTCTCTCAACTAATCACTCTCTCACTTTCTCTCCCCTTCTATGTAGACACCAAGACTCTTGTAAGGTTAAGAACTTAACCTTTTCCAGCATGAGGCACACAAACAAGGGAGTATCTAAACAAAATAGCTCTCTAAATGTCTTTCCATGAAGTTATGTTCTTATATAGTCATAAGAGAAATTTTCTAGAATAAACTAGGGAGTTTGTGTTAGATAGAGCTTATGGAAATGTCTTGAAATGATATTGCTTAAATGTCACTTCAAGATGCTCACGGGCTATCTAGAAAAATCTATAAAGGCATCAATGCTTGGTGCCTTTAGTCCCCCTCCCAAGCATGATGCCTTTCTGATTTACATATGTCTAATCTTTGGTGGAGCTCATCAAACTTCAGTCTTCCCAATGCGTTTTAAAAAAATTATGCTAATTGATCATTTGAGCTCATAAAGTCCAGCTCTGTCCTCTTTTCTTCCAAACATGTCCTTATGAAATGAAATTTAGTCTCTATGTGCTTGGACCTATTATGAAACACAAGATTCTTGGACAGTACAATGGCTGATTTATTCTCAACCACTAGCATCATAGATATCATCTAGTAATTCATCAATTCTCCGATAAATCTTTTGAACCATATTCCTTGACAAGCTGTAGTGGTGGCTGCAATGTACCGAAATTCACATGATTATAAAGTCATGATCTTGTGTTTCTAAGAGGCCCAACTTATCAAATTGTTTCATAGAAATAGAGCCATTCCCGTTGTGCTCTTCATGTCATATGGATCTCTTACATAATCTTTGTCACTATACCCAACTAGCTTCAAGTCTGCTTCTCCTTTTTCATAGGCCAAACCTAGGTCTAATGTGACTTTAATGTGCCTCAAGATTCTCTTTGCGGCAGCCATATGTTCGGTGGTCGAATTCTCCATATACCTACTAAGATACCAAACGGAAAGCATAAGGTCCACCCTTTTATGGGATAAGTACTTGAGGCTTCCCATTAAGCTTAATATGTTATAGGATTTATACTTGAGTGTGGCTCTTTTCTAAACTTGCATTGGCTCTCTAGTGCGGTATGTGTTGGATTGCACTCTAACATTCCACTTTGCTGCAAGATCCTTGATTCATAACTCCTTTGACTTAGTTTGATTCTTCCACCTTCTTATGATACTTCAATTCCTAGATATGAAGTGAGTAGAAAAAGATCACTCATCTCAACCTTGTTCTTCACTTGTGTCTCGAAGTCTTCATTGTGACGATTCTCTGTCCCTGTAACGATTAAGTCATAAACATATACACCAATTATCAAGTATGAGGTACTTGATCTTTTAAAGTAGACCACATGCTTTTGGGAAATTATCGTTAAATCAAGAGATCTCAAACACTTGTCTAACTTCGTGTACCATGAACTTGTCAAACACTTTCTTTAATCCATAAAGGGCCTTTTTAGTTTCATCACAAAATGTTCTTTGTCCTTATTAACATACCCATTTAGTTGTTTCACATAAACCTCCTCTTCCAGCTCACCTTTGACAAGGGCAGATTTAACATCCAGGCAATGGACTTGTCATCCTTCTTGTGCTGCAAAGGCTGGAAGTACTCGAATAATCTTCACTCTCGCCACTGGAGCAAAAACTTCTTCATAGTTGATGCCATACTTTTGAACATAACCTTTGGCCATGATTATAGCTTTGTACCTCACTAAATCACCATGACAATTTATCTTTAGCTTATAGATCCACTTAAGACCAATAGCCTTGCATCCTAGTGGAGGGATCACCATCTCCCATGTTTTATTCTTCCCAAATGAGTCTTAACTCTTCTTCCATGGCTTGTCTCCAAACACCCTCTTTGGATGCTTCTTGATATGAAGTTGGCTCCTCTTGAATCAAATAACATGATTCGGGGTCTATACTAACTTGATATGTTACTTCTTTAATATGATAAGGTCTAGAAACTTTCTAAACAATCTTTCCTCTCCGCTTAGATGACCACATTGGCTTTCATCAAGAATGTCATTGAGGCTTCTTGTGTCCTTCTTGAAACATTTTGTGCCGTCATTGAATACACACAATCTTGTATAAAAACAAGTTTCAAACACACCAAATTAACGATTAAATCACTAGTTAAAGAGTATAATGGCAAATACTCGGTCGAATCCACAAAAAAATCAGGGAAATTTTGAGATATCTTTAAAATTCAATGAAATCAAACAATGAATTGAGGTGAGAAATTAAAGATTTTAGTATATTAAGAAAGATAACTCCAATACAAATCCACGGAATCAAAAATCACTAAATTCGGATTAGAATTCCAAGGAAATAGAGATTTGAAATCGAGAAAGAAATTTGATCGCGAAAATAGATGAACACCAAAATTAAATCTAAAATCAAACTAATCTATGATTCAAAGTATAAATCTAATGCTAAATAAAGATGGATTAGGATGAAAACACGCAATCTAACCCAAAGTCGCGCTCAAAATTATCCAATTAATCGCCGAATTCAAGGCTTTCATTCCGCGATTTTGAAAACAAAGTTCGGCATTCAAGATGTGATTTATTCCGATTCTTTCAAATAATTCTTGATTTCAAACACTCCTTGGATGTAGAAATGAGTTTAGAAGAAGTAGAAATCAAATGATTTTCAGATTGTGGTGTCTAAACAATTTCGATTTGCTGGAAAATCTAAGAACAATATTTTCATCGAAGAACATTTTGATTTTATAAGCAAAATTGGGTGTGGCCGTTGGATGTGTGGTTTTGATTTGATCAACGGCTGAGATTAAACATCGATTCTTGAATTGTCATCTTTAAGTCGCATCCGTTTGATCTTCATCGGACGATCGTGATGAGTCTACGTGTCCATCGGGCGCATTTAATCTTGATCGTTACAACTCCCAAGATGAGCGGATGAGATTAAATCATCTCTAAATAAAACGTCGCCTAATCAGATGTTGCCACGTACCCCGCGACTCAGTAACATCCAACGAACGCGATTTAATTGTGTGATCGGATGCTTCTCGTTATGCCACGCCACTTGCAAATAAAAACAAACATACATAGTTCCACATGACAAAACTCGAGGCATTTCACATGTATATAACGTAAGGGAGCTTAATGGGTTAGTGTAAATCCATTATGGATGCTTGAATCACTCTCACGCGCACACATGCGCACACACGCGCACACACATGCGCAGCACACACGCATACACTCGCACATATCTCACACACAGGCGCCACCCCATGGTGTGTACACGCGTCGCCACATGGCGACATCCTACCACATCAGCTCATGAAATATTAAAAAAATATTCTTTTAATTTTTTTAAAAATCGAAAATAGCTTTAAATAAATTCAGAAAAATTCTAGAAATTTCCTAAAAATTAGAAAATTCATAACTTTAAAACTAAAACTCCAAATTAATCCAAATTTGTTTTGTTGGATCAGAAATTGAATTATTTATCATTATTAAAAGTCAAAATATTTAAATAATAAGAGAATTAAGCATAATTTCAAAATTGCACTCATTCCTCCTAAAAAAACAATTTAGAAAAATACATGAGTGTAAATAAAAAAAATTTCTCTTATCACTTAATCATGAAAATATAATTATGATCTCAAATATAAATAGGATTAGCATTACATTACTTAATTATGCATAATTATCCATAAAAGGATATATTTTTATATCACAACCTACAATTTCATAAAATGATAGAAATGCAATCAAAATATGATAACATGCATACAAATAGAATATTTTATGCCATAAATTGCATTAATAATCATGTAAATTCAAGCACAAATTGCATGTTATCAGTCGTCATGATATTCATCTAGTAGGGCCTCTTGATTGATTTCTTCTCTAGTTTGAAGGATAAAAAGAACCTTCCTTCTCCTTAAAATTGGAATTTATCCAATTCTATTGGTGTTTCTCTTAAAATATAACATCTAGGTTGATATATACTTTGCCTTATTCGGATCATAACACTTGTATCCCTTGGTTCCAACTTCACACCCAATAAATACCATCGGTTTGCTCCTATCTTGTATCTTTTTTCATTTCTTTCCAAGTATCTTCACGTGACAAAGAGATACAAAGACTCTAAAATGCTCCACGTTTGGCTTTACACCTATCCAAATTTCATATGGTGTCACTCAATCCAAGTTTCTGGTGGGGGCTCGCTTCAATATATATACACAAGTATTGAGAGCTTCTCCCCATAGCTCATGTGCAAGATTCTTATCCTTTAGCATGCTCCTTACCATGTTCATCATACTCCTATTCCTCCTATCAACAACTACACCTTGCTGAGGAGAATATGGGGCTGAAACTTGACGCTTTATACCATGTTTGGAGCAGAACTTCAAAAAAATTGATGAAGTGAATTCGCCTACTTGATCAATTCTCAAACACACAATTTCCATGCCCTTCTCAACTTTGGCTAGGTTTTTGAAGTTAACAAAACCTTGAAATGCTTCACTCATGTTTTATCATTGCTACCCACATGAGTCTAAAGTAATCATCAACCAATACAAGGAAGTACTTACTCCCTTCTATTGTGGCTGGTGAGATTGGTCTGCAAATATCTCTATGGACAAGCTCTAAGGGCATTCTTGCCTATAAAAGCTTGTAGAAGGAAATGGACTTCTATGTTGCTTAGCAGCCATGTAGATACAATAAACAGTTTCTGGGATCTCTAATTTAGGAAGCCCCTAAAAATATCTTGAGAAGATAATTTCCTTAATGTTTGAAAATTTATATGTCCATACCTTCTATAACACGTCCAAGTTAACTCTAAATTTTCATTTGCGACCATGCAGCTCAATATTAGGTTTGTCTTCAAAAGATATAGTCTACTTAGAGTTTTCTTCACCTTCACTAGGAGTCTCCCACGTTGATCATAGATGGTAAGAAAGCCGCACTCTAATAATATTAAGCACCCGTGTTCATCGAATTAGCCCAAACATAAAATATTAGATTTTAATTCGAGAACATAGAGGACATTGTCTAACCTAGTTTATCCTCCATCTTCAAACTGAAACATGATCCCGCCTCGTCCTCCAATCTTTTTCATAGATCCATCTTGATAACATACAATTTATACCGGTAATTACATGATTATTAATGTAAATTAAGACATAAAACATTACATTCTTATACATGTTATCATACTTTGAGTACATACCTATAACTCTATGCGATTTAAAGTTATAATCTCAAAATATATTATTTTAAGGATAATCATGCATAATTAAAAGTGATATTTTATAGTAGAGTATTCTCATTTTAAAATTTGATATTAAATTTGAGTTTTTAAATGCAAAATAATACGAGAAAACATTTTTTATGCACTTATTCACTATTTAAAGTTTTATCTTTTAAATAATATGAGTATATTTTTTAGATAAAAATTATTATTTTTTTATTAATTAAATTTGACTTTTTAGAATGAAAAATTATTTAATTTTTAATAAGAAAAAGTAGAATAAAAAGAGTTATATTCTGAAAGTTATGAATTTTCTAATTTTTGGGATTTTTTTGAAATTTTTTGAATTTATTTCGAACATATTTTAATTAAAATCATTAAAAATAGGTTTAAAATGCGCAGTAATAGCTGACATGTCAAATGCCCCTACGTGTCATCACATAGTGATGTGTACGAACGCCATGTGGCGCACATGTGTGTGCATCATTAGTGTGCATAGATTAGTGGTTAAGCGCCTTGTTAGGGCATAAACTAATTGCTAAGGCTGTGCAGCCTTATATACACAGCAATCACCTTGATTTTTCCAATGTGGGACTATTTGTGTCTTTAATTCTTCACTAGTAACGAGCGTGATGTGAGAAGTTTTGATTCATGGAGTTGATCGTGGTCATTGATCTTCACTTACTCGAGGGCGCGTGACATAAAGTGATTGGATGTTGATTTGACGTATAAACTTGCAATGAATCCTGGCTATTAATATCAAGAGTCATAAGAGTCAAGATTAAATCAATCGGTGGACTCCCATGGACGCATGGTGACATCTAATGCGTTTAGTAAAGATCAAACGGCAAGCATTACGCGATGTGGCACAATTTGAGCCCTCCTCCTTCGATCGAATGGGCGTGACTTAATGCAATGATTCACATATGAGCATTTCATCTAAGCCGTCAATCGAAGATCAATCGCTAGATCAAATAGTCACGCCCAATTTTCTCTATTTATACGCTCCTTTTTCAATGATGTAAAGTATTCTTGAATTTTTTTTCATTGATTGAACCTTTTAGAAATCTCAATCCTTAAATCTCTTGGTTTCTTTCTCTTCTAAGCTCATTTCTAAGTTCAAGGAGTGCTTGAAATCAAGATTTTGTTGAAAGAATAGGAAGAATTCACCGTTTAAAGACCAAATACCCAGTTTTGAAAACATTGAATGAAAAGCCTTGATCTGACAATCAATTAGATCATTTTGAGCGCGATTTCGGATTAGATTACGTGCATTCCTCTTAATATTTTTTTATTTATCATTATACTTTAATTTTGAAGGTTAGATTAGATTAATTTTTAGAAATTTTATTGATTTCTCTCTTCGCGATAGATTTTTTTAACTTGATTTTGCTCCTTGATTTCTACACGAATATTGATCCCAATTGAGAAATTTTTTATTTTGTGGTTTCATCTTGGAGTCTTCTTTCCAAAAATATAAAAATTCCTAATTTTTCAACTCAATTCATTATCTAATTTGATCAAATTTTAAGAATATCTCATAAATTCTCCTAAATCTCTGTGTCATATGAATATCTCTTGAAACAAGCGGCGATCACCTGTCAGATGATTTCTTCCTCTATTACCTAGATATCACATACCTTTGTTCATTACTTACTCATTGACTTCATGGAGTAAACTAACTTTTGCAGTATCTATAATTGTCATAAGTAGAGTGGGTTGTGGCTTCTCATCGATCTCAGCAACTTGAGCTTTCTCTTCCTTCTTACTCTTACGACATTCATAAGCAAAGTGTCCAAGTTTCTCGCAATTATACCTTGGACTTGTCTCGAGGTCTCTCTTCATCTCCATGCTTGTGTTGTTTCCTACCACCCTTGCCTCTTCCTCATCTTCCTCTCTATCTGTGGCCATGACCTTTTCTATGAGAACTACCTCCTTCATATGTCTTTGGTTTCCCACGGCTTTGGAGAGAAGAAGTCTCTCCTCTCTCCAAGCTTCTTGATCACAGAGTTTTTCTTCATAGATCTTTAATGACCCAATCGCCTCCTCAAGTGACATTGAATCCATGTCACCAAATTTTTCAATAGACGAAGTGAAAGTGTCAAACTTTGCAGGGACTATTCTAAGGATTATGGCAACTAAAACACCATCATCGATCTTCTCCCTTAGGCTTCTTAGTTGAGTGGCGACCTTAGGAAGCTTTCCAGCAAAGTCAACCACTGATTCTTCTTCACCCATAAACATAGTCTCAAACTTAGGTCGAAGGGCTTGAACTCTATCCTTACAGACAATGTTTGGTGATATTTCTTCATCAGCACCACGTCGAACTCGATTGCCTCCCACAAAGCATATGCCTCTAGATGCACTTGAATCCACTTTGCCCATTTGTATTGGATAATTCTGGAAGAGGACTAAGAAATATTAGATCACCCAACCCCCTAGTTTTATCTTTTCTCCCACCTTCAGAAGAATGACTAAAACCCGCATTGGCAACACCAAACCTTTTATCAAAAGAAACTCTACCAAACTTTGATGACATCTCTCCTCTTCTCAACATGATGCTCCCCTTGGATCAGATTCACTATGATACCAAATGTAGATGCCAAGACTCTTGCAAGGTTAAGAACTTAACCTTCTCTAGCTTGAGGCACACACAAAAGAGTCTCTAAGAAAAATAGCTATCTAAACTTCTTTCCTTGAAGTTATATTTACAATGAGGGTCTTACTATCCTTATATATACATAAGAGGAATTTTTTTAAATAAACAAGAGATTTTGTGTAAGAGAGAGCTTCTGGAAATATCTTGAAACATTGCTTAAATGTCATTTCAAGGTGCTCAAGGACTATTCCCGAAAAATCTAGAAAGGCATCAATGTTTGATGCCTTCACTCTCTCTTTCTCTCTTCATCTCTTTCATTCTCACTCTCTCTATAAATTTCTCTCACCCCCTCTTTTAATCGTGTCTCCCCCTTTCTCTCCATCCCTCTATCATGCTCTCTCTCTCTCTCTCTCTCTCTCTCTCTCTCTCTCTCTCTCTCTCTCTCTTTCCTCTCTATCTCTAGCTTTTTTTTCTTCATATCTCGCCCCCCTAATAACATACAACGTATACTTATAATTATATGACTATTAATGAAAATTAAGCCATAAAACATTACATTCTCATGCATGTGCATATTTTTCATTCAATGTAATTTATAGTTATAATCTCAAAATATATTATTTTAATAGAAAATCATGTATAATTAAAGTTAAAAGTTTTAGAGTAGATTATTCCCATTTTATATTTTAGATTATAATCAAGTTTAAATTAGAAATAATAAGAGAAAATATTTTTGATATACACTCATTTTGATATACAAAAAAATGAATGTATTTTTTAGTTAAAACTTTATTCTCTAACTTTTTCTTAAATTTGAACTTTTAAAATAACAGATTATTTAATTTCTAATCAAAAAATAGATTAAATAGGAGTTGTATTTTGAAAGTTATGAATTTTCTAATTAGGGATTTTTTGGATTTATTTTAAATTTAGTTAAATTTAAAAACATTAAAAAATTAGTTTTAATACACACGCTAACATGCTGATGACATGGCATGTGTGCTTGCATGTCGTTACGTGGTGGCGTATGCACGTGCCACATGGCGCACCCATAACACACATGTGTGTGTGTCCTAGGGGTTAAAGCACCTTTTAGGGACATAAGCTAATGACTAATATCGCATATGTATTTATATGCAAAAATTCCTAGGAATTTTCTAATGTGGGACTATGTTTCTTTATGCTTTATTGCAGGTGATGTGGCATGACTAGGGGCATTCGATTGTCGCAATATAGTATGCGATGTCAATCTTCACTTAAGTGAAGGGAGTACACAGTGTGTTTTGATTGGAAGACAATTTAATTTATAAAACTGTGATTAAATTCTAATTGTTCATTTGAACACTTCACTTCGTTGGACGCATGGCGACATCTTGAGCATTCGATGGAAATCAAACGGTAGCCGTTATGCAAAAATCAATATTCACACCCCACACGGAGAAATTTGGATGCTTAATCCTTAATTGGACGGATGACACTTAACGGTAGCGATTCGTATCGTGGTGTTTCATCTAAGCTGTTGATTGAAGAACAATTGGCAAATCCAATGGCCACACCCAATTTTTGTCTATTTATACTCTCTCTCTCTCTCTCTCTCTCTCTCTCTCTCTCTTCAACGTTGTAAAGCATTCCATGATGGTTCAATCAATAAAACCTTTTGTACATCTAAATCCATGAATCTCTTGTTTTCTTCCTCTTCTAGACTCATTTCCGTGTTTGAAATAAAGATTTCTTCGAGGGAGAATAATGAATTCACCGCTTGAACTTTGAAGTTTTATTTTTTGAGACATGGAATTTAAATCCTTGATCTGGTAATAAATTCGATTGTTTCGAGCATGATTTTGGCTCTCGCAATAAATTGTATTATTTTGAGCGCAATTTTGGATCATAGCGACATCTTGAGCATTCGATGAAAATTGAACGGTAGCCGTTATGTGATGATCAATATTCATGCGCGACGTAGAGAATTTTGTATGCTTCATCTTTGATTTGACATATAGGACTTAACGGCGACGATTCACATCTTAGCGTTTCATCTAAGCCGTTGACCGAAGATCAATTGTCACTCCCAATTTTTGCCTATTTATACTCTCTCTCTCTCTCTCTCTCTCTCGACATTGTAAAACATTCTTGGATGCTTAGATCAATCAAAAATTTTGGACATCTCACTCCATAAATATCTTATTTTCTTCCTCTTCCAGACTCATTTCCGTGTCTGAGGAGTGTTTAACATAATGATGTCGTTAAGGGAGGATAAAGAATTCACCGCTTGATCTCTGAATTTTTTTTTTTTTGAGACGTGAAATGAAAAGCCTTGAGCCGGCAATTAATTCAATCATTTCAAGCGCGACTTTGGGTTAGATTATGTGTTTTCTTCCTAGTGTTCTATGCTTAACATTAAATTTTAATTTTGATGCATAGATTAGTCAAATTTTATGAATTTAGTCAATTTCTCTCTCTTTGCGATCAAATTTTCTCTCTTGATTTGGCTCCTTAATTTCTACGCAAATGCTAATCCAAATTGAGTGATTTTTTTATTTCTCGATTCATCTTAGAGTATTCTTTCCAAAAATACTAAGTTCCCTAATTTTTCACATCAATTCATGGTCTTATTTGATCAAATTTTGAATATATCTTTAAAAAATTCCCTAATTCTCCATGAATTCGACCCTTATTCACAAATGTACGAATCAATTCATGATTAAATCTTCAAATTGGTGAGTTTGGAAATTATTTTGACACGAGGAAGTGTGTTTTCAATGACTACATGAAATCATTCCATCACCTCATCACTTTCATTTGCTTGCCTTCTTCCTTGATCTCTTTCTCCCATTTCAATTTTGACCAATATGTCGTGTCTCTCTATATCTCTCTCTTAATGTCTTCATTTTTAGTTCTCTCTCCATTGTAATCTTTCTCTCTAAATTTCTCTATTTCACTCTTGTGCTCTCTCTCTCAGTCTTTTGCTTCCCCCCTCTCGTTATCTCTCTCTCTCAAAATTTCTCTTTCTCTTCATTCTATTTTTGTCTCTCAATCATTCTCTCTACTTATCACTCTCTCATGCTTCCTCTCTCTCTCTTTTGACCCCTATCATTTTGTCTCCCTCTCTCTCTCATTTTATCAATGTTTCTTTTTCTCTCTCTCATTCTCACTTTCTCTCTCTAAAGTCCTCTCTCATCTCCATCTCGCTTGTTCTCTGTCGCTCATTCTCTCTCTCTCTCTCATTCTCATTTTCTCTCTCTAAAGTCCTCTCTCATCTCCATCTCGCTTGTTCTCTGTCGCTCATTCTCTCTCTCTCTTCTCTCTCTCTCTCTCTCTCTCTTCTCTCTCTCTCTCTCTCTCTCTCTCTCTTCTCACTCTCACTCAGTCCCTCTCTTGATTTCCCCCACCCCCTCTCTAGGTTTCACCTCTTGTTTTCTTGATTTCCCTTTCTCCTTATCTCTCATGATCTCTCCTTATCTCTCATGATCGCTCCTTATCCCTCTAAATCTCTCTCGCACTCATTCTCTATCTCTCGGTCTTGCTCCCTCTTTTCCTCTCTCTCATAATTGCTCTCTTGCTCTCTAAACTACTCTCATTCTCTCCAACCCTGTCAATCTTACTCTCTCATTAGATCTTTCTCTCTAAATTATTCTCTCGTTCTCCCTTTTCTCATTCTCTTTCATTTACTCAATCTCTCTCTCTCTCTCTTCCTCTATCTTTTTTTATCCCCCCCCCCTCTCTATTGGTCTCTCACAATCTATTCCTCTCGCTCACTTGTTCTCTCAACCACTTCAAGTTTCTCTTCCCTCTCTTGATCTCCCCTTCTTCCTTTTATATTTCCTTTAGATCTTACACATCTCTTTTTTCTCTCTTCCTCTCCTTCTTTATCACCCTAAATCCTCTCTTAATTCCCTCATGATTGATCTCATTTATCAAATCCTAGATTTCCCACTCTCATGTTGAGCAGTTTCTTTAGTTGTCTTATCCTTAGGAGTGTTAGAGTAACTTTAAAAACAATAGACTCCCTTTTCTCCCTTGTTCAGCTCCAAGAGCTAACCAGAAAACTTCTCTACCTTTGTCTTCCCATCTTCTCATAATTGATATATTCTCGCTCTAGAATCCTTGAGGATTGACCTAGAAAGCTATATATCCTACATATCATAGTATGTTCATAGTTTTCTAGCTTAAAAATATTAAACTTGTTGGGCTTGAATGCACAACAACCTTGAGCTCAACATGCCCTCTTGGCCATGTATACATTCATTTAACTCCATAGGCCAAATAACTCTTTACTATATTTTCCAATTATTTACTTCAATATCTAATATTAATTGATCACCTGTTGATTTAACCCAATTGATTGGCTGAGTAACCAACGCGTGGGGTGCCAAGCTACACTACATGTCTTGGAAAGTAATGGGTTATGCTACCCATGCAAAGAAATGTCTCTTTTCAATTACCTTATGCGTATAATCCCTTATCTGCATGGCACTCCTTGAATTATTTACGGACAAATATCAAACCCTAACAAGTCAAGCATCACTCAGCCTAGGACTGGCATAAAAAACAGGGTTTGTGTGAGGATTTGGATCTGATTTTCTCTTGTAATCCCTTCAATGGATAGTGTAAACCCATTTCCCTTTTTATTTTTTAGATTTATTCTCTTTTCTTTAAACAATCTCTCATCATTACCAAATTTTATGATTACTCGATTTCTCAATTTTTCACCATTATTCCATCATCTTCCATTCTATAATTCTCATTTCTCTATTCCACCATTCTATTCTCAATCTTTTCATCATTATTTATCATAGAATATAAATATATCAATTTAGAATTTCGGTCATACCATATTCTACTTCTTCATCCCTTCATATTTCTCCAAATTCCCTTCTACCATTATTTTTTCCCTATAATAGTATGTCTACTCCCTTAAAGCACTAATCTCATTACCTAAGCCCCTTGAGGATTCGACCCTTACTTTGCCATTATACAAAGTGAGGAATTATAAATATTTTTGCGTGAAATCGATTTAAAACAACGACTAAAACTATCCCCAAATCGAGTTCATCAGACATGTATTTGACGATTGATGATCATTCTATGTCAATATATATTTACATATATGACCCCTAAGTAAAAGTCCATTAAGGGCAATTAGGAAGGCCTATTTAAGCCCAACCAAAAGGCCTATTGAAGGCCATTTAATGGACCTATTAAAGGTCTGATATAAGGTCCTTTAGAGGCTTAATAAGAAACCCATTCAAGGGTAATTAATAAAGGGCTCATTAAAGGTAGTTAGGAAGGTCTATTAGAGGCCAAATAATAGGCCAATTAAATGTCAACTATAAGGCCTATTAAAGGGTTGGTAGAAAAAATTTTTAAAGGTTGAGTAGTAGGCACATTGAAGGCCAAGTAGGTGTCCAAGTGAAATTCAAAGTAGAAAGTTCAGTCAAAGGACAAGATCAAGTCTTCATTCAAGGGTCATTTATTTAGTCAAAGTCAACCTCATTCAAGGGTCATTACAAAAATTCCTCATTCAAGGGTCATCACCCAAGTCAAAAACATTTAAAGGCCATTATTAGGGTCAAAGTCAACACATTCAAGGGTCAAAGTTAATACATTCAAGGGTTATCATTAGAGTCAAAGTCAACACATTCTAAGGTCACCATTAGAGTCAAAGTTAGTGCATTCCCAGGCCATCACCCAAGTCAAGGTCAACAAACGCCAAAATTTAATTCTTATCAAGGGAGTTCATCTAAACCTCATTTTCTATTCATTGATTTATCTTTTGTCATTCCCTTCATCAATATTGTGTGAGTGTTCTAATAACTAGGGATAGTTAAATCCACCCTACATACACACTAGGTGGACTCTAGGAGAGTCGTACTGGCCCATGAGGATATGAGCAGACACACAAGTGAGTCAATTCTAAACTGAGGATGAGTCTAGGGAGTTGACTGGAAAATCAACCCTTGGTTATCTACCTTGCAAGATCATGTGAGATCACAGTTGAGGGACCTACTTGGAATGTGTGGGGATTTTTGATAGGGCTCAAGAACTTTAGAGAGATATATAGGCCCAAAAGGGGAGGAGGGAGCGGCGAGTAGAGTTCTAGGAGTCAGCGCGTGAGAGAAAGAACAAGAGACAACATACCAAAGGACATCGACAAAGTGAGGTCACTAATTGAGAGAATGAGTAGGTTAGATCATAAGTTTGTGTGTGGACTCAATCTAACTAACATAGTCAATTAATAATTACTACTAGGAGAGTAAAACGGTGAGGAGAGACTCATAGGAGGATTGTTTCTTCATGGGACTAATGCAAAGAGTTTGTATAAAAATATTTGGTGTAAGTGTGATGTGAGATATGATGAATAATAAAACAAATCTATCAATGAGATTAGATAACATAAATACACAAAAGAAACAAGTTCCCCCCCCCCACACAAGTTATTTCAACATCTGATTAGGGCCTTTTCCAAATGGAAGTTTACGTATTGTACATATACCAAACAATGGAATTTTTGGTAAATCAAAGTTCTAACAATGGCTTCTTGGCACACATGATAGGTACGATAGGGGGAGGTTCTAGGAATGATGTAGATGTTGGGGTGGGTGAGTAAAATTATAGGGGGCTGAAAATGATTGGATCCAAAAGGCTAGTGTCATGTGACCTGGTCTAGAAAGAAAGTTGCATCCTTAAAATAAAGTTTTTAGTGATTTTTAAAGTGCTTATCGCATCTTGGATCGAGTCCATGAGGGTTGAGTAAGTCTAACCAAATTAGAGGTGGCTATTTGTTCTAGCCACTCATTGTGTTTCAAAGAGCTCTATATCTGCCTCATGGCCTTCACTTTTCTTTTTTTTCTCAAGAACCAAAGGACTAGGTTGGAGTCTAGTCAAATTGATGTTTGTCAAGGAAAATTTTTACTTCAAAGACAAGAAAATGGAATTTCCATAATCTACTTTTGGGCAAATGACTCGTGAGGTCAATCACCTTGAAAGTGTTTCAAGAGGACCAAGCCTTAAGAGTTTTAAGTATTACAAATCTACCGAATGATATACATATTATTATGTACAAAAACTAGGGCACACAATAACTAACATTTATATAAACCTTGAGTGATAACATGCATGAGCTTTGAAGTAATTATTATGAGCTTTGAAGAGAGAGAGAGTTCTCCGTCTCAAAGGGCATCAGTTCAGATGGACAGCAGGACATCCTAAATTCAACGGCCAAGTCAACTGCCAAAGGGACTAGGGATTGGAGCTGGTGCGTACAATGTGAGTAATAAACAGATGACCGACCTAGGATTGATTCTCTAATTAAACAGCTTATCTGGCATGCTAACCTCAGTTGATCTGTGTGTCATGGATAGTCAAACTCCGAGGAATTGTGTCACTTGGAGAGCAACAGCTTCTGCTAGACTGTTGGCGGCTAAATTAGTTGACGCCTCGGCATAGACACGGACCACATCTTCTGTCCCAGATGGCCGGATGAAACACCGCCCCTTCGGATATTTTGCTGCACCAAAATTGAGATTTCTTTAGGGAAAAACTATACACAGAGAGAGAGAGAGAGGTAAAGAGACAAAAAGAGGTGAGAGAAAAAAATATATATATAAAGAGAGAAAAAAAACTTAGATAAAGCAATCAAGAAAGAATGATTGCAAGAATGTTAGAGGGAAGGAAAAACATCACCAGTTTCCACATCGATAGCATCCTGCAGTCCAGGTGGGTTGACAACACGCGTCTCCGCATCCGTCGTAGCTATGATGCTTCTATCAGCGACTTGCACCTGCTCAGTGAGTGAAAGTGTACACCCCATTCCGAGAGCAAAAGTGTGAGAGACACAGAGAGATAGAGATAGAGTGAGAGAGTGCCCTCGGCTCAGGTCAACGTCACCTTCAGTTGTCTGCTGGGGAGATCTTCATAGAGACCACTCCACTTTTTTGTTGACCATCCTTTATGCCTCAGAATCGCCTCAACCAGAAGAAATCCACTGAAAGCATCACCCACTGCCTGGTTGACCAGCCGGCTGACTTCCCACAAAATCATCGCTGCCTTTTGACTTTCACCTCCTGACATCCACTTCAAAGTAAGAACAACCATTCTATTGACTAACCAAAATAGTTGACTGAAAGGTCAAACCAGGATTTTTATTAATCATCAACTCCAGCTCCTCGAGAAATTGGTCAGAAAATAAGACTGTTCCATGGCCGTTTGCTTCGAAGTAGATTCCAATGTCGTACTGAGCTGCCTTCTTGTGGAGATATTTTACTCCGGTCGGGGTGAAAGATACTTCGATGCCCAAATTCTTGAGGAATCTTGTTGAAGCTCCATTTGCATATGCCGTTTGCACCACTCCGAGCTTTCTCTCTCTTCCCGGACTGTGAGTTTCTTCCATCTTTGAGAGCTGTTCTTTGATAAACAGAGCAAAGAGAGAGAGAATTTTGTCCCCGTCAATCAGATTGATGCTTTTTCGTTGATCTTCTCTCTTGATTTGGAAGTAGACAATTCGATCTGCGTCCCCGTCGAAGCTCGTGCATCTGAAAATAAGGCAAGTTCAGCGACTCTCTCTCTCTCTATAAGACTGCTAACTTTTCTCTCTCTGTGTCTATTCATTTCTCTCCATCTCCCTATCATCACTTTTTTCTCTCTCTTCACATCTCTATCTCTCGACTGACCTTTTACCAGCATCTTCAATGGAGAAACCCCGGGGAATTGTCTTCTCCTTCTGCACAAAATCTGCCCCTACAAACCTCATTCATTGCTCCTTCCCCACTCTTCCCTGAATTTCTCAGAGAAATCTCCATCTCTGGAGGAAGCAGCTTCATCAACTCCAGAAGCTTCTCTCCTCCAACACCATTCGCGCCATCCACTACTACTCTACCATTGTACTCGCCTTTCTCAATTTCCACATCCCGAGATATCAATCAACCGTCTGCAATAAGAGTTTATGAGAGAGAGATATAAGCATATGATAGGGAAAATCAGGGTTTATGGAGAGAGTGAAAGAGCGAGAAGGATGGTAAGGAATAAGGGTTTATCGAGATAGAGAAATAAGGATGGCAAAAGAAAATCAGGGTAAGGAAAACCAGGGTTTATGGAGAGAGAGAAAAGGAAACAAGGATGATAAGGAAAAAAATTGTGGTTGATATGTGTGTGTGTGTGTGCGTGAATATATATATATATATATATATATATATATATATATATATATATATATATATATATTTATTTATTTATTTATTTATACATATAAGATAAAGCGAGGAAAATTCAGAGTTTGAGCCTTTGAGGAGAGATATTGTAAACATCTAATAATGAAAAATCTGGGTTTTGTGGAGAAATAGGCGAGTACCTGAAGGAACTAGACAGTTGCCAGAAGTAATCCTTCTCCTCAGCTTCCTTCCCTTGATTCTTCTGACGAACAATCCAATGCAGTTGCGGTGTAGTCAAGATCCCCAAATCAACCCCAACTGCGCCAACCACGGAAGCAATCCCCTGTTACAAAAAAAATTTAGAAATTGTACGTATCCCACCAAAACTAAAAAGAACAAATGATCATCACTGTTTTACTTTTTTTGCAGCCTCGAGGAGAAATTCTCCACTGGGTCTTGTGTCCCTCGCGAGGAGAACCTCAGATCTCTCTCCCCCGCAAAAGAAAATCTCCTCCCTTTCCAAAATCTCAAACACAACCTGCCCAAAATGGAAATTTTTTTAACAAGAATTATTTTTTTCTTTCGTGTATGACGTTAGTCTTTACGTCGACTAATTCTTCGGTTGTTTGAGTGTTGGCGAGTTTGTCTGCGAAGGGCTCCCATGACTGGATCATCATGCAGCCACTTGGATCTGCAACCTTGACTCCATTATCGGTTACCGGATTGTGCGAGGCAGTGATCATTAAACCCACAGTGGCGCCGCCCATTTTGAGGGATCTCAGAGCCGCCAGAATCCCCGTACGGAAGACTATGGACTCCAAGATCTCGCCCTTAGCCCGAAATCCCGCAGTCCCATACGAAATCTTCATTCCTATCTTCAGCGACTAATGGTTCATGCAAAAGAAAATAAAGATCTGAGTGAAAGAGTTGCTTACCTGGAGGAGGCGGAAAATCCGAGACACATTGTAGCAGCCTCAAGCGTTGACGATCCATGTCTGCAGGAAATTGAAGATCCCTTGCGAGCGAGTTTATTCTTGAGCTAGAAACCGAAACGAATTTCGTTTAAAAGAAAACCCTTGTGAATTCTGATCACGGGGCGTGGCGACTTGCATCAAGTCAATGTTTAAAGGCCCAGTAGAATGAATGAGAGTTGAATTAAATCATTTCGTAAAAAAATCCTATGGACAAACTTCTAGCGGCCTCCTAAAGTTCTCAATGCCAGAAAGTTCTCCCAAATTCATATCACTCGTCCCTTGCTTAAGTTTTTTTTTTTTCAATAATTTTGAGGCCATGTTGCATGCATAAGTTTAGGATGCGATCCATGCATTGTATATGACATTCATTGTGAACTATCAATCCAACACCTTTTACTGAATTTTTCAGTCATAAACGCAGGGTATGTCATGATCGCACATAGATTAAATGGAGGCACAGCTCAGTAAACTACGCTGAAAAGCAGAAATGTGCAAGAAATAAGATGTGAGAACATTGTTTCTTACTTTTTCACTCGAAGTTTAGTCATCTAGAACCAAAAGCTTTAAAGATGTATTGCCTTTGTGATGACATACCGTATACGTGGTATGCCCGCCGTCGGCCCAAGAGGCCCAACAAGCCCATCAAGACCACGTCTCCGACGGTTGCGCAACCGATAGTTGGAGTACAATTGAAAACTCTAAGAAAATCTACAACCGAATACAGAAAACCGGTCTGATTAAATAAAACATTAAGTCCATAATTTAATTAATATAACACGAGAAATTTGTGGGGGTGAAAAAGAAATTCATGAAACCATACGATCTTGGAAATTTTTCGAATAAAATAGCGAGTGATTTGTCGGTGCAGAACCTGATAAAGAGGAAACGGGAGAGAGGAAAATGAAACGCCGGACCTAAGAAAGAGCTTAAAGGCGTCAAATAGTCATACATTGATAACGCAAGGCTCTTCGATTAATGTTTCCGTGCGACGTATTAACAGAAAGTCATCGACTAATCTGCATGGATATAATCAAAATCGTTAAAGCTTCGTATGTTCAGTGACGGAAATCAACGCAATTTCAAATAATTAAACTAATATGCTGATCTCAGAGAAAATTAAACTTTGTACAAGTCAACTTTCAAGTTGCCGGGAATTCATTCCCAAGAAGCATATGGCAGGGGAAAACAAGTCATACTGTTTTTTTTAGACTGATCTGAATAGATATCATCAAAATGGTTTAAAATTTTATCATATCTCTAACAGAAATCACTCAAGTAAATATAATCAGATTTAACACACTGATCTCAAAGAAAACTAAACTTTGTACAAGTCAACTTCCAAGTTGACCAGAATTCTCCAATTCTCGAGAACCGAAAGGCAGGGATGATGAAAATATACAGTTTATTTGCTTGTTCCAGCGAGCGCGCGTGGCCGAAGTGGAAGAGATCCTATATGCCGTCCGCATAGACTCTGATGCGCTTCGCCCGCGGAGGATCGGCAGAAGTTTCTCTTGCCAACGCATTCATATAAACATATCATTCTCCTGCAGATCGTGAGATATTGAGAGAGAGAGAGAGAGAAGGAGGTCTCAGAGGAAGAAGGAGGCCTTTGTATTTGAGACGCTGAGACGCACGATCGGTTGCTCGATCAATGGAGACGCAAAAATTAATATGTTTCAAACTTAATCACTTCTTGCTTGGAAATCACATTTCGAAAGAATTGGCTGAATCTGAACAGTCCATCAGGAGACCCAGCGGATCGACGGCCATCTTCCTCTCCTGAATGCTAGGATGGCCGTCGGATTACTATCGGTCAGTCAAAAGAGCTAGAGGTCGGTGGGCCCTTGGATTGGTTTGCCACGTGTCATTATCAGGAAGCGTCACATTGCATTCCCACTAAACTATCAGCTAGCCGGCCCCGGAGAAACATCCAACGGTTCTGACTAATTTTAAATTTACGGTTTTTCGATTTTTTCCCCGGACGCGGACTTGACATCTCTACAAGTAAAGCTACTGACGACGCAAACGTTGACTTTTCGGCAGTGTAGACGGCAGCCGAATTTTCTCAATTATTTTAGTCATAGTACAAAAAACATTTAGCGGCGATCGCTTTTAGAATAAAAATAAATACCAGAAATACAAGAGGATTTACAGATGCTTCTGTTTCAGGGCTCGAGTTCATAGTGATAGACGTAACGGGGGGAAGAGAGGGGGCTGAAGACCTGGCCCTTTGACGGAGTCAAATCCAGAGGGAGAGAGTGGTGGGCCAGGTGTTTGTCAACTTTGACTTCTGGATAGTCTGACTCGTCAAAGGATTGGAAGATTGGGTGGAGATAGGCGTCGGCCAGGTAGGCTCTGAGGTTGAGGTCTGGCTCCGCCGCCTTCTCTATGCAGTCCTTCTCCGTAGCCTCCTGTGAAGACCCAGGTAATGAAACTCTTTTGCAGTGTGAACCCAGAGGAAAATAAAATAGCTCGATTTGGGCTGGAGTTTTGTTTTCTATATGTTCTTATATTTTCTATTTAGAGAGATTATAGACTAGATCACTGATATGCTCACGTGGTTGAATGGGCATCGGCATCCCATTAGAGAGAGAGTGAGAGACAGAGAATAGCTGATCAGAATACTTATCTGGCTGAGAAGGCTTAGAAGACAGGATCCATGGTCATCGGCATCTTCACCGGAGAGAGTAGCGAGAGTAGAGAGAGAAAAGGCAGCCTAGCTGAGCCGACTTAAAGTACCCGTAAGATCCATGGCACCTTCTAGAGAGAGAGAATTGTAACTAAGCTGTCCTTTACGGATGAGTTGGCTCAAAAGGCCTACTTGATATGGGAATGCACATATCAACTAGAGAGAGAGAGAGAGAGAGAGATAGGTTTAATGGTATACTTATTTGAGTGGGCTTAAAATGAGCTTCAGTAGCATCAATAGAGAGAGAAAGACGGGGTGACATCAATTAACAATATCATTATCTGGCTACGAAGGCTAAAAAAACCTACTTGATCTATGAGCATCTTCACCGAGAGACAGAAATTGGTTAATTATGTCCTAAATATGGCTGAGTGGCCTCAAAAGGCCTGTTTGACCAATGGGCATGCCCATTCTCACTAGAGAGAGAGACAGACAGACAGACAGAGACTGGTAATGGTATCCTTATCTAGCTGCGTGAACTTGAAGGATCTACTTGGCTTATGAGCATCTTTAACACTTAGAGAGAGAAAGACAGATTGCCACGGATTCATGATATCCTTATTGCCAAAGGCATGTCAATATTCTTGGAGAGAGAAACTGACCTCCAATGGGTATCGTCTGAATGCTGGCTCAAACCGGCTCTTGCAGTACTTGTGAAAGAAAAGCGTGAGAACGGAGAGAACAACAAGGAGAGGAGTGGAATAAGCTGCCTTCTTTACACTGAGCAGGCCCAATAAGAGCATTTGAGATATCAATAAACTCCCAATTATGCGGGTATGAACATGTGGCCAGAATGCTCCTGCGCTCTCATATTCTTGAATGTAGACATTGATTATCTGTGTATTAAACCATCATGAGTCATAAGAAAAATAAGCATGAACCTTTTCAGGAAAATGTAGCTCTGCTTTGCAGAGAGAGAAAAAGGTATATCATTTAAATTGCTTGAATTATGTGATTAACGTGAAAGTAACTATTTTGATGGAATGTCTTGCCACCTTGAAGAGAGCGAAACTAGCATATCTTGTAAATTAGCACGAACTATGGGATTATCATGGAAAATAGGCATTAGGGGAAATACATCCTTCCAGCATATCAGGTAAATTAGCTTGAAGTTGTGTCAATGTGAGTTGATTATTATCAAAATGGAAGCTTGGGGAAATGTTGAGAGAGAGAGAGAGAAGCATCTCATGCAAATTAAGATGAATGTGGGAATGTGGGATTTCCATGAAAATAAACATTTGGGAAACGTCTCTATTCTTTGTAGGGAGATAAAGGTAGATCACATGAACTAACGTGAATCATGGGATTAAAATGAAAAGAAGCATCATGAAAATAACGATTGCCGAATGTCTATCTGCTTCAAGAGGGAGAAAGTTAAATCACATAAATTTAGCATGATTCATGGGATTATCATTAAAAAAAATGTTATGGGGATATGTCTTTCCCGTTTTTAAGAGAAAAAGCATTTCACATATGCGTGAATGGTGGAAGTATCACATAAACTACCATCTAGAGAATCATTACTGAGTTTTTGACAGAGGCAAAGTATCCTAAATCACGATAGCTATAATTGGAAATGTCCCTTTGCTTTCAGAGAGATAAAAGCATAATATGTAACTATGCTTGAACCAAGGGACTACTGTGAAAATAACAGCTTGGATCGTCTCTCTGTTTTTGAGAGAAAAAGTATATATCATTCAAATAAGAATGAAGAATGGAAACATCAAGAAATCTCACCCTGATTTTTTAAGGGAGAAAAAGACATCGCATAAATTGGCATGATTCATGATATTATCGTGGAAACAAGGTTTTGGGTAAATGTGCAATTTATAGAATGTGAGGAAATCATATCATGCACATATGTATGGATTGTTGGATTATCACGAAAATAAATTTTATGGTGACATATCTCTCTTTTCCTGAGGGGGAAAATCACATCATGAAGTAGTCATCATGGGATTATCCCAAAAAGGCCACCATGTGAATATGCATGAATTGTGCTATGAAACATGTACTTTTATTTTAATTCCAAAGAAAAAAAGCATGAATCATGTAATCTTTGAGGAAAAAAATCTAAGTGAATCAAATAAAATTTGATGAATCAAGGAAATAGCATTCTACTTTGTGCTCTTGGTGAGAAAACTAACCTGATGGCGATAAACAGCATAAGCAAATCCGAAGAAAACTACCACGAATGGAAGAAGAATAGGGGAAACCACACCATAGACAAGACCCAGAAGAAAATACAGCTCAAGAGTTGGAACAGTTTCCCGGAATTCAACACCGCCGGGATCCGTGGCTTTCTCTCTATCTCTATCAGTCTTGACAATAAACATGTTCTTGAGATGATATATAATTAGAGCCTTCAGACGCAGAATCTCAAATGCAATAGCTGTCCACCCATCAGCCATTATGAATGTTATGAAGAATGTGGCCTTCATTGGAATCGCCAATCCGATGGTTCTTGGAATCCTGAGCCCAAAGAAAAAATGATTATTTTGTAATAAAATGATAAATTATAGAATGGAAATAAGACAGTGGAATTCAGTGTAATTACTGGGTGGCTGATTGGTGGAGAAACGAGTTGAGCTGTTCGAAGGCTGTTCCAGCGATTATACTTCCAAGGAAAACATTTACCAGCATGAAGTAGTAGTACTTTGATGCTGTCTTCCTTTCAAGGGAGGATAATGATATGTGGCCTTCTATTTTCGACAAAAATAATAGGATGTCGGGTAAGAAATATAAGAATATCTTCAAAACAAGTGCAGGAAGGTACCCCTGTATGAAGGATGAGATCAATTTCCTGAAAATTGGACTTAGGTATATAAGACACATGCTTATCATGTGAAAAAAATGATTAAGTCATGCAATCATAATTTAGGAAGCGCTTAAAAATAATGAGGACAGGTTAGATGCAGGGTGATGAAGGATGAAACTTATGTATTGATGTGTCCAATTGAAGGGGTTAAACCCTTTAAAGACAGAAAACTACGGCCATTGTAAAAATGGAAACATGACAAGTGCCTGAGATATCTGGTAGTATGAACAAGTGATTAATAGACAACAACAATATATATAGTAAAAACCATCATACCACATGTGCATACAAATTCGAATAAATACATTTGAACATTCTGTTTCAACTTCACGTTATTCAAAAATAAGTTGAAAAGAAAAAATGAAAACTTACAGTTCTACAACTGGTCTGAGGAATCCGGCCACCTTCTGCAAACCTTCAAGATTTGCAAGAGATTGAACAAATGCAATAGGAATAATGTAGAAGAATATCAGTGCAAACACCATTACAGATACCAGAAGCCTCCGGATAGAGAGAGAAACAAAAGGAATTGCTAAATTCTGCCAATAGACGTCTCGAGGCTCTGGAGCCCAACTGGTCAACCACTGAGTGGGATTCTTGCTCTGTTGAGTTTGGGCACAAACAGACGCTGCCCATCGTGAATCAAATATTACAAATGCCACAGGAAGAACATATTTTGAGTCTTTAAGGATGTTTTGGCGTTCATTAGTAATCTGAAATAATGATTGAAACACATTCCAGCACAAAAAAATATCAGACTGATGATAATTCTCTAGAAAGAAAAATAATTAATATACGGATTTGGAAAAAGTAACAACAGAAATTGAAACTGTCTAATTTTTAGAGTGCCAACAAAATAATGGACTTATGTTGTTAGAGGTAAAGCAGCAGATACAGAGACAGAGATTGAATGACTGAGGGAAGATGAAGGGCATCGTGCAAGGATCCTCCATTGCCTCAAAGAGGTACGTATGCTGAAAAGATCCATATATTTCACAGAACACTGCCCTTTACGTAGGGCTCTACGATGTTGCAGTTGTAATGGAGGTAACTAGACAAAATAAGATAAGAAATAAATTCTAATATACTACGGTAACTTAAATAGCATAATATGACACTGGCCCTCAAGCTGAATAGTGAATATTCTTCACTTTCAGATAGTGACTTAGAACTTTCAAATAGGTGCCTTGGCTCTTCTTAGTCTGAATAACTGAGAAGCTGAAGGAGGATATACTCCAAGTTCTTTCTCAATATGAATCCTCCCCAGTCTTCCACTAGCAAGGTGATTTTTCTTGCAAACTCGAGGTGAATCTTCCCTGCGAGTTCTTTCTCATTGTGGATTTTGCCTTCCTCAAGGTCTTTCACATTAGAGATGCATTTCCCAATAAACCGGTGGTCAATTCAACACTTCCCAAGTTCTCTCTCATCATGGATTTTGCGCAAATATATAGGTAGTCCACAGATGAGACGAATCTCCAAACAAACTGGAATAAAATAAGAAATGAATCCTAATATACGACTGCAACTTAAATATGATATTACTATATATGTGCTAATGTTACAGCTAAGAATTTGATAAATGAAATTATGCAGACACCCATGATATGAGAGTAACCAAAGAGGAGAGGAATAACAAGTAGATATGAAAAGAGTTCCAGGAGATATCGAAATTGAGGCTTTGATTTTTGTTATATGAATAAATAACGGATATAATCAAAACAATATTCTCTCCCCCAGACATCATCTCTAAGAAGGTTAATATTGTACATCCATGAAAAAAAATTGAGTGCTCTTACTGAGTCTTTTTACTCCAAAAAAATGAACATAAATGGAAAAAGGACCTTCCAAGTACTTGAGGGTTTTACCTTACTTTCTATCTCATTTATCTTTTCTTTGTAGTAAACAATTGAATCCACCCTTTTGCCCCAGAGACCAAGGAATCCACTCTGGAGATAGAAACTTAAATAAGAGCCAAATAACATTCTATTCGATTATGTTTTGAGAATTATTAAAATGGATAAATTATGTCACTAACATTTATCATCGTATTTCTGCCTGGATCCCTTTCAAATTTGAGCCGATTACGTTCAAGCCAGTTTTGGAGACTTTGTTTCTTATTTAGCAACTTGGAAAACATGTTTGCATTGTATACCACCTGATTATTGAAAGATCACTATCAAACGTAAATATAAATCAATGTGAAGAATATTCATTAAGAGGTCCACCTGGTGCCCTAGATAATGTTCAGGGTGGTTCCTTCTGAAGAAAATATCCACGCTTTCTGATATTGAATGGTCTCCCAGAGAGGGAATGTTTCTGACTAGAACCTGAAGAAAAATGGCAAGTTTAAGTCACATGAAATGATTAATTAACACTATAAAAATAAAAAAGGTTCCAAATCATCAAAAATAAAAGGCTCAAGATTGATTTCTTATCTTATCATGGATATAGTTATTCTTAAAAAATGGAATTGATGACTGCAAACATTTATTTAATTCATACAAAGAATGCTTGAGGAGAGTTGTTCCAAGAAGATTCACATAGAGATAGTTTAATTTCCAGTAGCAATCAATGGATTAAATGTGACATAAATATTAGTGGACCTTTAAGAATGAAGCAGTAAAACGTTAATGTGACCAGAGGATATAAAATATGGCCTCTTTGACAGAAAATAGACAAGACCCTTGACAAAACCTTATTTATGCATGTTAGGAAAACTGAACTCAATGCATCTTAGCCACAATCTTCGCATAATTGTGTTCATAATTTCTGCATAATTGCACTTATGCCCTATCACAAGTTAATGTTGGAGAAAGTGGCCATTAGAGTATAACGGTCACTTCACCTTGTATAAATAGACATACCATCATGAATAAATTTACTTTTCTTCCTCTTATTTACTCTTCTTCTATATGAAATCTTCTGCTACGAAGGCATTGTTATTTCTAAATCTAGATACAGAAGCTTCAAAGTATAACAGGGCATAATACATATCAATTCAATTTTTATCTCTCATAATTCTGATAACAGATAAAATGGTGGCGTACGACCCCCGACGTTACCAAGGCATGACATCACGGCGGCGGAGGAGCCGACACCTGCGCACGTCCAGCCCCCTCAACATGCAAAGACGAAGGATGCTGACTTCCGCTATACGGCGTAAAGACCTCGTCTCGCCACAACACGTCACACCCCGGGCTCGCACGCGCATGGATCTATCTGTCTTATTTTGTTATTATGGACTTCTTTAGCCCCCATGTGTTTAAGCGGGCATTTGCTTATTTTTCATCTTCCCCTTTTAGGCTTCCGGGTGGGTTCTTCCCTTTTCGGGATCCTACTCGCGAAGCCTTTCTTTTTTGTGAACCTTATTTTTCTAATGAGCATGTTAGGCTTTTGGGTTGTGGGCCTCAAGTGGGGCCTTTCCCCTCTCGACCCATTATGGGCTCTATAAGATGGGAAGGGACCCCTCCCCCCCCCCACACAAACCCTAGCCGTCATTTGAAGAAAGAAAGGAGTGAACTCCCTCTCAAGTGGCTGCTCAAGGAAGATCAGGGAAGGAGACCTACCGCCGCACGACAACGTGCCGCCGCCTCTCCTTGCCCCGATCCCGTGTTACCACCATCGCTGCTGCTGTGCTGCAACCGCCGCCGCCGATGTAGCGCCGCCGCTGCTGCCTTGAGCCGCCGCCTCCGCCCTTGCTCCGCCGCCGCCGCCCTTGCTCCGCCGCCGTTGCCCATTGCTGCTGCTGCCACCCCGCCGCAGATTCCCCCACGCACCACCATCACAATCTTCCCTCGCACATCCTCCCGATCCTCCTCCGTTCATCTCACCCTCTTTCCGTGCCCATCTCCCCATCCTTCCATCCGTTGCCCAGCCTACCCACGTTTTCCCCTCCACCGCGTCCTACACGCCCGTCGCGTACCACTCCATGCCCAATCCATCCATCGCGCCACCCACACATCCCTGTTCTGTCACCCGCCCATCTCCTCTCCGCGACCAAACCTTCGTTCCAATATCCACCTCCCCTCCTCTTCTCCACGCCCCTCCTTTCCCCAACTTGTGGACCTAGCCAAGCTCCTCGCCTCGCCCTACCCCTCCCCCGAAATTGTCCACCCGTGACTCCCCTTCCACGAATTTACACCTCGCACATCCCCCCCTTCCTCTCTCTCTATCACCACGACTTGCAATTTCCCTTCCGCGCGCCTCGCCAGTTTCCCCCACCCCCACATTCCCGAATCTGCCTCAGATCATTCCTCTGTAACCGCCTCTCTCCACGCCTTAGTCGGAATCGACACTACCGGCTAGAATTCAGTTAAGAATTTCTCGATTTCAAGAGTTCTCGAGTTCCGAATTCACACATTCAATTTCCCTCATGCATTCTGAATTCCCCAAATCGCGCTTGCCACTTTCCCCTCCCCCGCTCAACCCCGACGACCTTAATTTCCCAACCTTGCCGCTCCCCCATTCCCATGCCTCATTCCCCATCTTCCCTGTGCTCAGTCTCGTCGAAATCATCCCGCTATCCCTCTGACATCATCGAAATCCGGATCCAGTTGGCATGTCATTCCTGACTTCTCCTTTACGCCTTGCCACCACCGATTCCCTCCCGTCACCGATTCGCGACCCTCTACAGGGAATTCACTCGCGCCTTTGCGCGCCGCATTCAGTTCGCCTTGCGCCCATCACCTGCAGGGCTCTGCGCTTGTGTCACCCGCATCCGTGCTCGAAGCTGGTCGCTAATGCCTTCGGTTGCGCCCCTCATCTAGTCAGGTCGCACCTGCGCTACTCCCAGCCGCGTCCACTCCAGCCTGCAGACGAACCCTGCACGCGACTTCTTCTGGACGTGCAACCGCTTGCCCAGTTGCCGAACTTACTCGCGCCTCTTCTGCCGATCGGGAGGATCACGCGTCTCATTCGGGACCCCTCCCTCATTGGGCTGAATTCCGTCGGACTGCCTCCCCTCCTCGCCGGTCTGCACTCAACTCACGACACTCTCCTCCCTGTGATCGCGCGCGCGCTGGTACACGACTTTGTGATCGCTGCTGAATGCGCCCGTGGGTATCCACCAGTACTCACTTGCAACCTACCCGTTACCCGTGTGTGCTACTGATCTCCCTGCTCCCGTGACGGGTTCGTGAGTATTTCCCCTCTAACTTCAATCCGAATCGCCCGCCGGATCCGCGTCATCACTCGTTTGGCCTACTCCGCCGACCGTCCGTGCTGCGTACGAACGGCCCCCATCTCCACGACCGACCGGGCTCGCGCCCCGCAGGTTAGGCACACATCCCTTCATCTTTACCTTGAAGTACTATATCTCTTCTAGTATTTCCCGCACCTGTTTCCACCGCCTTTGGGACATAGTTTAGGTCGAGTGATTAGAAAACTCGAGTGGATTGAGACTGTGTTCCAATCCGTCGGGTTGATTGTCGAGCTCCCCGTCGACGACCCGAGGCTCCTCGCCTGCGTGGACGTGGACCAGGAGGTCTCCCCGATTGACACCACTCAGCGCGCTCCAGGAGTTCCGGCGCCGACGTGCGGGACGGTATTCTGCTTGTTAGCATTAGTAGGTCATTACATCACAATAGAACACCCTAGGATATCCCGTCCCTAGTTTCACCCTTAGTAGCTCAGTGTGTGACCGGCTTAGCACCCTAGTCCTTCATCAGAAAATCAAGTGCATGAATATGGAGGACTCTCCCTAGGCGATATCTGGATGGGACACCCTTGCCTCCACAGTGTGCTCAGCTCTCCAAAACTCTGTAAGACGTCTCCCTCATGCATCTTTTGTGCCAGATTACCATTTTTATAGCCTCCTATGTCTCCAATTTAACCTCTTCTATTATCATGAACTTACTTTAACCGCACCCTCGCCTCCACAGGAGACATCTGCCACTGCATGTGCCTTGCAGAATATCTTTGGTATGACAGGGGTAAAGGGAGTGTACCATAGTCGAGTGCAAAACTATTAACTGACAGAAATAATGGGTAAAAAACTGATTACTGTCATCCACCAAATCATGTGCTTTCATGTAGAATCACCAGCATACAATCATCTATTTTCATAATGATTTAAACCAATAATTCAAAAGCATTTGAAAAACGTACTGTAAACTGGTCAACACTTCTACATTGAGAGGCTAAGAAGTGTAATCTCATGATCGTTATAGTCTGGTACTCCGTGTACAACACATAGCAAGCCCAGAGAGTGAAAACGTACATCATGAATATATGAACCCACAACCTGCAATTCGAAGAATGTGATGTCAGACACTGTAGTGCCTGATAATTTAGAATGCTTACAGAAAGATGGGCTTGTGTTTTTGGGTCATGAAAGTATCAATAAGGTAAGTTTTATTCCCCCCTTTTCTTCTGGAGTTCTAGACCCTCTCTCCCATGCCCAATCTCTACCTTTCTCACCCCTCTCCTTATGACATCCCTGCTCTTATTTTATGTTCGTCTACCTCTATCCTTAATATCAATTGTCTCGGTCTGATCTGACACCTCTTTTCAGGTCTTCCTCATCTCATCCTTCATCTCCCTTTTCTGACGGTCTGAAATCTCTCTCCCTCTATCTCTCGTCAGAATGTAATATTCTGATACAGACTAAATCAGGGTTGTATCAATGGTACCAGAGCCAGGTCTTTCACCACAGTAGCAGCACTACCACCACCATTGGCACCACCTCTTCGCCATGTGACGCAGAAGCACTACATTGCCACGGTTCCCCGCGCAGCATCACTACGCCCCAGCTGCTGACGTTTGATGCCACTACACTACTGGAAGCACAGCCACAGACAGCCCTGCATCCGATAGTGCAGCCACCATCATCACAACTACTAGATGTGTGATTGTTGCCATCACGCCCTCTGCCAATATATCTGAACCAATGATACCGTTCTGATTTAGGCTGCATCAGAATATAACATTCTGATGAGAAATAGACAAGGGATGATATTTTAGGATGTTGGAAGTGGGAGATGAAGGTACAAGAGGAGGGAGACCTGAGAAGAAGTCAGAGGTGTGGCAAGGACAAGAAATGTGTAAGGGTAGACAAGTAACAGATAGAAGAAGAGCTGCCAAATGGAGAGGAATGCGAGAGAGAAAGAGATTTTCCGTGAAGGGAGAGCAGAGGCAAAACCCTAGAAGAAGAGTGAGTGAGATACAAAAAAGAAATACTAGCATTCGCCTTATTTATAGCCCTCAAGTAGGCCATAGAGAGGAATGACTGAAACATGCTTACATAATGTGATACAGACCAAAGGGTCCTCTATAAAGATGACAAGGGGCGGGTCAAGGAAGGCATGATGCATTTCATGAGTCTAGGACTCTAGTGAGGACTTCATCAGAGTACTCCCCTCTCCCTGGAATGTCTGTTCTGTTTCCCTTCTCCCGTCATCTATATGTCAATCTTCTTTGGTGGAGTTAGAGGCGTTCTTTCGTCGTTTAATGCCTACCTTGTTCTCTCCCTCTCAGTCTTCTCCCTGGATGTAACCGGAACCCATGAACCTCAATACCGTATCATATTTTGGAAATTACATTGAGCAGAATTGATAGATCCCTCAGCAGGTATCATATCAGAATTACATAAGCTTGCATTAATGACTGATTGAAGATTTGAAAGCATACCGTTGAGATGCTTCACCAACATTTGAAATAGAGAGTTTATCAATATCACTTGAAACAATCTTGCTTGTCATACGAAATAATGTTCCTCCAGATGCGTTGACTGGAATTAGAATCAAGAGCGCTAGAAGTGTAATTGGCACAAAAATCTTTAATCTGTTAAAAAAAAATAGATTTCAGAGCCTGACGTCATTAAGAAGTATCCAGTTTCATCAGCTTTTGTGAGGGATAGGAGGATAATAACTCAGAAAGAAATTGAATATAATATTTTATTTTCCACATTCTCACTGGACGTGAAGCCAACAACCACGACAAAAAATGAGTTGTCAGTTCTTTGAACTTTCTAATAATGAACGGACAGTGGGCCAGCTAAAACTTATTCTCCAGCACAAAACCAAAATGCTGAAATATAGCATGACAAATGCGATCAATATTGAGAATTAAAGTCGAAATTAAGAGTCTTGATTCCGCGAAATAATTCCACGGCATACCATTAGATTCCCCACAATTGAAAGACACTGACAAGCAAACATGAATTCTGACAATTGTCAAACAATAAATAGAAGAAAGTTCGAGAAAATAAATATCCCCACCCGAGAATGTAGATCCGGAGGAAGACGACGGAATCTAGACCGGCATCGCGAATCAGAGAACTCTCGCTCTTCTTCAACGCCTCCGGCATCCATGAGAGGAAAGCGCGAGTCCAGGACAAGACGTTGAGACTGAAATGCTTCCGTAGCCAATTTCTCTCCTCTGAACCTCGATTTCTTCGCTTAGCAGCGAGGTACAATTTAGGGAAGTACACGCGATCGTTGATCGGCTGGATCCTCAGCAGCGCGAACGCCGCGAGAAAGAGGAAAACGAGGAGAACGTTCACGAATGCGGAGACCGCGATGTCTCCTACAGTAGCCATGGACGTTCTCGAGAAGGGAGAGTTGTCGCCTTGTCGGTGGCGGGAAAGAGTGGAGCGAAGTTGCGTGCTCGAAGAAAAGACCGAGATGGAGAATGAAGTATCGAATGTAGTGGGAAAAGCGGTTAGTTCGTTAGGAGAAATGGGGGAAAAGAGTAGCGCACTACGGGGAGAGAGACAGACAGACAGACAGAAAGACGGTAGACTGCGAGAGTGAGGTGCGGTGACTGCGCGAGTTTCGCGGGGAATCTACTGACAAATTTTAAGAAGGTACCTTGTCAGAAAACTGCCTGGTGCTCTGATCCTGGGAAAGTTACAGTTCATGCAGCTACGTGTCACTTTCTTATTGGACCATCAGACAGGTGGGCCGTGGCACAAATGATGACTGCCGCAGTCATTCGACTATTCAATCCAATTGCCACGGGATTCGGCCGTATTTACGGAAAACTGCAGTATTGGCCAATTCATAACTGACCTTCTTTCTCGTTTATATGTGTCTGTGCCCTTAAGAAACCTCGGGAGTCGAGAGATTTCCGCAATCGCCGCTAGGAAGGGCTTTCCTACAAAAATCTCACCAGCTAGGTGGAATTTGAAGGAGATGAGCTCGATTACTCTGGCTTAGTGAACTTTAGACGAAGAAAAAACCACTAGTACAAATTAAATTTGGGAATAGACACGGGAAAGAGAATCCCAGGCTTCTTCATTCCTGCATTGCTTCCCCAGATGTCTCCTGTGCAGCGGACTTTCTCTGCCCCTTCTTGCGCTTACCTGAGACAGACGAGACAGAGAGAGAGATTTAAACTGATGTTAAGATGATCAAATTTAAGAATCTTAAGAAAGAAAAATAGATCAAGGACCTTACTCGGGAAGATTTAGATAATGTTTCCAAAGAGTTATACGAAGTATAGAGAGAGAGAGAGAGAGAGAGTTATCGTCAAGATTAAGATGAACATGAAAAAGAATATCAAGAGAAAAAAATATCAACGATCTTGGCCACAAAATATCCGTCGGATGATGTTCAAATAGTTTTATGAAGTAGATGGAGAGTAACAGATGATTTACAGCCAAGAGAGACATCATGAGCACGAGGAAAGGGTATGGTGGAGAGAGACACGAAAACCATCGCTAGGCAGCAAGCCAAGACAATGTAGGAGTACAGAGAATAGTAAAGAAAGAATCCACCGGCTAGAGTGAAATCTTAAGGGAGCAAAGAGTAGGGCATCGGAGAGAAACAAAGACCATCGGCACCAGCATGCTGCGATTACGACGGATAGAAGAGACGAACAATCAAAGTGAGAAAAATATCTTCAATTTACCCAATCGATATGGCACACATGTGGATGATAGAAAATAAACCCAATCGTTGGGAAGAGAACTGAGAAACGAAGCACATACCCTTTCCCTTTAATTTCTTTATCTTTACTTTACCACCCTTCTTCATCGGAAACTTCAATTGGGTCTTGGAACTAGAATCGTTAGAAGTGCCTGAGCAACATATATAAGATGATAAATAATATATTAATGAATTCATAAAAATCCACAAAACAATCCACGTATATAGAAGAATGAACTGAATTTGGCTGAAGGGACGTTAAAAATACGTAAGAATTCATTCCAAGGGCATAAAAACAGAAAATAACACGGTAAAAAAAGTACACCTTCAGCCACTGCCATTTCCACATCTCCCATGCTTATCAAGCCACTCTGCAGAGCTTCCTTCTGGTCCTGAGACGATTCGGCAGAAATAGATTAAAAAAGAGAAAGAATACAGGCGAGCGAATTTTTCTAAAGAGGAGCGGAAAAGGGACCTTGCGCCATTTATTCAGAAGCTTGCGTTTGCGCTTGCCGGAGACTGGGATATTGTTGTCCGTCTTCTGCTTCAGCTTCCCGTTGGAATGTTGCGCCCGCTTCCGCTCCTGGATCTTCGAGCGCTTTGCCTTCGTCACAACATTGTACTTTGTCATCGTCTCCAAACCCTTCCCGTGTTCACCTATTCGAAAAGCCCTAAAACTCCCAAGTTCCGCCAAAAAGGGGATATAAACGTCACAGGCCTCCCAATATGGCCCATTAGGGCCCATTAGAGGAGAAGGGGTGCCCACCGGGCCCCCAACATAGGAGATGAGCAGGAGAAAGGCAAATATCATAAGCTCTCATTGACCCTTTTATGAAATCTTTAGTGGAAATTCAATGATAAATTCAGGCTGAAATGAAAATGATAGCAAACTAGCAGGTCATATGCCTCCGGCAGCGTCAATACATTGAGCTACGTCTTAAATTTCATTTTTCTTCAAATTCTATACCATGGCGTCCATCCTCTGTATGTTAACTTTCTCTAGAGAAAACCGCTCGTCTTGGATCACCATTTTCATCGAAGGGTCTGAATCATATACATATATCAAGTTTGATCGAAGAAATTTTCTAAATATGAGAAGAGGGAGTGATGGAAAAATGTGAGCATGTATCATCTGAGAAGAGAGGGCCCTACATATAAAGATATAAATGGGCTTACCCATGTAGGCCCATTTATATTTGTACCATATTCAATCGTATTGAAATACATATTCTCATTATTAGAGTCTTAGTTATCACTGAAACATTGTATATGATACATAGATGCAACTATTATTTTAGAGTTATCACTCACCAAATATCTTATTCGACATAAGGTTTTGCAGGGCCTAATATATGCTTCGTGTACTTCTAAATTGGAGCAGCACGAAATATCTTTGCCAAAGATCTCTCGTGTAAATATTATAATTTACTTTATAGCAAGTTAGGCATGATCCTCATCACTTAACTTTTAAGAAGTCAATCCCTTTTTTCTTAGAAGTCAATGATTGTCATAGTGATTCTTAACATGTCAAAGGTGGTCAAAGGCATTCTTAAAATTTAAGAATGGTTAAACGTGATGGATATTCTGTGGCCTATAAGCTAATCATATTTTCATGTATCTCATTTATGTTCATTGAATTAAAATTTATTTATTGTCATTCTTGTGTGATATTTATAATGAAGTCCATGGGCACCTACAACGACTAACTGAATTATGATGATAGTATAATATAGTGATCAATAGTCTTTTAAAATGTATTTGAAACATTACTATTTTTAGGATATTTGAGAATGACATCAAATTATTCGTAAATAATATTACTATATTATTCGACTCATGTGATGAGTATGGTTGATCCTATAGCCATCAATGTGAAGACACTAGGGATAGACTGTGGATGTTCTTCAGAGAAAGAGTTCACTGGATTGATATTTATGAATCTCTAAATGGTTTTATACTTAATTGGAAATCAATTTATCCATGTTACAATTATGTATGTGGTCCTTTAACTTGAGATACGAAAGATATGTCGTGAATGGATGACAGTGTTTTCGTAATGACCTATAAATCCCTAGCCACGGGATCTCTAAAATGTCATATATTGGATACAACATGAAGTCCTAGAAGATTATTGTGTGGTCAAGATGAGATCATCAAAAATGTATTTGAGGAGATTGACTCAAAGAATGAGATGGGATAAAATTCTTGGTTAAGGTAGTAGAAATATCAAAGAAGGAGTTTACATAATTTCATACAAGCATCAATACTCACTTGAGTAACTGATTCGGGTTTGATAGTTGACCATATCCTCTAAGTTATTTATAAGTATCATGCATATGAAGGATTATACATACATGATAATTAATGATAAAAAAAAGTTCCATAAGAGAGTTCTTATATACTTCATATCTCCTAGGGTACGTAGTGGTGGCGTACGACCCCCGTCGCCACCAAGGCACGACACCACGACGCCGGAGGAGCCGACACCCACGCACGCCCAGCCTCCAAGACAGGCGAAGACGAAGGATACCAACTTCAGCTACACTACTTGAGGACTTCGTCTCGCCCCACTCCGAGCTCGCACGCGTGGATCTATCTTCTTTCCTTATTTTGAACTTTATCGGCCCGCAAGTGTTTTAGTGGCCTCGTTTATCTCCATCTCCCCTCTCTTTGGATCTTTTATTATTATGATCATGTTAGGCTTTCGATTCGTGGGCCTCAAGTGGGCCCTTTCCCTTCTCAGCCCTGATAACCCGCAATCGATGTTCACAAGTTGTTGGTAAATCAGGTTACACAATAAATTCCTATGCACTCTTTTTTTTAAGGTAAACAAATATAGAAGTGAGTAAGGGATCGTCCTCAAGGAGGAAGCAATGATTCAGAGAAATTTAAGGATGAAAACTGTGTATATATATATATATATATATATATATATATATATGTGTGTGTGTGTGTGTGTGTGTGTGTGGGGGTGTGTGTGTGTGTGTGTATTTATATATTTCTATTAATCACTTAGGCCACTAACCAACTTACGACAGCCAGAATAGGAAAGAAATAGCTAGAACATAACTGAATGGTATTAAATCGAGATTAGTTCAACAAACATTCACGTGAGAATACTACAACTGCAGAAAAATAACAAGCTAGTTGAAAGGCAGAGAGAACACAAATTTTTTTATCTACTAAAGAAAAATACGATAGAATAACATTAAGATAAGAAAGCGTGGATCAAGACTCCCGGTGCAGCAGCGGCTGATTAGGCGAGCTTTCTGTGGTTGAAATGAAGGATCTGCGCCTTTCCCGATTTCACCTTGCACCGGAAAAACATCAATTTGCAAGGCTAGCTCGGGAGTGTGGAAAATGAAGACGAAAGTGTCGCTGTCTACAGCTCACTAGGTCGATCTAAAGAGAAAAGAAAGGCGGAAACCGCAGGAAGATTGGAATGGAAGATTTTTGCACCTACTAGAGTCAACCTTGAGAGGTTTTACCGGCTCGGAAGGTAGGTTCTTCCTCCTCTCTTGCAAGATATCAAGCTGGAGCAGCTCCCTCCTTGTTCCCTCTCTCAGGACGCCAAATCAGATGGAAGTTGCACACTCTTCTTCTCCTCTCCGAAATATCCCCAAAAATGCAGCGCATAGGGTTTTTAACAATAGGTTGAAGCCTTCTCCACCGTTGGATCTGGGATAGACAAGACCCATGGAGACCTCGATCTGCGCTCTCTTTTGGCCTCGGGAACTACGCCCTGCAGCCATATCGAGGTGAGTTTTAATTTCCCTCCCTCTCTTCCCTCTCTTTTTTTTCTGTCGTTTTCTGGATCCACGTGAGTGAACCCTGCTAAAAGACAAAAGAAACTCGTTAAGATCTTTCCCTTTGGGCCTTGAAGCCCAAAGGGTTTTAATTACACAGGTTTAGTAAGTTTGGTCATACAAATTTAAAAACATTGCTTTTCTATTAAACTGCAATTCACAGCAACTTACTGAGCTTTAAAACTGTGAAATAAACCCGAAAATCATGTAAATTACACGATAACTTTTGGAGTTATCAGGCCCATCTTGGGATCTATAAGACAGGAAAGGACCCTCCCCCCCACAAACCCTAGCTGTCATTTGAGAAAGAAAGGAGAGACCCAGAGACCTCCATCTTGAGCAATAGCTCTTGGAGGATTGAGGAAGGAGACCAACTGCCGATGCCGCACACCTCTGTGCCTGCCGCTGCCACCGCCTCCCCTTTCTATAATCATAAAGAAGCCGCTGCAAAACGTCATCGCCGTTGATGACATGCATTTATAACTTAAATTCTTACCCTAATTAACTCATATTCATGCTTATTTTATGTGAATATGATGCATGTTATCATAATTTTTAGGAATTTTCTCCATTGGTATGTCATTTCACTAAAGTCGATATTTATGCATAAATTAGTGATAATTTCATGCTTAATAGATAATTAATCTTTTGTTAAGTTTAAATTAATAGAAGTTAATCTCTTTTATTGAATGATTTTGATTTTAGTGCATATTTTGAAGGATAATTTCAAGATGAATTTATGATTTAGAATAGTTATTAAGAAATGAGTAAGTAGATTCTAATTCATCTTGATTTCTTCTTTGAAATATATTTTAAATGATATGATGTTAAAAAGGGAGAAATTTGTGATCTAATGGAGAAAATTTGGATTAAAAAGGAGTTTGTATATTTTAAATTATGAATTTTCTGAAGTTTATGCCTTTTTCGATTTTTATATTATTTTAAATTGATTTTTCCTTATTAAAAAAATCGCAAAAAAGGGTATTTACCTGTAGGTGGTGATGTGGCAAGCGGGCATGGCGGGGAGCTGACACGTGGCGTGCGGGACCACCGCGCGGATGTGACACGGCGCTGAGGCCACGTGGCAGGGCCGCGGGTGGCCCACGCGAGGAGCAAGTGGCGCACAGGACGCGGACACGTGGCAGGAGGCCACGCGTGTCCATGGGTCCATGCGTACCCCGTTGTGGGAAGCCACATGGCAAGTAGGGTCGGCAGGTGAAAGGCCCACAGGTTAGTGGGCCCTAGTAAGAGAGTGGGGGCGGTAACGTGAAAGCATTACACCGCCCCTTATTTTATACTTGATGTTATGTACTTTTTCTTCCGTGTGGGACATAGTCCCACACGTTTCTTACCTGTGCAGGACGAGTGGCGGCTCAGCGGACGTCGGATTCCATCAAGACGGCGGAGATCGCGTGGACCCGAGTCCACGTGATCATCAAATCAGGCACGTGCTTAAAATGTAACTTAAGTGACGGCGATCGGAAGGCTTACCTGACGCCACGTGGCGACACGAGGGACGTTATCTTCATCAACGTGAAGACCGCACGATCGCGATCCGACGGCCACAGTGAAGCCCGATTTTATTCTCTTCATGGAGACGCATGGAGCGTCGGATTTCCATCGGACGGCGGGGAGGATTCGTGGAAGAACTCCACGATCGCGGTCCGATCGAACTGCGATCGCGGCGCGATCGAGCCGCGATCGTGGATCCTTCGTTGTGGAATCGATTCCACGATCGTCAGACGGTGTTTGAGTGAGGATCAACAACACGATCGATGCACGATCGGGCCACGATCGCGCCGCGATCGGGGCTCTTTTTGAAGCAAAATCGTGGCTCATTCAAGGCCACTCCGGAAGCTACGACACCGCCAAGTGAAACCGCCCCCATGACGCCTCAAATCCAATCCCACGACTGCCTCAATTGCCCACGATTTTGGGTCAATTTTCTCTTTAAAAAAGCTATGTATTATCCCTTTGAAACTTAACTTTTGATCGATTTGTGAAGGGAATTAAGAAAATTGCAAGGAAGATCTCTAGCTCATCGTGATCCCCCCGCATTTAGACTCAATTATGACGCAATTGGAGTGGGATTGATCGTGAATCCTCTTTGATTTCATCGAATTTTCCCCTTGAATTCCGAACGTCCACGAAGAAGAATCCGAGTAAATTCGCTTCAATCCACGAGAATTGAAGCCCCATTCTTGCGGAAATCGTGATATTAGTGAGATTCGATCGATTATCAAGAGGTAATTTGAGTTTTTATTAGATTTAGAAGTTTAATTTTATAAATTAGTTCATAGTGTTCTTCATTTTCCCCAATTTTCAGTCCAAAAAATTGTTGATTTTGAAAATAGGATATCTCTTTGATTATAATTCCAAATCACTTGATTTTGTTTCATTGGATTCCTCTTTTCAACAGCTTTCCGTGGATAGTCAATTCATTGAATTCCAAGTTCATTTGGCCCTCCAATTTGATGTTCTACCAAGGACTGTTCATCTTTCATCAGAAGTCAAACGTTGACTTTTGGGGTCAATTACTTTTGATTTACAAATCAGAATTTGATAATTTCGGTCTTTTTAGATTCCTCTGGTTCTTAGCTTTCCATTGACATAGAAATTTCTTTGATTTGGATTTATTTTTCTATTCAATTGGAAGATTTTCTTTGAGGTGTTAATTTCGGGGATTTTCTGATATTTGATTTTCAATAATTCATAGTAAACCCATTTCTTATCCAAAAATCACGAATTTTATATCAATAAATTTAATTTCCTCTATAGTTTCTAAATATATAACTTTCATAATCTTTTGACCTTTTTTGATTTTCTGATTTTATAGAACACCTACTGTTGGTCAAAGTCAATGCTTTGACTTTGACTTTGACTTTTGACTTTTCTCTGACAAACCGAAGAATTAAATTCTTAAAACTTATTATTTAGCTTATTTATATCATTTTCACTCTTTACTTCTTATTTTTACTTATTTAAAACCCCTTTTAAACCTAAGTTTGACCAAGTCAACTCTATGATTAAAGTCAACCCCTGCTCTCGTGGATGGACCCGATACTTACACATTACTTGATTTTATATCTTATCTTTGTGAGTTCGGTATTATAAATTTTTTTTTACCAACGTTTTTGTGTTTTAACGACGCACAAAAACGATTTGTCAGCAGCCGCCGCCGCCCTTGTCGTCGCTCCCTCCCTTGTCTCCGTGCCACATCTATGCCCTAAACCTCTCCTGCATGCTCCCTGCGCCACATCGCTCTTGCGCCCTGCTCCTTGCGCGCACCCCTTGCAAGCCAATCACACTTTCATCTGTTTTTTATATTAATTTAAATGAAGTTTTATTCATTATTATTCTTGTGTGATGTTTGCAATGAAGTCTATGAACATATACAATGATCAAAGTGAATTATGACGAGATCATAATACAGTGATCGCTCGTCTTTAAAAATATATTCTAAATATTTCTATTAATGGGATAGTTGAGAAAGGACATCGAATTATATGGAAATAATAATTCTATCTAATATGACTCATCTGATGAATATGGCTGATCATGTGGCCATCGGTGTTCGAGACACCAAGGATATATAGGGGGTGCTCTTTGGAGAAAGAGTTCACTAAATTGATCCGTATGAATCCCTGAATAGTATTATGCCAAATTTTCAATCAGGTTTATTCATGTCACGGTTGTGTACTTGGTCCTTTGACTTGAGACACCAAAGACATCTTGTGGATGGATGATCGTGTTTTGACTATGACTTATGAATCCCTAGCCACATGATCTCCAAAACGTCATAGATTGGATACGACATAAAGTCCTCGAAGGTGATTGAGTGGTTAAGATGGGATCATCCGCCCTCGGTATATGAGGAGATCGACTCAAGGAATGAGATGCGGTTAAATCTTTGGTCAGGGTATTGGAAATATTAGAGAAGTTATTCTCAATGATTTCCTACTCGCATCAATACTAAATTGAGTGACCGATTAGGGTTTGACAATTAACCATACCCTAAGTCATTCATGAGTCTCGCGTGGATGACTGATTATACGTACACGGTAACCAATGACGATAGGGTTCCATGAAAGAGTTCTAATATACTCCATATCTCGCCGAGCACGTGGTGTAGCTTGGCACCCATCGGGCTAGCGACTCAACCTATCAATTAGGGTTAAATCGATCCTTAGTCAATTAATCTATATATTTGATATAGTTAATTGATAAGGAAGACCAATAAGTGTTATTAGGTTGATAGAGTCATTAACTGGTGAGATATATGGACCTAGAGGGTCACACACATAAAGTCAATGGACGTCGGTGGATATAGACATAATAATAAGGGTTTTTGTGAAAATTTCACATTCTTAAAGTCTATAAATAAGGGGAGAATGACTGTAATAGTGGTGCCCATGCAAGCCTAGTGGAACTTCTCCTATCTCTTATCTTCCTCTCGTAGTGACGAGTTTTCAAGAGGAGATCCGATTGTCTGGAGACTGTGTGGATATTGCTAGAGGCCAAACACTTGAATGTTTAAAGAACTCTTTCAAATGATCCATGTAAGTATGAATTTTAATTCTATACTAGAAGATAGGATCACCTAGAATGGATGATGAGATCATCTATTCTTGGTACTTCAACTATGTTGAATGTTTTGATTCAACATCTTCCGCTGCAATCATTGTTTTGGTCAAAAACCTGGAGAGCTTGTCGAGCCTCAGATCCTAGTACCAGATTCACGTCGTCGCCCCATCCTCCCTCCTCTCCTAATCCTGCCGAATTTCATTATGTCGCCCAGCCAGCCCTCATTTACCTCCGTCTTTCATCCTGTCACCCCATTTCCCTCTTCTCGCTGAATTCGCCAAGAAATTCCCACCTAGAAACCCTGCCATTGACGGAAACCGCGAACTCTAGCCAGAATTTGCTCGCGCTCCTGCGCGCCGCAACCTGCCTGCCTGTGCCGCCTCCTGTCGTGCCCTGCGCTCGCACCTGAATTTGGCTGCGCCCTCCGTCTATGCGCCCTTGCCATCACGCCATTCATCGCGCCCACACGACCGCCTCCTCAAGGCGCCCCTTCGCGCCCTCCTCAGGATGCCCAATCCACACACCTGGCCCGCGCCCCGTGCGACCCGCCGGCGCCCGCCCTTTGCAATTTGATCACTTCTATACATGCAATTATATGTACACAATCTTACATCTCACAACTGATGTGTGTTTAGGGAAATTTCAAAGCTAATCCATGGAAATAGAGATTTAAGGTTTTAGGATGGATTTTTGATATCCCTATGGAACATCTAAATATGCCTACATTGTAGAATCAGATGACAAGGTGTTTTTCTCATTACTAAATACATAGCACTATCTAGAAAGTTGAATATATGGCCATCACTAAAGCACTCGAAGAAGTGATTTGGTTGAGAGGAATATGACACACCTGCTCTATGATTGCAAGAGGGCTATTTATCTTTCAAAAGATCCATTAGTCCAAAAGAGAAGGAAAGACATAGATGTAAGATATCATTTTGTGTGAGATGTGTTCATAAAAGGAGTTATATGCATCGTGAAGAACAACACTCATGACTACCCAACAAAGATGATGACATAGCTTGTGCATTGAGTGAAGTTTGAGCATTGTATGAGTCTTATTTCGCTATCTTTACACTGATCCTATCCCTCCTCGTCTAATGATTCAAGCCTGAGATTTGGCCGGTGTTGCCTCATCCATGAAGGCAAAAAAACAGCTTAATTGTTTCTCTGTCTCCTCTCAACCAATTTTTGAAAATTTATTTCAATTTTTTTAAAATGAGATTGAAAACAAGCCTATTATTTTGTCTTTTGTCTCATCTCTTTAAATGGGCTGCTACAAGCCTAGCCCTATACATACATACCATATGTCCCTTGAAAGGATACAAGTTGAATCACATATTTCTTCCAACCTTTGTTTCTCTCCCCTGCCCCACCCAAGTGTTTATATTTCTTCCTTTGAGCATCATTGATCCTCTTCTAGGAAGTTGAAGATCTTTCGGATGTGTTAGTGGAATCTCTTTGTGGTTTCGGTTTTCTTACACAGCCACCATAAAGACACCATGAGTCATCATCCTCCTCCTTGGTTGTGCTCTAATCGAAGAACATGCCCTTGTTATCGTCTACCATTGAAATGGCCATGCTCACCGGTGTCGACACTCGAGATCAATTTCTTCTTTTAATTGGTTTGTGTCCAAACGCAGCTCGGTGTTTTTCTCAATCCACGCCATGCCGAACAAAACCACTTCTTCTACAACTGATAATCATGTGTGCATCAACTCCTTTAAAGAATTTTCTTGTTTGGATCATTTTCATTGAATCTAACCCACTTTGCATAGACCCATTCACTCTCTTAACTTGGATATTGGGCCATGATTAAAGAAGCTCAGATCACTGCACAAAACAACAAGCCCATTAAGGTGATGGTCGATATTTTGTTGGTAACCTTACCCGGTTAAACGTCCATAACATTAAACAGAAAAAGAAGTTCATAACCATGAACGATAATCGCTTTGGTTCAACAATCCATGCCAACAGTCACACACATTGACCCTTCTTGGACAGTCTAAGAGCAGATGATTCTTGAACAAGAATACACGAGTAGATGGAAGAGAAGGATATTCAGGCAGATGATTTATTCTTTATGCAAATCTATTACCTGTTAATTGCAAATTCAAATTTCTGGTAAATGCAAATCACTCCGTTACAGAAATTTTATTGAAATAATTTATGTTTTAAACCATAGAATCCGAGCCTTTCACTGAAAAGCTAGAGTTCTTGTTTTTTCTAAAAAAACCAGAAAATGGTAAATCAAGAGTGTTACAGTAGCTTAGCCTCTATCTCCTCCAGAGTGAGCCCTTTGGTCTCCGGCACCAGGAAGAAGATGAAGACTAGAGAGAGCACACCAATCACCCCAAAGCCAGCAAACAGTACCCACGTTCCCACCAGAGCCTGCAACAAGAAGTTAGCTGGCTTAATCTTCGGTTCAATTGGACGACTAGGCAACTTATGTGAACTGGATTCTTCTCTCTCTCTCCTCCCCAGTAGAACTTATGGGTCTGTTTCTCTCTTTCTTCAGGATAGACCCCCTTTTTGGTTGTCTCTCTATTCCTCTCTCTCTCTCTCCTAGAAAAGTATTTACTCCAAGTTGAGATAAACCGAGGAAAAAATTTACCTCCAGGGGTGAAAATGCAAATGTGACAAGCGCATTTGCGGCGAAGTTTACCAGGACAGCAACACTTAGCCCTCGCCCTCGCTGGCGAAGAGGGAAAATCTCTGAGATCATCAGCCATCCAATGGGCCCAAAAGACAACTGCATTTCAACCACTTGATGAGATCCAACGGTCCAGCCCGTTAATCATAAATTCCTAATCCTGGCCAGCCCAGTGCACACTAATCTTACCTGGTAACATCCAACGTACAGCAACAGGGCAGCAACGGCCAATACCGGTGCATTATTGAGAACTAAGTAGTAAGACGACAGCAGGAAATAGCGACACTGTCTGCATAAGAATTTGACTTACCTTAATACTCCACATTCATAGCCCTTTTGTATTTTTGAAATACACGATGGGTATGTACAGAGAGAGAGAGAGAGGCTTGAAAGTCCACTAAACAATTAGAGAGAAGGCGAAGACAGATACGGATGAAGAGGGGGGAAGAGAGAGAGACAGAGAGCCAGAGAGACTGAGAGAAAGAGAGACAGAGAGAAGAGACAAAGAAAAACAGGGAAAGACAGAGAGAGAGAGAGAGAGGAGGCAGAGAAAAACAGGGAGGGACACAGAGCGACAGACTCAAATCAATTTTGCATATTATCTGCATTGAAAAAGTCATGATAAAGAATATATATATTAATGAGACGTTGACTTTGAACCCTTACAATTCCTGTGACACCGCCAAGAAGCAGAGGCCTCCGGCCAAGACGGTCAATGACAACGACCGCAATCCCCGTCATGATCAACTGTAAAGGATGTCATGTGTTCGTATATGAAATATATCAATTCCTAAATTTTAAAAATATAAAACTGGTGCCCACCTTTAATAATCCCAGAAGAATTGAGACGCGAGTCGCATCTGAAGCAGCAGAGAACCCTGCGCTCTGTAGAAGATGGCTGGTTAGATAGAGAAAATGGCATAAAATCAGATCGCTAATTTTTGTACCTTTAAGATAGTTGCTGCATAATACAGCACACTTGGTTGCCCAGTTACCTGAAAATAAAAAAAACCCTTTTTATCAGCACAAAACCTCTCTAATTCCAAAATTAAAGCATTAGAATAGACATGCCTGCTGGAAGAAGACCAGCCCAACACCAATGATTAGTGCTTTCAAGCATTTCCCTTCAAATATATCTCTAAAACCTGCCTCTTTCTCACTCCCTGAAGAAGATATATCTGCCACAATTGCATCTATCTCATTTGGAAGCATTCTGACTTGTACCCCTCAGTCGGCAGAGACAAGATAAAGCAGTTTCTCTCACAACCCCCGTGCTATCTTTTCCATTTATAGAACATAAAAGTAGCCATCGGGGGGATGGTGGTAGCCACGACATCCCAATTCCCATGATCAAAGATACGGGAATGCTGGATGCATACATGAATCGCCATCCACTCACTGTTTCCACAAAAGCATTACTTGAAACGTATCCCATCTGAAAAAAAGTCAACGACATGAAGGAAACATATAGTTGACCAGTAGTTGACAAAGAGTTAACTTACGAGCATTCCAAAGACTATGAAGAACTCTTTCAATGAGATGAGCCTGCCTCGGATTTGACTTGGACAAGTCTCTGCAATGTACATCGGAGCAGCATGCATTGCCTGATTTAATCAAACTAATCATTAATTAATGTCTATAATGGTTTATTTCAATATGATGCTAGTACCAGTCCAATGGCAATTCCATAAATAAACCGTCCTATGACAAGGAGAAGAAAGTTCGGCGAAATCGCAGTCAGGATCGCCCCCAAAATATAGAAAACTGAGGCAGAAATCAACTCCCGTCGTCTTCCTGTATTTGTGACATCATTCACCGATTAACTTACCGGAAATTATGAAAATTGATGAACAGCAAGAAAATTCACAAACCTAAAGAATCAGCAATGGCATAAGCCAGAGAAGAACCAATCAATGCGCCATATATTGATCCGCTGACCTGAATTTAAATAAAAAGATTAAATTTCAAGGATATCTGTGATAATCAATTTGAATAGCATTTTTACTGACCTGGAGCCCTACTTCGACTGAGGATAGATCATACCATGATGTTCCACTAAGGGTAGATGACTGTAAGCGGAAACAGGGCGGCAATAATAAATTTTCTTCAATGAGATAATTTCTTAAATAGAAAATTTCTGTCTTAAAATCACACATTAGGTCACAAATTTATAGTTAATAATTCCAAACCTGCAGAGAAATCGTGGCACCTGACGTGGCACCGATGTCATAACCATAGAGAAATCCTCCAAGAGCCGGAAATAGAAAACTACGGCGAAATCAATCTACTGTCACATGAAATTCAAACAATAAACATGCCTTGAAAAAACAATTTCTTACGGCAGAATGACAGCACTAAGTGAGTAGGCCTCGCTTGAAACGCTAATATTGAGAAGAGGTTCCTTGCTTGAATCGATCTCATGTTCTTCCTAATCAAATCAAAAAATTTAAAAATAAGTCAACAAACGAAATTACGAAGTAGTATATTTCACTGTAATTTACAACATTATAAATTAATTAATTAAGATAACTCAATTCTTCAGATAATTCATCCCGGCAATTCTCCCAGTTGAACTGGAAATGGAAAGTATTGGTTTCGGAATGGTTCAAGGATGCTTACGTCTCTCTCGGTCGAAGGTTTTGGGAACGGAGATTTGGGACGCCATCATCCGGGGAAAAGGCAGATCGCGCTTACAACACTATCGTGAAGCCTGGGAATTCGGATAATGTTTTCCATCCTACCAACTTTCTTCGATGGGAAGTGTTGCTGAAGTCGAGAGGAGTCGTTAAAACGCTTGACAGACGGATAAATCGAGAGAGAGAGAGAGAGAGAGAGAGAGAGTGAGAGAGAGTATGGTAGGAGAAACGGTCACCCATGGGACAGGTCCCATGTGGAGGCCATGAAAAATTCGTTTCGAGCGTCGATTTGCCGCCGCAATCGTGGACTCTCAAGTTTCTTGACGCGGCTAAACATCAGCCGTTCGATTCAGGAGCTCATTACCAAGAAAGTCTCCATCAACGTGCAGAAATGACGATCACAAGTTAGGCATGTGCCGTGTAGCGACTTGGAGAACGGATGAGGTCCGTGAGGCACGTGACTGCTACCAATTCAACAATCCTCTCCAATGAACCAAGAGGGCATCCTTGATTATCTGATGAATATAATCATAATGATGGATTGTGTCCAATGAGATGCATCATGATCAGGATTGTTCAGGATAAAACTCCTAAAATGCATGGCTTGCCGATTCTTGGATCATAGGATTGCATGTTATTTTGAACTTATGAGTATGTTCATATGACATCATAGCATATATCTTTTGTTGAATACCATAATTTATATATATATTTCCTATATTATCTATATGAACTTATAAGTATGTTCATATGACATCATAGCATATATCTTTTGTTGAATACCATAATTTATATATATATATATATCCTATATTATCTATATGAACTTATAAGTATGTTCATATGACATCATAGCATATATCTTTTGTTGAATACCATAATTTATATATGTATTTCCTATATTATCTATATGAACTTATAAGTATGTTCATATGACATCATAGCATATATCTTTTGTTGAATACCATAATTTATATATATATTTCCTATATTATCTATATGAACTTATGAGTATGATCTTAATTTACATGCATGATTAATCGCTTGTTACAAAGTATGAGTTCATATGCATATAAGGCAAAATTTCACTACAATGATTGCATTTTCGAGCTTCGAGGCAAAGTCAACCTTTTGAGCAAAATTCATAGGGGACTCGGAGACGAGTCAAAAAAATTATTTTTACTTTTATTATATACCTTTTTTATTTTTATTTTTTTGACTGACGTGATAAGATGATGCATGGTTTTGCTTGGAAATTTCAAATTATAATTCACACAAAATCAAGGTCAAGACCAAAGTTAAATTTACCATTCCAGTAAAAGTTAAAGGACTCGAAGATTACCCAAAAAAATAAAATATTACTCAAGTTTATCCCATTTGAGTAGGGATAACATGACATGTATAACAAAAACAAAGTGGAATTTGTTCTCTTGTCCGAACACTAGAGTCAAAACATTATTCACAAGTCAACCTTCATTTGGTAAATGTTCGTACGAAAAATTATTCGATAATTAACTAATTTTTTAGGCATTTTCAGATTTACTAAATAATCATGGATTTATATGTTTCAAGACTAATATACACCTATCTTAATAATAAAAAATATTTATGTAGTTTATCATTCCATGAAAAACATGAATTCTCCGGAAAATTTTGAAAAAATGCGTAGAAATCAAATACAAGGAACTTTTTATGTAAAATTTTTCCAAGGCCATTAGATTTACGTGAAACCCTTACTTCTCTATCTTCACTCTCCTATGAAGCCTTGATTTGCAACCCTTGTACTACCCCAATGCATTGCCTCGTTCTATCATCCCCCATGTTCATGATTGAAATCAAGACAAGTGAAACAATTGATGTCCTGATTTCTATATTTAGAAATACAAGCATCTCTCACTCCATATGGATTTGAAAAGAGTTATGCAGAATTTGATAGCATTCCATTTGTATGTAGGTTTCTATCATTGTTAGCTAATTTTGATGCATAATCTTGCAAATGAGATATAAGTTATCATGTACTTATGAAATTTGAAACTTATCATGTTATTTGCACTCATTTATGGTAAATTTTTTGGAATCAATTACATTTAACCTTTTCCCAGTAAGATGACCTTGTACTAACCATTATTTTTTGAGTTTTCATGTTTCCAAGGCTCGAGTCACGAGAACAATGAAGAAAGAAAAGAAGAAGATAAATGACTAGAATTAACCTTTCAAGTTGAACTGTGTTTTGAAATGTACAAAATTTTCATTTTAATCCTTTTTCAATTTATAAAGAGCTCAATATGAAGTAGGATTAATTTACAAGCAAATGGCAACATTGTCATTTTCAATAGTTTCTAGATTGTTCGATATGAATTTGTGAAGTTTACTATTTTTTTAAGGAAAAAAATAGATATTTTTATTTTATTTTAGGATTATGATAAGGATTTATTTTTCCCAATGTGGGACCATGCGCCCATGTGGTGCCAACCCAGAAAGCATGAGGCACCAACCTAGGCCTAGGGGTCACCCAAGTGATCAATTGAGTGGTGGTGTGTGGCACTCGTGAGGCACACAAGTGGTACCACACATTTTTGGTATATGAGGCACCACGTAGAATTCGATGGGTGAAGCGAAATAAAATGGACAACACTTTGGTCATGCAATGGAGACAAGATTGAACTGAACAAAAGAAATTTTTTTATTTTTTGGTCATATCACATTATGAGGAACCGGAGACGCAACCTTTTGGTTCCCTCATGCCAATGGTTCTTGAGTGCCCTACCTCTAGAAATATTCCAATGGTTCTTGTCTCGAAAAATCGCTTCCTATGGTATGTGATCTGAAAGCACCAGACAATATAGCTATGATTTTGTACATATCTCCACACTATTATGTACTATAGATTTGAGGAAGAGGGGATAAGGCAAGGGTGGCTCTAGGGAAGGGAGCTGCATGGGTCTCCCAAACCCTAGCCAATAAGCTCCTCATAAAAATTTTTGACATTTTTCACAAAAAGACTCAACACAAGGACATATTTGTCTTATCGTCCAAGAAGCTTAACTATGGCCCTCAAGGCACAAGTCTACTTCTTTTTCATAACCATATATGCCAACTAACTCTATACTGCCCTATCTAGTTAATTAATTCCATGCCCAATATGAATTTATTAGCATGATCACATCATAATTCACTGATCATTGCACATCCTCAAACTTCATCATAAACATCACTCATGCATAATAAGGAATATAAGTTTCAAAATAAGATCAAAGTGTGGTGTAGAGTCTGAATGCTTTGTCTGTGCCATGCATGCACCTAAGTAGGACAAGCGTGATGACTAGATTAATTTATAGTTTGAAATAAGTGTGTACGTATAATTCATAAAGATATTATCCATGTGGGACTTAAGTTTGGGGAGATACTTGGAGAAATTTGGGTTGTTGCAAAAGGCTGCAAAACACAACCATTGGATCTAGTGGAACTAGGTCAATTGGATCAGCTAAAGTAGAAAACATGTAGTAGAAATCATTAGGCATCGCTATAGTGGAATGTGACATGGCACAATCTTGAAGCACACATTAAAAAACCAATTGGGTAGGAGCAATTAAAACTCATATTTTTTATACCTTGTGGCATGCTTTTGAAGCTCCCCTTTGATTAAGCATGGCATGATGGCTTTGCCTTCTCTCATTTACCAAGATCGAGATCTAATGGCTCTTGGTGTTTGCAATTCTTTATCTCAAACACACACCCACTTTCTCTCCTATCTTCTCCCCTAAGAGGCAAAACCTAAGCCTGTCACTCCCTTTAAAGGGGAAGTGTTCTTGTGATTTTACAGCAGAACTTTGCCCCCAAGTTTAGTATATCTTTAGTCTTTGTCTCCATAATCGATTCCTCGCCCTACCCTCTAAATTTTTATTAGAGGAAAACCCCTCAAACTATGTTATAACACACACAAGGTTTATTCATTTTTGTTGATTGGTTATCTCCTAAAATTTTGGAGATGTTTCAGAGTGATTTCACAAATCTCGCTTCAATCCAATGCTGATATGATCAATCAGTGATTGCCTTCAAGTTTGGGATGAAGAAATAGATTGAAAATGCATAGTTAGGTTTTATTTCAGCATTTTAATTAGATTTTTAGGTTTTAATCTCACTTTCTTTGTCCTTGCCCCATTACTTTCCCTCTATAGGTAGAAACAAGATTTTCTCCCAATTCAAAAAACTATGGATTTTCATTTAAAATCTAGGGCATTATATATATCAAAATATAGATGATAAAATAAGCATTGGACCTCCTTAAATGATGTGCCTCCCTTAATTTTTGATAATTTCAAGGCCCTTTTGATGGGGAATTGATGTATCAATTCATTCCCCAATCTGGTCAATAAGTAGATCTTGATGACTCATCCCTTTGACACTGAGTCCATCGATCCTTTGGACTTTATATAGCTGGCCAATATCCCTCTTCATATAAAGAGCTATATAACTATACTTTAAATGTTATTTCCCATATTCATATCAAGAGGTTTATAAATCTATGCATCTCTTGTGTATCTTTCTATCTATCTTTCTTCATATATTTCAATATATCTACCATCTATCCATCCATCTATTCATATAATTTTGGTATATCCGTCCATCAACTGATCCATCTCTCTATCTATGGATAATGAAGGAACATTCTCAAGCTACAATTTCTGTAAATACAAAATGGTTTATCTTTTAGAATTAATTTATTGTACAATCACAATTCTAAAATAATAACAATAAACTCTTTATGATATTCAATAACTATGTTGAGTCAAATAGTGATGAACAACAATTATCAATTTGATACTGTTTCACCTATGTTTAAAATATATGAAGAGAGAGAGAGAGAGAGAGAATCAAAAACAGGGGTGGGAGTATTGAAAGACAATCATGAATAGAAGCCACCTCGTACATTTTGTAAAGCTCACAGAAAAATCCATTCGTTTAATGAAATTTGGCCAGTACAGGATTCAAGGTGAGAAAAGAATTACATGCTATTGAGAATTTTCGATTAGAACGAAGTGCTGTATATTGAGCAATTTGGATCCAACTATATGTTTAGATAGATGGAGTTAAAGATGGAGGATGCCCTCTTCTAAAATATTGAAACAATTCATCGATCATGAATGACCTTTCAGAAAGAGGCAAACATATGGCTTCTATCTCTTCTCTCAATCTATAAAAATGATAAAAAGCAAGGGACATTGCAATCAAGAATTGGAGAAACATGCACTGTTTTTACACAACCATGCGTATGATTACATCTCTCTCCTCCTTTTTCTCTGCTAGTTTCTCTCTTTCTCATCTGTCCAGCTGCTGGAGACTGATCAAGGACTTCTCAAGAAGGCCAAGGTCTGGGCTATCGAGATCTTTGACAAGAGATCCATCTTTGAATATTTTGAACGCTGGCAGGCGGCGTGGGCCCTTCCAAGTGAGCCAATTTGTGGTTATCTTCCTTGTCCACCTACAATTAAATTATACACATATTTTACAGAAAATGGCTTGACATCAAATTTATTTAGTAACTTATAATTTATCGGTAGATCAAAACTTGAAGGGTACCTCAAAAAAGTGTACGGATGGGTATTTCTTGCTAAGTTGCACAAGAAAATGTGATATATGCTGTGTTTTGCTTTCCTGATCACCAAAGAAAATCACATATGTTCCTGCGATGAGGACATATATTCAAACATTCAATAAAAAGATAAATTACTGTCAAATCTAGGTAACTAAAACATGTCAGGACAAATATGTTGGATTAATAGATTGATTCCTCAAAATTGTCATTTGTAAATCCTCTTTCTACCAAACAACCCTGAAACTCCTAATCCTGATAAGATGAAAATAACTGAAGAAATGAGCAAAAATTCAGCATTATTGAAAAAAATCCAAAAACTAGATAAAAGTTGAGGAGACGGTTTAGTGATTACCCATTGATTTTATCAGATCGGAGAGCTGGTCAGGGTTCTTGATGACAACGAGATCAGAAATCGAGTTCATGTGCTCACGTTCTCTCTCTTGACTCTTCCTCCGACCCTGAACCTCAGCAAGGGCACTGACAACCTCCTCATCTTCCCGGCATTTCTTGCACCAGAAACTCATAATCTCGGACAGATTCATCCCACTTTTCCAACTGATAAAACCCAAAAAAGGTCAGCATACTTTCATTCCTTCCCTTTCTGTGTATTTATTGCTCCCCACATTCCTCTTTCTTCTCTCTCTCTCTGTCTGCCTACCCACCCTCTCGTCCTCTCTCCCACACTCCCTTCCCCCTGTCTCTATCCTCTTTCTCGCTCTATCTATCCATAAAATATCAGTACCCCTGAACTGTCCAGCTTCCAAGGGTAATATAATATCTCAACTCGAACACAAACATCAAGACATGCAAACAAACTGCTCACCTTTGCATAGCAATCGGCTCGTCGGAGGCGAGCTTTGGCATATGATGGGCGGAGATTGAGAGCAAGATTGCAGTCTTCGATGGCCTGCTCCCACTGCCTGAGCTTTGACAGGCAGGCAGCCCTGTTGCACAGTAGAACAGGGTTCTGCTGATCTTGTGCCAATCCTTCCCCATATGCCATGCAGGCATCGCTAAATTTTGAAGCCTTGAACAGTTCATTGCCTTTTGATCTCGCTGACGAAACTGTGCAAGCTCGCTTTGCAACCAAAGCCACTTCCCTGTTGTTCGGCTCAAGCTGGGCTGCCCTCTGGGAATTTCTGATTGCACCTTCAAATCTTCAAATAAGACAAACAAGTCAAGAGCTAATGCTTGACGCTCCTAAACCATGCAGACAGTTGATGATAGCATTGGATTACAGATAAACTGAGTTCCAGATAGCTATCACTAAGATGTAAAGAAAAAAATCAGGTCCATCTACATAGAGTGGTCTAATCAAACGTGATCCTAACTAGGAGTCTTATTGATTGACCTTGAAGAAGAGGGAAATGAGAGGAGTATATGAACGTTGAAAAGGAAGATGGGCAGAAGCATTATGGAGATCGGGCAGAGAGACAGATGCAACTCCTATCAGTACTCAAATCAGAACCTGTTCAAGAGGAAATTTGCCTCACAATTCTGCTCAGTTTATATACCTTCTAGAAGATATTAGAGTGTAAGACCATACTAAACCTTGCAACTGCCCTCTAGTGAGGGGTTTTTGAGTCATCAGCCTTTGCTCCAGTTTGGGATCGTAAAACAAGAAAACAGTTTCGAGATAAAATGAGATTCAAATTTGGAAATATTTGGATTCGTACAACTTCCAGAGGACAAGAATTTCAAAGTAAGCCCTCTCCTATTTATCGCCTGTTATTCAAGATATTAGGGTACATAAAAACTATAACCTCCTGAACAAAATTACCCTTTCAATGAGTTTTCTTCTCCACTTGTTCTCCCTAATCTCTTATCTGTACTATCTGTAGCTCTTAATTTCTGCAATATACCAATCTTGAGAGTGCTGATTTCAGATTCCTTGATAAGCATAGTCTTTTCACTTTACTAGACATTAGCCTTTCCTCTATCTTGAGGGTTTAATAAGACGCAAGGTGAAAACTGATTGAGTAAAAGACAAAGCTGATTTTGATGTGTATACTTTATTATAGGACTGTAAAATGAAGTTAACCCCAAATTTTAGCCAAATAAAAAGAGAATAAACATCCCAATTTTGTGATTATGAAAGGTTATGAGGCAATAATGAAATTAAGATGATACAGGAGAGCTCACTAGACCGAGTCTCCATGTTGGTGTTTGACCACTGACCTTCCAGAAGCCAAGTCAACGAGTGATCGGACCATGAAGAGGTAGGCTCCAACAGAAGAACCAAAGAACTTGGTGCATTCATCACTGTCAAATGTTGGTGCATCGATGAGTGCTGTTTCTGCCTCTTCATACTGTTCTAACTTCAAGAGAGCCTCTGCTTGAATGGCAAAAACCTTCAAGATCATAAAATTGGGCCAGTTAAGCTGTAAGTTTAGAGATCCATGTAGTTGCATTTCTAGGTAGTTGACTCAATGGAGCAAAACAAAAATAGGGGTTAGACGAAAAAGGCCTTCTCACCCACTAGGTAAAAATAAAGGGGGTTAGACCTGTGTCAAAGAACACCCAATCTAAGATACCCATAATGGTATCCAAAAAGTTGAAAGAAGAAAAAAGAGCTATGTATTGCATTTTCTGATAAGATAATCGAAATGTTGAGTAAATAGCAATATATATTTTGGCTACACGACAGAAAATTCAAGGGAAGGAATGAAATCATGGAGCCATGTGGCAGAAAACTCAATTTATGCTACCCATGATTTTATCCAGAAGTCAACTTAAAAAAAGGAATTTACACTCACCAACAAGATCGTAGAAGCATTGACTAACTAGTGAATACTTATTAACTCATAATTAATAAAAACGATGTCAAAAGATTCTGGTGAATGAAGGCAATCATTTACCTGGGGAGCAGAGTCAGCGCCGCTGGACACAGCAGCCTGAGCTTCCTTGAGCATGCTATGCCAGTCATTCCTCTTCCGTGCATCACTCAGTTTTGTCAGATGGGCACAAAGAGACCTGGTCAGCTCAATTCCCCTGGAGCCTGCCTCACCTCCCCCTTGCTTATAATGGTGTGTTGCCTTATCCGCATCTCCCAATCTGAAATTCCCATTTTATTTTGGTTTGTCGTCTTATCAGCCATAAAAATCCAGTTTTATCCGGTTTACATTGTCAAAATTGGAGAGTTAACGTTATTTTACCTTAGATAGAGAGCAGCCAGGCGTAGATGGGCTTTGGAATTTGATGGCTCGATCCTCACGGCTTCTCTACAATTGTTCACCGCCTCCAAGAAACGACCCAGTCCAGCCAATGCTGCTGCTTTGTTGACCCAGTAGCTAGAATTATCAGGGTTGACCATAGAAGCTTGCTCATAGTAAGTCAATGCTTCAGCAAACCTCCCATTCTCGTACTTCACGTCACCGAGGTCTTTCAGAGACTCCGGATCAAACCTCTTAGAGAGAACCCTGCAAGTGGACATCAATGTTGGCGGCACCGCTGTTGCCACTTTCTCCTTCTTGATCTTCCCCTTCAATGCCATCTCATCCGCTGTCATGGGCAAAAAATCAAACACATTGTGGTTGGAAGTAACACTAGAATTCCCTCCTCTGAGATTCCCCAAGCTCCCAAAGAGCATCACATTGCTTGATGAAGCCCTAACGAGGTTTCCACAAGCCTTGGACTGCTGGTGATCATAGATGACGCTCTCCAGCTCCCCTGAAATTGAAGGCAGTGGAAGCGGAGGAGCTTTTACGGGCATCTCAATCTGCCTCTGCACCACCTTCTTGTGGACAGAAATCTGGGTAATCTGAGAATTGGGACTCAATCTAGATATTCCAGGCGAAATTGGTGGATCAAGATTGACGTGGGGGACAATAAGAGAGGATTGATCGGACCCTCCTCTCCTTCTCTTCGAATTCGCTGCAGAGGAGAAGCTCGAGCGGGGAGTTGGATTAGCAGAGGAGGATTTCCGAGGAGAAGTGTTCCCTCGACGCCCGAAAACAGTATTGTATAGAGCTTTGATTCCACCGCAGCCCGTCATCGTCTTCTCTGATTCCTCTTTCTTCTCCCCCATGCCCGGAATTATGAAGCCAGAGATGCCGGGAAAGTGAATGCCATGGTGGAAAAAAAGGTTCTTTCTGAATAGGGCGATGAAGGAAGAGGAAAAGGCGCAGTCTTGAACCTCTTTCCTCAGGACATGGAGTCCATGGTCGTGGGTTTTTTGCTTGGAGATGGTCGGCGACCTGAGGGGAAGGGGGGATTAACGGTCCTCCGGCCATGGCTGGCACAACGGGAGAAGCGGAGGCGGGAGGAACGCTGGACTTCCAGCCACCTTCAAATCGCGAGAGAGGACAGCTATCTGCGAGGACAGCTAGAGAGAGAAAGATAGAGGAAAGCTATCTGCCTTCTCCGGTTCTCCCCAACTTTTTACTATGGATAGTGTGAAATTCTCTAGAATGGCTTCAATGGTACGACACTCGAGTGTTATCAAATCTCCTTCCACTTCCATTTTCTAAGTTTATTCAGATTAAGATAAACTCTGATAATAATATTGATAATATTGACACCATCAATCTACTAGATAATATTGTCTCCACAAAGATGGAATTGCTTCGATGTTCATGGCAAAGTGCATGGTTGGGTCCTATGTCTCCATCAACTTTATCATGTAGAATGCATGTCTAAGGACAAGTATAGTGCACTATGAGCCATGGGCATCTCCACCAAAGATGATGTTCCTGCTTTGAAGAAAGCATTCAAATGTGCTACATCTATTTTTCACAAGGAACTCGGTCAGTTGAGCCATGTCGAGGCTCCACGCAATCGTGCAGCTTGTCTTTAGACTTCAACAAGTGAAAATTGTGCTCTTGTGTCACCGTTTCCATCAAACAATTCCTTTCCTTTGCCATGAATTAGATTTTCTTGTATTTTGATAACTCGATAGTATAAGTTACATTCATGCATAATTTTAGGCACTTATGAGACTCTACTTATGAGAATATTCACTCGTTAGAGGCTGAATATGCTGTAAAAATGATCATGTCCTAATATGCATCATCCTCTATATTTTGGTCATATTTTGAATCTGATCCCAATTAAAATTTTCAAAGTTAAATAATTATATTCTCACATATTTTTCACGAGCCAGATAGATGCAAGGACATAGTTGCCCAAATAAAAAAAGCATAGATATGACACATTGACGAGAGAGAGGAATAAACAACTCTTTGCCAACTTCTAGTGCCAAGTCAACCCTATTTTCATGAAGAAAAGTGGTCAATCATGTTATAATTGATGGAGCGATTACCCTATGTTTTCTAGGATAATCCACAATTATTAGGGAAGTCAAAGTTGAGCCAACCTCCTTATTTTTAAGGAGTTTGGACTAAACTTAATTTTCTTTAAATGACCCTTAATTATTTTTATTCTTTTAGAATTTATGATTATTTTTAGAGTTTGAGCCAATCTTGATCCAATAGAGAAAATTTAGTATAAAATGAGTTATATTTGATAAGAAATTGAATCATCAAGTTTAGGGACTTTTATGGAATTTCTAGGGTTTTTTTCTATTTTAAAAGAGCCACTTTTTATAAGAATAAATCCTCTGCACTTAGAATACATTTTTTTTAATAAAAAAAACCTCCGCTTTTTCAGATGATTTGTGACCAAGCAAAGTGCACAAAGTGATGCTTGCCAAGGCATTTGATAAAAAAATAATAGCCACAAATTCTCCAACTGAAAATTAAGATATCTCACGAACTAGAGAGAGTTTTAAACGTAAATTTTATGGGTAGAATTTTCCTTTTCATCATATATCTTTGCACACCTCTGATTAGAAAATTGAGCACAAAGAAATTCATAATCTGAGGATTGGACAATTTAATGTCTTTTTGACCTTTGAAGGTGGACCCACTTCCCAAGGATGTAGGGGTTTGATGACCTCCTTCAAGGAGTTATCTCAAACCCCCTAATTGGTTCGCTCTCTTTTGAGAAGGTGGTTGAGGAGAATAAAAGGAATGGTGGCATCTTCACTTTTGATGAATCAACCACCAAGATCCCTAACCCTAAAAATTCTTGAATCACTTCTTTTTTTCTTGATTTTGGGCTCTCTCTTTGCATCAGGCTACCAAAAAGAAAAGAAGATTCTTAGGCCCAAAGCTTATCATTCTTTGGTATTCAATTTTTTCATGGAGGCCAAGATCAAGCGGGTGATTGTGATTGTAACAACTCTAGAATTACCTAGCCTTAGACCAACATAAAAATGAGGTTTCTGTGAGGATTTGAATATCTTTTTTTCTTCTAATCTCCTCCATAGATAAGATAATTTTGTTTTACTTTCTTATTAAGTAGCTTTATCATCATTCAAATCTCAAAATCTCTCAAAATCATTATAACACTATCACTATTTCAAAAAATCATCTCCATTCGTCTCTTCTCCCCATACCATCATCGAACTCACCCCAAATTTTATCATCAATCTTAAATATAATTATGGATACAAATAGAGATTAAGATTTAGATCATATTCTCTACCTTCTCCATAGATCACCTTCTCCATATATGCATCTATTCTCCTTTTAAAAACTACTAATCTCATTACCTAGGCTCTCGAAGGATTCAATCGTAAGTTTATCATTATACAAAGTGAGGAATTATAAATATTGTTACATGAAATCAATTCAAAATAAAAATTAAAAATACTACTAAATTAAGTTAATTAGTATGAAGAGGAGCAATTTTTATCTAAATGGACTTGTCTATAGGGCTAAAATTCTCTTGACATATAGGGATGAGGCTAGCATTTCCGCCATCAAAACGTATCATCAAAATTCTAGAAAAATCCCTAAAAATTAGAAAAGTCATAACTGTCAAAATACAACTATAAATTAGTCCAAAATTGTTTTTTTGGATCAGAAATTAAATAATATATCATTTTAAAAAGTGAAATTTAATAAATAACAAGAGAATAAATTTTTATTAAAAAAATACACTTATTTCTCCTAGAAAATAAAACTTAGAAAAAATAAATGAGTGTATAAAAATGTTTTATCTTATTATTTAACATTAAAAACCAATTATAATCTCAAATATAGACGGTAATAATATAATTTTAAATACTTTCTTAATTATGAATAATTATCGCTAAAAGAATGAATTTTGAGATTATAACTTAAAATTGCATGAAATGATAGATATGCACTCAAAGTATGATAGCATGCATAAGAATGGAATGTTTTATGCCTTAATTTGTATTAAAAATTATATAATTTCATGCATAAATTGCATGTTATCATCTTCCACTCCACTTAAAGACTCCTATGCTTTTCATACTTTGACTGTGACTTGTCAAATATTAGCTACATTTTTGGTCTCTTGGGTCAACCCATACACGCTCCCTAAGAGATTCACTAGTGACTATTCCTAAAAAATCCTTACATATTTGAAGCATGCGCCAGGTAGTGCTCTTATTTATGCAGAACAATGTCATCTTCGAGTTGAGACATATTTTGATTCTAGCTATGCAAGTGATCGTGGGGATTGGAAATTCACTTTTGATTTTTGCACCTATGTTGGCGACAATCTTGTGACATGGTGAAGTCACAAACAATGGGTTGTTTCTCTATCAACTACTGAGGTTGAGTATAGAGTCATGCCATAAGCTTCCTTTGAGATGTCATGGGTACGCTTACTTCTTACCGAGCATGGTTTTCTAGTTCTAGGTCCCATGCCTATGTTTAGTGACGAACAATCCTAATTTTCAAATGAGAACCAAACATATATAGATTTATTGTCATGTTATTTGACACTTGATCATTTTTGATCTCATATATACTCCACATTTTGGCTCCTCTAAACAATTGGCATACACCTTTACTAAAAGACTATGCGTCACATCTTATGACACCTTTTCACGTAATTTGGGATTATTTGATCTTTATGCTCTAGCTTGAGGGAGAGGGTAAGAATAAGTACATATACTGGTAATATTATTATCTCTATCTCTCTCTTGCTCCCTATATAAAAACACATGTAACTCTTCTTGTTGAGTTGATCCTTTTTTTGGTTCCTTAGTACACCTTTCCCCATGATCTATTAGATCTTATGCATAAAGAGTCCAAGAGACACCTCCCTAGAAAAATGAGAATTCAAGAAATGGATTATTATTTGATTTCAAGATGTTGACAAAAAATGCCCTCCAATGTGAGAGAATTATGAATTGTGAAATGAAAAAAAGTAAAATAAATGTTGTAAATTTCCCTAGATATTTTCCAAAAGCATTCTATGCTAATGATTCTAAAAATCAAAGACATAGTAAAATAAAGGAGCAAATAAGCTTGAATTTTTTCAAAAAAAGCATTTGAATCTTCTCACTTGGTGGTGCTAAAAAGGGTAATCATGACTGAGACAAATAATTGCTATGAGATACCATACGATAATAATTAATTGAGGAAAATTTGAGTCTTTGACTCCCAAGGATATATGAATATATAGGTCCAACATAGTAGGCTTAGTAAGGGAAACAAAAAAAGACTAAATAAACCAAATAAGCTGACACACAAATCTTCATTATTAGATATATTAATATACACCCACAATATACAGTGTGGTGCAGGAAAGTAAGTGGGTCTAAGGATTTATTGTAGATTATATAGGGATATTTTTTAGTTGGAAGGAATATTTGTGAATCAAAGGCATCCTTTGTTGATTTGAATGCCTCTAAATATGCAAAAAAATTACCATTTTTAGAGCAGACACCGTGACGAGGCACATCAAGGCTGAGGCAATCCAAGATTTGGTTAGGACAACATCCTAGGGTAACTCAAAGTGTTTGGTGAAATTGGGGTCCAAATGTGCGCAGACTAGTGCAGTATGACATAGTGAGCAAGCAAAGCTGATATGAAGTATAACTCTATGATCGTATATCAAACTGATTGAGCAACCCAAATTTTGGGTTGCACTCTATCAGAGATTTTTTTCTTTTATCATGGAATAGAAGCTTTGAGGATGGATATTCTTACAACTAGACATACCACAAATTTAGTCCCCTAAACCATTATAGTTCATAGCATGTAGTCTGAGACAATTGACTAAATTCACTAGTCTAAGAAAATAATAATAATTTTTTTTACTACCCACCTTAGATAGTCTTTGATTGTTTGAGACTTTGAATTTTGATTCTTTTTCAATCTATGTTTTGTTTTTATTCAACTGGAGTTCTTATACTCCACTTCATTTTGCTTACATATGTGTTTTCACTATCTCATTCCAACATGTTTCCATTGAGAAATAACTTTCTCATTCTATTTAATTTTAATCCAAGACTTAATCATGGATTTTACCAAGGATCAAGACTCATCATAATAGATCTGCTGTTGTAGTTTAAGTAAGACCTTTTTGCATATCATTTACAATGGTTTCTCAGTGGACACTAGTAGGGCATTGTATTGCACTATAAGCCTTGATTGATCTCTTTCTTAACTAAATGTTAATTCATCTATTTATATGAAAAATATTCATACGGCCGCAAAATATTCAGACATGTGTTTACTTTGAAATACCTTTAAATTTTTGATAAGCATACTTTACTCTACATGACTAAATCTTTAGTCCATGCTTTATACATTTGGGACCCATGCTTAATCATACTATCTATCAAATCACATGTATCTATTTCTGTCAATATCATTTAGACAATCATACTATTCTTCGAGAAGATTCTCACCATAGGTGTAGACTCTTGTAATTTATTGGAAAGATCTTTTGGAGTCCAACCTAGATCTTAGTCTTAGGCTCACCAATTTCTCCTAAGGGTCTCTTTAGATCTTTCCACTTGGCTTTACTTGGTCCTCCTACTTTTCAGCACAAATGCTTTATTGAGGTCCATTGGGTCATCTTCTTCTATCAGCCCTTTGGTGTCGCCATTCATAAGTTTGAAGTTAAAGTTCTAAGGTTATTCCTTCTGCTTCCATTGAATGTCGTGGATAGAGAACTTTACTGATCATTTAACATGTGACATGCTTACAAAAGTCATGACCTCTCAAATAGACCCATATACTTCTATCCTTGACTTGTGGAGACCCACCCATGACTTTTACCTTCTTTAGTTCAGCCCTGTCCTTTCTATTACTGTTATAAAGAAGTGTAACCTAGTCCGGGATAAGGAGAATGAAGGATGAGCTCCACCCATCATCCACATACACTATGTCATCATTCAAGGGATGACAGATCTCCGAAACAATGATATATTGAATACCCAGTTTACAGTAAGGGCAAAGCAGGCCAAAAGCTACTTCAAGACTACTGCATGTCATCATGACAAGGGACATCGGTGTATGTGAGCAGGGAGAATCTAATGTGGGCAGCAGCAGGAGGCTGGGACATTACCAAAATGTCAATCAATAAAACCAAATACTTTTTTTCTTGAAGTACAAAAGGGCTGATCACCCGACGAAAGCGGTGTACGACCCAATATAATCAAATACTAAATGGAAGACATGAGAAGGTTTAGGGATTCAATAAAGAAAATCTTGCCAATGTTGACAAGGGAAAAAAGATACAGAAAAACCTTGGCTAGGGCCAACTCTATAAGACACCCAAAAAGCCAACACGCACTAGACACAGAGAGTGGAAGAGAGTGGAAAGAGATCGAGATGGGAGAGAGAGGGAAAGACTGGAAGAAGGAGAGCGAAAATAGTGCTAGCAAATGAGATTGAGAGTCTCAACGCTTCCTTGGAACTGAGGCTCAAATTCACAGCCCATTAACAGCCAAAGAACGAAAGCAGAATAAAAGAAACTTCGCAGACCAGCACAAATGGTAGGATAATGAGGAAAAAAAATTAGAGGTTGAAATTCCCAAATGGAAAGAGGATGATGGGGAATATTAGACAAGGAGTGAGGGCCACAATCCAAGAATCACCAGGAAGAATTGATAGGGAAAAACTCAAGCACGGAAATGGAGCTTCTTCATCACCTTCGCATAGGCTAGAGTCACCACCTCTGGCCTCCTCAGCCTCCTCTTTGCTTCTTTTGACTGCATCAAATATCATGACAAGGTCAAGAATCCAGATACTCAAAGTCAACTATGATCATTTACATAATCACGCTCATTATCATCATCAACAGCCTGAGCATAGAATTGTATGATCATCATTCAATAGAATCTCAAATGACATGAGACGGTTCAACAAAGAATTTCCAGCTTAGAACCATTTCTATTTTTGGATGTGGGTACTGGAATAAATTTTATGAGGGCACCATTAATCATCCGAGGTTCACAAGTTTACTTTATGAATAAAATTAAGCAAACGACCGAGGAGCACTTTACAACAAGTGATAAAATAAATCGATTTTCACAAGATCACGATGATGAGGCATGTAATCTTCCCCGATCCACCCCAAAAACCACAATCTTGACCCACAATATAATCTATGGAGGATGATGTATCAGTACTTGGGTTTTCAATTTCTTGAAAATTTCAAGACAAGAAAACACATACCTTTAAATGAGCGTTGTGCCTCTTGCCTGCTCTCCATCTCCGAATATTTCCATCGTTCATTGTCCTGAAATCTGGACTTGAAAGATCTATTAAAAAAACCAAATGTTCATTCAAGGAAATGATGAGATGGGTGTCGAGTAAACTAGTAAAGTTAGAGAGAGATAGAGACTTACGAGTAACCTTTAATCTTGATTTTCTTCACCTTGGAAGTGATAGGGGTATCCCTTGCCCTAGATCTCTTCTTGGAAGCGAAACCTCGCTTCTGAGACACCTCAAAAATTGCAACTCTCAATTGCGGAGGAGCACGAACAAAATGACCAAAACCGAATTTGGGTATGATCTCAAGGGAATAAAATGATCACCTGAGACGGAGAGAAAATTACAGGACGATAAACCGGAGATCATTTGCTCCTTCCAATGCCCCGTTGAACACCTTGTGACATAAGCGTCAAGGGAGGCGGATCGGCTGACCGGAGAAGGAAGAACTACATGTGAATAGAGTGGCCTGAAGTGAGCCGAAAGAAGCGCCGCCGGCAGCGGAGAGAAGAGTGCGCAGCCTTCCGCAGAACTTCAACATAGTCGGCGCGCTGACAGAGTAGAAAGCTCATAGAGCCATACTCCTCGTCTCATATAACTCTGCTTTTAAAGGGATGTGAAGAAGGTGGTCACCAAAATTAAAATCATTCGCGCAGAAGATCGTTCTGACTTAAATTGGCAAGATTTTGAAAATTGTAAAACTTTTAATGGAAGTGAATTTCCAAGTTTATGACCCAAATCAGGTAAATAATTGTCCAACTTTATTAGAAATTTATCATGAGTGGGTTAAATAAAATCTCGATGTCTATTATTATCATTGCCATAAAAACATTACTGGTAGAGAAATTATAATCTTTATTTTTTTACAAAATGGTGGGAGAGATGAAGATTGAGATAGTGTTGAGATAAAGACATAGTACTACAAAGTTTTATTGAAGACCTCTTCCACCTAATGGGATCTAAGGTCATAAGCTTTCTAAAATTTTCGATCAAAATACTATCTCAATATTGAATTGGATATTTAAAACACCAAGGCACGAAGAACATATGATCTTATTATCTTGTATATATAATAAAATATACTTATAACGTTTACTTTAAAGAGTTCCTTAAGCTATTCAAGTATCTAGCCTCTAGCAGTATTCACACAATCACTAGATGGTTAGATCTCCTCTTCAAAGCTCTTCACCGAGACAGAAAGAGAAGAAAGTAGAGAATTCTCATAATGCTTGAATGGGTACATTTAGTTATGGTCGTTCTCCCCCATATTTATAGACATTTGGTGTATAAATTTTTCACAAAAACCCTTATAATTATGTCTATATCTACTAACATCTATAAATCTTATGTGTGTGATCCTCTAGGTCTATATATCTTAATAATTAATAACTCTAAAGACCCAATAACACCTTATTAGCTAACCGTTATTAATTATCTATATCAACATATAGATTAATAAATCACTGATTAATTTAACCCAATCAATAGGTTGAGTTTTTAACCCATTGGGTGACAAGCTATCCAACATGCTCTAAGATATATGGATTATATAAGAACTCTCATATAAAACCTTGGTTGCATTGGTTATCATATATGAATAATCCTTCGTCCACGTGAGACTCATGAATGATTTATGATACAAAGTATCAAATCATAACCGAGTCACTCAAGTTAGTACTAATTTGTAGAAGAAATTATCAAGAACTTTTTCTTTGATATTTCTACTACCTTGGGCAAGGATTTCATTGCATCTCATTCCTTGAGTCGATTTCCTCAAATATTGAAGGCAAATAATTTCATCTTGACCACACAATTACCTTTGAAGACTTTCATGACATATCTAATATATGACGTTTTAGAGATCCCGCGGCTAGGTATTCATAAGTCATGATCAAAACACGGTCATTCATCCATAAAATATCTTTGGTGTCTCAAGTCCAAGGACTACATACACAATCGTGATATGAATCAACTTGATTGAAAGTTAGCTATAATACTATCCATGGATTCATATAAATCAATTTAGTGAACTCTTTCTTCGAAGAGCACCTATTATATATCCTTGGTGTCTCTATACTAATGAATACAAGATCAACTATACTCATCATATGAGTTGGATCATATAATATTATTCTTTTTGGATAATTCGATGTTCTTCTCGAATATCCCTCGAACATGAATGCTTAGAACATACGTTTGAAAACAAGTGATCATTATATAATGATCTCATCATAATTCACTTAGTCATTGCATATGTCCGTGGACTTCATTACAAACATCACACAAGAAAGAAAATGAATCAATTTTATTTCAATGAACATAAATAAGATACGTGGAAGTATGATTGACTTATAAGCCACATAATATATATTAATACTTTCATCTCATCTTTTTCTCTTCTTATCCTATAGTCTCCCTCGATGTTCTTCTCCTTGTATTACATGATATGATTATAAGAGCTTATTTATCCTCTCATCTCTCTCTCCTCCTAGAGCACATGATGCCTTGAGATGTTTTTTCTTTCTTCCAAAATAATTTAATTTTGGATGATTTCAAGTCTTTGGGTAATTTTTGTCAAACATGATTTTGGATGAATTTCAACTGAAAACTTATTTTGGTATCACTTTCCCCTAATTCATTGATTTCCTTCAAAGGCAATTATTTTTTCTGCGTTCTAAAATATAAAATTTTCGTATCTTTTTTTATAAAATTATAAAAGGTTTCAATAAGTATTAGTCAATTTTTTCAAAAAGCAAATTTTATCTCCGATAATTACAAAACTTTTAATGATGCACAACATTATGGTGAAAAGGGTCATATACATAATATAAATTTATTTCCATAGAAATTATAAATTTACATAAGATAAATTGTATACATAATATAAATTTTATATTATAAATATAATAAATATTATAACATAAAAAAGGGTCATATACGTAATATAAATTATATATATAGATATATAATTGTAAGATATTAATTACAAATATATATAAATAAATATTGTAATTTATGGATTACATTTGATAGATGCTTAGTATAACATAACGAATATCTTAAAAGTATAAATTAAATTATATGATTAATATCGGAAAAAATTATCCCCAATTATTTACCAATTTCTTGTATTTTATTTGAATGATTATATTGTAATAAAATTATACTTAATATTGTTAGTATTACAGGTCAAAAATGGTTTTATGATAATTAATTTGATATTCCGAGATCAGCTTTAAGCTAAAAAGGGCGGCGTTTTCTCGGAAATCATTTGGGTATTTGTATAATTTTATTTTATTTAGGGTATCATGAAAGTAGATGAGCCCGAAATTTTACTTATTTGTTCGGCCGGGGGGGTCAAGGTGATGGACTGATCGTCTTTCAGCCGTCTGGAACCTCGCCGGCTTTCTTCTTCTCGATTCCTCAGGTGATTAGGGTCTTCGCATCATATGGCAGGGCGTAATTACCTCGTTCCGGGAGCGATATTGATACTTCCTTCGAGCCCCGTCTACAGCGCCTGAGTCTCTTTCCCCTATTTTTGATCGAGTTATTCGGGTTTACGGAGTTTGCCGCGACAATTGCTTCCTTCTGTTGGATCTCGCGTTTATATTGCCTCTTTTTTTAGAGATTCAGTGTCTCTCGAAAATATTATCGCGTTAATATAAAGTTTGTTTTCAGGATATTTCAGGACAAATTCGAAGCAGTTGAGTCTGCGTCTTTCCAAAATTTGAAGACTTCTCGCAAACCCTAATAGGAAGTTAGAGAAGACGATCAGCCACGCCATTTTATCCTGAAGATCTTCGTTGGCGCTGGTGAATTTATTATGTTTCTTATGCTTGTCTACCTCTATTTTTTTCTTATTTGCTTCTTTTCTAGGACGAAAGTTGTTGACTTCAATTTGGTAATTTTTATGGCATCATTTTTGACTAATTTCTCCAGTATTGTCGAGAATGCCGAAAGTCAAGACAAGCCGCACTAAATATCCTGAAGGATGGGAGCTTATCGAGCCTACTCTGCGGGAACTCGAACAAAAAATGAGAGAGGGTGTGTGGCTTTGTTCTACATATTTATTTTCATGGGCTGCTTTAAATTTTTATCTACTGCGCAGCTCAAAATGATCCTCATGACGGGAAGAGAAAGTGCGAGGCTCTTTGGCCGATTTTCAAGATCGCGCATCAGAAGAGCCGCTATATTTATGATCTTTACATTCGAAGGAAAGAAATATCTAAGGAGTTGTACGAATTCTGTCTGGATCAAGGCTATGCAGATCGAAATCTAATTGCTAAGTGGAAGAAGGTATGCTTCTATCCATCCATCCATCCATCCAGCCAGCCAGCCAGCCATTCATCAAATCTATCTATTCATCTGTTTTTATGTCTACCCTTCCATCTATTCATTTATCAAATTTATCTATCTATCCCTGTTTTCGTATTTCTACCCTTCCATCAAGTCATTTATCAAATTTATCTATCTATCCATGTGTTCGTATTTCTACCCTTCCATCAAGTCATTTATATAATTTATCTATCTATTTATCCATTGATTCTATAATGATATCTTAATGGTATCGTCATCTGTTATCCTTACTGTCATCTTTCATCTAGAACCATCATACTGAAATCCATTATCCAATGCCGCACTCATCACCATATCTGATATCTGATATCCAGTAATGGATGATGGTATCAGGTACTGGATATCAGAAACATGACAATGATAAGGCTGGATGACGGTGATGGGTTATGTACCAAATGATGGTAGTCAAACCCTATATAACCATCAATTTCTATATCTATCTATCCATCCGTCAAAATATTTATCCATAAATCGATCTATCTCTTGTTATATACCTATCTGGTCTTTATATTGACCATCTGTCAAATCTATATACCTGTCAATTTGTATGTTTATTCATCCACCGATTCCTTTATTAATTCATTCATCTACCCAGTTTAAAGTTTCTGTCAATTTAATTATCTATCAATCTATTGATATCTTACTGCCGACCCTTCCGTCTTTCTATTTACCCATTTATCAAAACGTCAATTTGTTTATGTAATCATCTATTGGTCCATTGATTCATCTACCTGTATATGTATCTATTTATGGATCAATATATGTTTCTCTGATTACTTAGCCATATGTATTTCCAGGTGGACCATCTATCAAGTAATTTATCCATCTATTTGTTTATCGATCCATTCGTCTAGTCATCTTTTGATTTATTAATCTATATCTAGAAATTATTGTATCTCCAGTTATGTACATATGTCTTCTTATTTTTACCATATCTCAAATCTGTCCATCCATCCATTTTTTTTTCATATCTACCCATTCATCAAGTCATTTATCAATTCGTCTAATTTCCGTCTATTGGTTCATCTGTCTATCTTTCTATATCTACCAGGGATTTGTGTTTTATATTTTACTTTGATATGCAGCCTGGCTATGAGCGGTTGTGCTGCCTGCGATGCATGCAACCGCGAGATCACAACTTCCAGACAACCTGCGTGTGCAGGGTGCCCAGGCATCTGAGAGAAGAGAAGGTGATTGAGTGTGTCCATTGCGGCTGCAATGGCTGCGCCAGTGGTGATTAAGTATTTGAACGATGCGGGACTTGTGATTGTTTCACTCCTCACTGAGGGCTTTGATCTCCTTCTTTCTTCATCCTTATCTCTCTTCATCTTATTAGAAAGTTAGAGTGAGTTGTTGGGTTATTCTCTTCTCTCCCTCTCTTCTCCATCTCTATTTGCCTCTGCCTGCTGGCCCTCTCTCCCCATGTTGTGTGTTTATCTTAGGTTAGATTTACTCCATCTTATTAGACGACTAGTGTGAGACTAAAATGTCGACAAGCTCCTGATCAATGTTCATCTTATTAGGTTAGATCATGTTTTTTGACCTGATCCATATCATTGGAAAAATTGACAACTCCTGATCAATTTCATGACTTTTTATGTTTGTGGACTCCATTTTTTCTTATAATTTTCTTCTGGCCTCTTATTACCTGCCAGTTTGTGTCTCTTTCTCGTCATTGCCTGCTCTCCGGCGTGACAAACTTCAGTGCTCTTCGGTGGTTGTCGCTGTCGCCGGCCAGTTTTCCTTGTCATTGCCTACCTATATCCATCCTCTTGTATTACTGGCAAACCTCTCTTGTTGATAGACCTCTCCCAAACGCCTTTACCAAATGGATCCATAATTTCTTGCTCGCCCTCTTCTTTTGTAAGTGAATACCCATATGCAGTATTAACAATAAAAAGATGTTGAAAATGAATATCCTTATTGGACTGGAGAAAGTAAAGGCGTTGAAAGAAGATTAGCCATATAAGATGATCAAGTCAGCTGTTGGCACACCCGACTGTTTAAAAGCATGTAATGGTTGCCATCGATTCCTATGCCTAGACACCAACCACTTGCATCTAACCTTCATTCATGCCTATTAGTCCGTTGCCACATAGTTGATTAAGGACTTTTGGAATAGATTATAGATGTAGGGATAAAATCCTGATTTTATTGTGTTGGATCGATGAAGATTGTGCAATGCTTGGTGTAGATCATGATTTCCATAAGATTTGAATCAGATCCAAGAAGATTGTCCGACACTTGATGACATTTCTTTAAGAATGCATCATACATCCTTAATCTTGCCTTTACATTTGTTCTTGGTATTGCTAACCTGTGTTGTTATCAAATTTGCCCTCTTATTCTGACAAGTGCTTAATGTTTTGGACAGCTCAAACGGCTTACATACTTATATGACCTAGTCAAATGGGCCAACCTGGTCAGGTTCGGCTAAGTGACAAGATGACCTAACGTGTAGCTGGCCCATTTGGGTTGCGGGTAGGGTCAAGTGACAAGCGTCAGTGATGCTTTTGAGACTGAGGTAGAGGTGAGATGATTAAGATGTTGAGTTATGAGATGGTTAGCTAGAGGTGGTTTGGGTTGAATTTTTGCAATTTATTGAGTTTTTGAGGATGGAAGGAGAATGGAGCTAGATGAATCTTTAAAATGAGGTGTGATGACTAGGATGCTAGAGTTGGAAAAGAACTCAGGGAGCTAGGTAGAGCAAAAGGAGAAGTAGTTTCTTGAAAGATGACAAGACATGAGATGTTACCATAATTAATGAAAGACAGTGATGTTCATTTGTAATTGGGATATATACCTGAAAGATGTGTTGATCAGATCTAGAGATAAGTTTATTTAGGGGATATGGTCATAGATAAAGAAAACATATGCAATTGGAAGTCTTGAGCACATTGTAATCATGAGAAAGTTTGAAAACCACTTCAATATTTAAACTAGAGTTAACATTCTATTGAAGTTGGCAGATGTCCATGCAGCTTCATCCCAAAATTTTGGGGCAATGAGGCTTTCTAGAGAATGGATAACAATGCCGGAATTAGATGGCAATGTTTTTATCAGCCAAGAGATTTTGTTTAGGGGTATGAGGACATTATACTCTATGAATGATGCCCTTGACCTTGAGATGACAATTAGGTGATTGAACTTGATCTCCTCTACAATTTGATTGGAATGAGACGATTTCTATTGAGAAAAAAATTGCCTTTCTACTCAATTTTGAAAATGCAATAAATGTTGAAACATCAAAGGATATTCACTGAAGTTATCGAAAGATATCCCATAAATGGGAATCCCGAGAGTAATATAAGAAGAGATGGCCCCAAAAAAGAGTGGAGTGTATGATTTCCAATGGGTTTAAAGAGACAATGTGATCTATAGAAAAGGGAGTTCTTGTGATTTTGAAAGATATTAGGAATCACATCAATAATGTTGAAAAATTGAGCGGTTGATAACATGCTAAAGTAACATGATAAAACATGATTATTTATGCATATTAAGGCATAAATAATTTCATTTTCATGCATGTTATCATATTTATGTGTATTTTTCTATCATTCCATGAAAAAGTCATTATAATCTAAAAAATACTTTGAATTATGGGTAAATATGATGATCTAAAGATGAATAATTAATAACCCATCTTTTACTTGAGATTATAGAGGTTTTAAAGTTAAAATAATGAGAGAAATCATTTCATAGACATTTATTTACATTTTATTAAGTTAAAAACTTTAAAGAATAAATGTATTTTTGAAATGGAAATTAAAACTCTCATTATTTATTAATTTCGACTCTCTAGAATAATAGATAATTAAATTTCGGATAAAATGAAAGAAATTTGGATTAATGTGGAGTTATATTTTGAAAGTTATGAATTTTCTAATTTTTAGGGATTTTTCTGAATTTATTTTTGATTTTAAATCAATTAAAACAATTAGAATAAAAGCAAAAAGGGGTTTATTTTTGCGTGGAACTCACGTGGATGCGACGTGGCACGCAAGGCGACGTGGTAGAGCCACGTGGACCCACGCGAGCGCCTGCGTGGTGTGATACGGTACGTGTGCATATTTATATTTATTTGTAATAAAGGGTTATAGTACATATAAGCCTTCCGATTATCGGAATCACGCTATCCCTATATTTCCGTCGCATCTTATAAACCCGTCTTCTTCTTTTAATTGTTTCCGTGTGGGACTAAGTTCCACAGAGTTTTAATTGTGCAGGACACGTGACTGAAGGATGAATGTTGGATCAAACGGAGAATGAGCGAAGTGCGTCGATCGGGTGTACTCGCGGTCCACCGGATCGCATCAAATGCACGTGGCTTTGATCGAGAGTTATAACTACTCAGATCTAATCGCGGGATGCATCTGAAGCGTCGGATTGCAATCCAACGGTGACGATCAAAGGCGTTTTTATAACGCTTATCACACGACTTCATCCTGACCCTCCATCAAGATCCAACGGCTGCGACTTAACCGAAACTGTCCACGATGGACCGTTTCATTGTAACCGTCGATCGTTTCGATCAGACGGTTCACCCAAATACCCTATAAAAAGAGGTGTTCCTCCGATTTGTAATGCCTTCGAGATAGAAATCAAGCCATTGATCTGTTTAGATACCTCCTTTCTCGAGTCTCCTAATTCCATCATCTTCTACATTCATTTCCGCATCCACGGAGGGTTTGATATCAAGATTTGGTTGAGAAACAAAGGAGAAATCACAGCTTGAACTCCACGATCGCATTCTTCATATTTTCGACGATTGAGGTGATTAATCGTGTTAATTCAATTGCAATCTTGGGTTAGTGGAGTTGGTTTTTGCTAATCTATCATCCATTCATGTTTAATTTTGATTTAGATTAGGAATTCAAGTTCAATTCAGTTTAATTTTTCTCAAAATCGTGATTTACAAGTTTGGCAATTTCTCCCCACTTCGATCTTCAATTTCTCCACGAAATCAAGATCAATTTCAATGATTTTTGATTCTGTGGAAACAATTTGAAGTTCTCTTTCATAATATACCAATTTTCCCAATTTTTATCATTAATTATCGTCTGATTTGATCAATTTCGAAGAGATCATCATAAATTTCCTTATTTCCCTGTGGATTCGACACTTATTTCCATTATACCCCTCAATTTGAGATATTTTCATCAAATTGGTAAGTTTGGAATTATTTTTGACACAAGACCGTGTGAAATTGACGACTTCGTGGTCTCCGCTTGTCAGTGGTCAACATGAAACTCGACGTAACATTGTTATCAATAATCAATTTCTTAATGGGTAGTAATTTTTTTAGGGTACTTAATGATAGATATTATGTGGCGTGTAAGCCAATCACAGTTCCATGTTGAAATTCCCTAATGAGATGGTGAAATTACTAAGAGGGGGGGTGAATTAGTTTCTTTTTAATCTTTATGTTATTCTAATTCTTTTTCAATTCGTTGATTATCTCTCACCTTTCTTACGTCACTCGTAGTCCAGATTTTTTTATACTGGACAGGGTTCCAGACCCCCGCGCCAGTCCCAGGAGGAGACAGTCCCCCTAGAGTCTCTCCTCGCCCTTTTTTTTAATCCCCTAGTAGTAACTACTAGCTGGCCGGGATTAACGGATCAAAAAGTTCTACACGATCTTTCGATCGACTCCCTCACACTCTCGGCTAGTGACCTAACTCGCCGCCGTCCTCCGGTACCCGTCCACTCGTCCCCATCCCCGGGCCGACTCCCGAGCTCCGCGCACCGCTCCCTACTCTCTTTCAGGTTGGCCTGCCCCTCTGTAGTCACCGAGTCTCGGCACCAATCCACGCACGCACCAAGTAAGTCACTCCTCCTCGAGTCCGAGTGATCCTGCAAGGTGAAGAATAAATATCCCCCGAGTTGACTATCTAGTCAACTCCCTAGAGTCGTCCTGACTCACTATGATTCCTAAGGAATCTCCCCCTTACCCTCACGGGTAACTACGACTCACCAAGAGTCCACCTAAAGTGTGATGATATGTGTAATTATCCTATTACTTTAATTACGCTTACAAAATAGAAAGCTATAAAGAAATTATTTAAACAAACTAAACTAATTAGAATAAACTATAACAAATGATGTAACAAGAGAAATATTTTAAAACTTATTAAAAATAAAACAAATTAATATAACCCCCTGATTTACTAATTTGACTTTGACTGCTGATGTTGACTTTGACATTCTATGGTTGACTTTGACTACTGCTGTTGACTTTGACTACTTCTGCTTGACTTTGACTTTCTGATCACTTTGATTGCTATTGACTTTGACTGCTGTTGTGTACTTTGACTGCTGCTGTTGACTTTGACTTTCTGATCACTTTGACTTTCTGCTGACTTTGACTTTCTACCTGTGAATCTGACTTTCTATTGACTTTGACAGTTGACTTTCACCTGAAACGTAACACTGATACACGTACAACAATAATAATGCTTATCTCAAGATTAACAATGCTTATTCCTACCTAAATGCGAGCATGTATGTCTTTAAATAAAAGTGAGAATAAGGAAGCTTTTACCTGATATTTTACCTTGACGATACTCGCCTTAATTCTCTTTCTAATTCAAACAAAATCTACTCAACCGAGTAATGATCCAGGAAATAGAAATTTTCAGGATGATAATAAAGAATAAACTGGATTAATCTATCTTTGAAAGGATGGAAATGAACCTAAACAAATTAACCTAAAATATCAGAAAATTAAATAAAAAATTCGACAGAGTTCTGTCTGAATTTTCTTGTAATGCACAGATTTACCTGATGAATCGTACAACACCTGGAAATTTGATATATAAATATAACAAGGCAGTAATAATAAAGAAATCAAAAAAATCAGAAACTCGAAAATGAAAAACGAAAAATCGTTCCTCAGAAATAAAGAGTCGAAATCGATAAAATCAGAAAAATTAATCAATCTGAGATACAACGATCGTAAAATAAAATAGAACCGATAATCACGAAATCAGGAAATCGAAAATGAAAAATGAAAAATCGTTCCTCAGAAATAAAGAGTCGAAATCGATAAAATCAGAAAAATTAATCAATCTGAGATACAACGATCGTAAAATAAAATAGAACCGATAATCACGAAATCAGGAAATCGAAAACGAAAAATAAAAAAACGAACCGAGATTTTCAGAAATCGAGAAATGAAACCAAAAATATTGGAGAACGAAAATAAAAATGAAATCAGAAAATTTGATCCTCGGGAATGCACACCACGAAAGAGAGAAGGAGAGAGAGCTCAACGAGAGAGAGAGTTTCCAATGGAAGTGCCGTCGCCTCCCTCTAGAACTCGCTGAAGATCGCTTTCTTCACCAACGTCGTATTCTCGTACTCGACTTCTTCCTCGTCGCTGGAGAGAGAGAGAGAATCGCTGGAGCACGTAATCGGTGGAGCACCAAAACCCTAGCGTTTGAATTTTTTGTTTCACGGGTGAGAGTGAGAGATTTTCGTTTTTGGCTTTTATCGGGTTTTACGGACATATACGCAATTTTTAAAGATTACCTGAAAAATACAATAACATGAAAAAGGTTAGTATAACGGTAATAAAATTCAGATATGACAATGCACATACATATATATAAATACATATATATATATATATAAGAATACATATGATTAAGAAATGAAAGAAAGGAAAATAATAGTATGACTAAGCAAATAAATAAGATTACTATGAATTGGTAAGAATAATTCATGGTACTACAAGGATTTAAATCCTGTCTTCAAAAGATCTTAATTAAATATTTTAATAGTAGATTGTAGATTAGGTAATCCCTTTCTACTTCGTAGCGATGTCTGCATTTCGAGATCGACGAGGGTCAATCTATCAGTCCATCAGTACCTGCACTAACACAAACATACCTTTCTCAAGTCATTTTGACAAACAGTTATTAATCAAAGTTTAAACAATACTCAAGATACTATTTCATAAACATTAAAAGCACACTTAAGTAAAGCATCAAACTTAGGTTAAACTAACACATGTATCTTGTTTATGTTCATTGACATGAAATTTATTCATTATCATTCTTATGTGATGTTTGCGATGAACTTGATCGCGTGTGTTTTTCATCAGTGTTGTGTGTTGATCTCATGCAATAAAATATAGTTCCTTACTTAGTATAGTGTCAGCAAGTGTTGAATCCACAAGGAGCTGAAGTAAAAAAGTTATGTGTTTAAAAGAAAGACGAGGGCAAATAAATATGCACAAGAGTGAGAGATGCATGCATAGATAATGCCAAAGCTACTACAATAAAAGATAAAAAAAGAAAACATCAGTCTATTGTACATAGAGATTTTTACAAAGCCAAAATATAATCCACATCTTTATGCAAACCCCATTGGTGTGCCTGTACTAGGCTAGGTGATGCTCAATTTGTTATAATCAAGATATTTGCTTGTTGTCTTCTCCACGATAAGGTTTAGCATCAAACAATGCTCTTCCTTGGGACTTAACTGATGGGTTCTTAGGTTGATAAGCTTTCTAAAATTTTTATCAAAACATTGAATGCAACATAATACATTGAATCGGATGTCCAAAACATTGAGGCATCAAGAACAGATGATCCTATCATCTAGTATGTATGAGAAAATACACTTGTAGAGTTCTCTTGAAGGAGTTCTTGAAGCTATTCAAGTGTCTAGCGTATAGCGGTGATGTAGCCCAAAATGCAGCCCGAGAGCCCATTTTCTATTATTCTAGGCTAGTTCATATTGGTGGTCCATTTAAAGCTTATTGGGTCATGGGAGAATCCCTAGGATCTGGCAGATTATGCATAAAATCACCTAGAGACCCACACTTATTTAATTACAGATTCTAGAGGTCTTATAATTTGCAAATATCTTTCTACTTATTTAGTTTTTCTTTTTCAGTTATGTCTCTAACACATGCATGCTGTCAGAGTTGTTGTTTTAAGACTTTTGTGTTGTCTTTTCATAGGTCAAATCACTCAGATGATCCTCCACTTTTTGAGGCTTGTATAAGGCCCCCATTATAACACGTGAACACATAGTTGAAGTTATCCTTTTTTTATGAGAGCTTTGCTTCCTTCTCTTTGAGTGTTCTCCTTGTTTGAGAGTGCTCTTGTGCTTGTGAATTCAAGTACACCCCCTTGTGGATTAAAGGGTTGAGGAGGTTAGTTTTGTGGGTTCAGACACTAACTCTCCTTGAAGGGCAAGGCTTGTGGATTCAAGCCACAATTCATTATTGTTTCTGCACTAAGGTTGCATTAAGCGGTATCCACACAGTCTTCAGATGGTTGGATCTCCTCTTCAAAGCTCTTCACCAAGAGAGAAAGAATAAAAAGAAGAGAATTCTGATAATGCTTGCATGGACATCTTGAGTTGCGGTTGTTCTCCCCCTATTTATAGACATTTGGTATATGAATTTTTCATGAACACCCTCATAATTATGTTTATATCCACCAACATTCATAGACCTTATATGTGTGACCCTCTAAGTCTATATATCTCACTAGTTAATAACTCTATAGGCCCAATAACACCTTATTGGTCAACCTTAATTAATTATCCACACCTACATATAGATTAATTAATCAAGGATTGATTTAACCTAATCGATAGGTTGAGTTGCCAGCTAGTTGAGTGCCAAGATAAACCACGTACTCTTAGAAGATATAGAGTATGTAAGAACTCTCTTATGAAACCTTTCCATCATTGGTTAACATGTATGTATAATCCTTCATCTGCATGAGACTCATGAATGACTTAGGGTTTGGTCAATTGTCAAACCCTAATCAGACACTCAAGTTAGTACTGATGCGTGTAGGAAATCATCAAGGACTCCTTCTCTAATATTTCTACTGCCTTGGCCAAAAATTTCATTGCATCTCATTCCTTGAGTCAATCTTCTCAAATACCGAGAGCAGATGATCCCATCTTGATCACACAATAATGTTCGTGGAGTTCATGTTGCATCCACTATATGATATTTTAGATATCTCGTAGTTAAGAATTCTTAAGTCATAATGAAAAAACATGATCATCCATCCACAAGATATCTTTCTTGTCTCAAGTCAAAGGACCACATACACAATTGTAATATGAATCAACTTGATTGATTGTTGGTATTATTATCATTCAAGGATTCATATAAATTAATTCAGTAAACTCTTTCTCCAAAGAGCACTCACTATCTATCCTTAAGGTTTTCCCATCGATGGCTGTAAGATAAGGCATACTCATCATACAAGTCAAATCAGATAGTGGTATTCTTTCTGGATAATTTGATTTCCCTCTCGAATATCCCACAACCAAGAATGTTTAGAATATATATTTAAAGACTAGTGATCACTGTATTATGATCGTATTATAATTCACTTAGTCATTGTATATGCTCATGGACTTCATTGCAAAAATCACACAAGAATGATAATGAATAAATATAATTTTCATGAAAATAAACAAGATACATAGAAGTGTGACTAGCTTATAGGTCACATAATATCCATCATTGGCCTCCTCGCTCTTTCCTTCAGGTAGCTTGATGCTAAAAGAAAGCAAAAAAAAAAGTGAGGAGAGATAAAATGAAGGCTTTTATTGGTGGGTTCCTAAGATTTGAGTGTAAAGAGAGGCAAAAGAGTCGAATCAATAAAATTAATTTTTTGTAGCTCGGTTCTTCATTCTAATCACATGGATGGATAGAGGGTTAAAAGATGAATTTAGCCATAAAATTTCAACTCAAAACTTCATCTAGATCACGAGATATCATGATTTTGATTTAGAGAAATCTTAGTTGTTTGACTGAGATCATTCATGAGAGCGTGACAAACTCTTATTGCACTTAAAAAAAGGTGTGTGAGCCTTTATAAGTGCAAAGGGCCTTTTGTAAAAAATATTTAAAAAATTTGAGGGGATTTTTTATTTAGAAATTATGTAAAAATCAGAAAAAAATCCCTAAAAAATCTCTAAATATTCAAGAGAAATCCCTGAACTTAAAAATTTAATATCTCACAAAACACAACTCATTTTCCACAAAATTTTCTTTGTTGGATTAAGAATTTAATTATCTATCTTTTTCTTTATAAATTTCTAAAAAAAAGATGTCCCTGAATAAAAACTATGTTTAGTCCAACTTCTTGAAAAATAAGGAGCTTAATCGAAGAGTTACTTCCCAAATAGTTGTGGATCATTTTAAAAATCTTAGGATGGTCTTTCTACCAAATCCAAAACTCATTTACCATTTATTTTATAAAAACAAGGTTGACTTGGTGTTCAAATTTTTTGGAACATTGTTTCCTCTTCCCTCTCATTGCCATTTGTATCCATGTTTTCTTACTTGCGTGCCTAGGTCCTTGTATTGATATAACTCATAGAAAATGTGAGAATTCAATCACTTGACTTTGACAGAGTTAAAAGGGTTAGTCTCATGGTATAAACAACTGAAAAGAATAATGGATGATAGGACACATTCATTTTTTTTAGCTAATTAGCACTCAATAGATGCAAGTTGAGTATATGAGTCGAATGAAATGATGAATGTAAAAATATCATAAAAAATATGATGACATGCATTATATTAACATGAATTATGTGTTAAAATCTATATATAATGATGAAAAATGAATTCACCAATAACACATGATTAGTTTGTAATGAAGTCCACGAGCATATGCAATGACTAAGAGAATTGTGATGAGATTATAGTAAAATGATGACTAATATTTAAACATATTTTTCAAAACATTCCTATTCATGTGATATTCTAGAAAGATACTGATAACATGTAATTTATACACATAATTATGTGATTATTTATGCAAATTTAGGCATAAAACATTCTATTCTTATGCATATTATCATACTTTAAGTACATATCTACCATTTTATGCAATTTTAAGTTATAATATCAAAATGCACTATATTAGGGATAATTATGTATTTTTTACATAATATATTTTAGAGTAGATTATTCCATTTATACTTGAGATTATAATTGGGTTTTAATGTTAAATAATGAGAGAAAATAATTTTTCTATACTTATTTATTTTTCTATGTTTTAACTTATAAGAGAAATGAGCGTATTTTTGAAATGAAAATTTACTCTCCTGTTATTTATAAAATTTGAATTTTTAAATGATAGATTGTTTAATTTTTGATCAGAAAAAATAAATTTAGATTAATTTGGAGTTGTATTTTGAAAGTTATGAATTTTCTAATTTTTAGGGATTTTAATGAATTTTTTTTGAATTTTAATGAATTTAATTCGATTTATTTTGAATTAAAATGAATACAAAATTATATTTTTATTCATAGTGATGTGATAGCTTATGTGTCGTGGGCAAAAATGCGGCACCATGTGGTGGGATATGAGAACGACATGTCTCACACACATTTCCTTGTGCGCGCACGTGTGCGTGTGTGATGATAATTTGCAATTATATGATTATTAATACAAATTAAGGCATAAAACTTTTGATTTCATGATTGTTATCATACTTTGAGTGCATATCTATCATTTCATGCAATTTTAAGTTGTTATCTCAAAATACACTATTTTAGGGATAATTACGCATTTTTTAAAGAACATATTTTAGAGTTGATTATTCTCATATATATATTTGAGATTATAATTGGGTTTTAATGTTAAATAATAAGATAAAATAATTTTTCTATACTCATTTATTTTTTTAAGTTTTAATTTATAAGAGAAATGAGTGTATTTTTAAAAGAAAAATTTATTCTCTTGTTATTTAAATATTTTGACTTTTAGAATGATAGATAATTTAATTTATGATCCAACAAAAAAATTTAGATTAATTTTGAGTTATATTTTGAAATACATAAATTTTCTAATTTTTAAGGATTTTTGTGGAATTTTTAATTTTTTTTAATGAATTTAATTTGATTTATTTTGAATAAAAATGAATACAAAATTATATTTTTATTGTGTACTGACGTGACAACTGACGTGGCATGGACAAAATTGCAGTGCCACGTGATGGTGTATGAGAGCACCATGTGTCACACACGTGTACATGTTCTCATATGTGTGAGTGCGCGTGTTCGCACGTGCGGGGTACGTTGTGTGTGATTAATGAGAAAGTACCCTTTTTAGGATTTTGCTATCTCATTAATCGCGTACTACTTATATACCCATCAGATTTCAATAATTTATATCATGTGGGACTATTTGCTTTTGTTTTTATGCGTAAGTGACAAGGTGGCATGTGGAGCATCTGATCGCGTGATTTAATCGCAAGCGTGGATCGTCACTTAAGTGAGGGGGCTACGTGGTGCACTCTTGTTCATCAACGAATAATTTTAAAATGATTTAATCTCAATCGTTCATCAATGAAGTTATAACGACTGAGATTAAAACAATCCAAAATGCATTCAGAGCGTTCAATCAAGATCAGACGTTGTGCATTTTCTAGTGTTACTTCTTCACGTGCGTCGTGGTGAAATTTTGACGGTTTATCCTTGATCAAATTGACATGACTTAACCCTAATGACTTGCATCCAAGCATTTCATCAGAGCCGTTGATCGAAGATGAAACGACAAATCTGACGCTTACGCCCAAATTTGCCTATTTATACAAACGTTCTTTGACAAAAATGTATTCTTAGGCTTTTGGAGTAATCAAACTGTGTAGACACCACAATCCTTGAATATCTTGCTTCTCTTTACTTCTAGACTCATTTACACGTCCGAGGAGTATTTGATAGTGAGTTTTCATTGAGAGAATAGGAAGAAATCAATTCTTGAACGCCAACAATTATCTTCAAATTTGCGGAATTGAAAGCCTTTGATCCGGCGATAAATTTGATCAATTCGAGCGCTCTCTTGGGTTAGAAATCTTGTTCTATCCTAATATTTCTTTGTATAATATTATATTTTAATTTAGAATTGTAGATTAAGTCAATTTCAATTATAATTTTAGTTTTCTCTCTCTTGACAATCTGATTTTCTATCTAATTTTTGCTTGTCGATTTCTCCGCGAATCTTGATCTAAATTATGTGTTTTTTGATTCTGTGGACTCGCCTTTGAGATCTCTTTTCAAATCTATCAAAATTTTGAATTTTTCAGCTCATTACGTCATCCTATTTGATTAAATTTTAAAGAATACATCTAAAATACCTTAACTCTCCGTGAATTTGACCCTTATTCACCTCTATACTTTCTAATTCGTGATTATTTATCTAAATTGGTGAGTTTGGTAATTATTTTGATATGTATTTGCATGTTTTGAATTACGTTGCGGATTCGTTTCGTCATGCGCGCGTGTGTGATTAATGAGAATATGCACCCTTTTCAGGATTTTCACTACCTCATTAGTCACACAATACTTATATACTTGTCAGATTTCAGTTATTTTCATCATGTGGGACTATGTTCTTATGTTTTTATACGTAGGTGACATAGTGAAATGTGAAGCGTCTGATCACAAGATTTAATCGCAATCGTCGATTTTAAGTGAGGGGGTATGTGACGCGCTCTAATTGGGCAACGATTCATTTTATAATGTTTTAATCTAAGCTATTTATCTGAGGAGGTATAATGACTGAAATTAAATGCAATTGATCAACTCCTGCGGACACTTGGATGCATTCAGAGCATCAGATGAAGATCAAACAACAAGTTTTTAATAATGTTTCTTCTTCATGTGCAATGTGACGAAATCTCAACCGTTCATCTTTGATCTAATGGACGTGTGATAACATGAGTCTCAATGGTGCATGTGCAAATTATACATAAAAATATATCATGATTAATGTAAATTAAGGCATAAAACATTCCATTCTAATGCATGTTATCATATTTTTGAGTGTTCATCTATCATTATTTGAAAATTAAGTTATAATTTCAAAATGCACTATTTTAGGGATAGTTATGATAAGTTGAGATAAATATTTTTAGACTAGATTATCTACATTTTTATTTGAGATTATAATTATGTTTTAATATTAAATAATAAGAGAAAATACTTTTTATACACTCATTTATTTTTCTAAGTTTTAAATTCTAAAATAAATGAAGGTATTTTTGAAATAAAAATTTATTCTCTTATTATTTATTAAATCTGACCTTTTAGAATGTTAGATAATTTAATTTCTGTTCGAACAAAATAAATTTGGATTAATTTAGAGTTGTATTTTGAAATTTATGAAATATCTAAATTTTAGAGATTTTTTGGAATTTTTTTATGAATTTAATTCAATTTATTTTGAATTAAAAATAAATAAAAATAATTAATTTATCACATGCTAATGTGGTAGCCCATGTGGCAGGGATGAAAAACTGTTGTCACGTGGCAATGTATGTACACGCCACTAGCACACATATGCGTGTATGCATGTGTGTGTGCGCGTGTGTGTGCGCATGTGTGTGCGCACAAGAGCCCGCATGTGATTAGTGAGATTAAACATCCTTTTCAAGATAACACTAACTCACTAATCACGTGTACATTATATACACGTGAAATTGTTTGATTTTTTGTCATGTGAGACTATTTTTATGTTTTGATATGGGCAAGTGATGAGGAGTCATGTGGAGCGTCTGATCGTGCGATTTAATCGCGATCGTCGATCAACACTTAAGTGAGGGGATATGTGGCACATTTTGATTCATCGAGTAATCATTTAAAAATTATTTATTCTTAGCCATTAATCTGAGTTGTAACAGCTGAGATTAAAATCGTTCGAAACGTATCCAAAGCGTCAGATCAAGATCGGATGGCAAGCGTTTTCCTTCACGCATGACGTGGCAAAATCTCGACGGTTCATCCTCTATCCAATAGACATGACTTAACCATAACAATTTTCATTCAAGCATTTCATCAAAGCCATTGATCGAAGATTCAATGCTGATCTGATGGTTACGCCCAAATCTTCCTATAAATTGGGATGTCTTTTGACATAAAATGTATTCTTGGGTTTTTTGAGTAATCGAACTATCTAGACACTGTGATCCTTAAATCTCTTGCTTCCCTTCACTTCTAGACTCATTTCCGCGTCTAAGAAGTGTTTTAAAGTGAAATTTCATAGAGAGAATAGGGAGAAATTGATTCTTGAATGCTAATGATCGTCTTCGAATTTGCGGAATGAAAAGCCTATGATCTTACGAGAAATTGGATCAATTCGAGCGCTATCTTGGATTATAACTTATGTTTTTATCCTAATCTTTCTTCCTATAGTATTAGATTTCAATTTCGAATCATAGATTAGGTCAATTTCAATTATAATTTTAGTTTTCTATGTCATCATGATCCAACTTTCTATCTAATTTTTGCTTGTCAATTTCTCCACAAATCTTGATATAAATTTTGTGATTTTTGATTCCGTGTATTCGACTTGAAGTCATTTCTCTCAAAATATTGAAACCTCTCATTTTCACCTCAATTCATCGTTTGGTTTGATCGAATTTCAAAGAATATAAAAAAATATCTTAATTCTCAGTATATTCGACCCTTATTTACCACTATACTAATTAATTCATGATTATTTCTCTAAATTAGTGAGTATGAAATTTTGTTTTGATGCGTCTCCGCGTGGATTGAAAGACCACGCAGATTTGCTTCGTCAGTGCAATTTAAGCATAATGATTTGCATCCAAGCGTTTCATGTGAGCCTTTGATCGTAGATGAAATGCCAAATCCGACGGTTATGCCCAAATTGGCCTATTTTTACATATGTTCTTCAATGTAAAATATATTATTGGGTTTTTTGAGTAATTGAATTGTTTAGACATCTCAATCCTTGAATATTTTGCTTCTTTGTCTTCTAGATCAATTTCCGCGTCCAAGGAGTGTTTGAAAGTGAGATTTCGTTGAAAGAATTGGGAGGAATCACTTCTTAAATGTCGACGATTGGCTTCAAATTTGCGGAATCAAAAGCCTATGATCTAGAGAGAAAGTGGATCAATTCTAGTGCTAGCTTAAATTATAATTCATGTTTTCCTTCTAATATCTCTTCCTATAATATTAGATTTCAATTTCGAATCGTAGATTAGTCGAATTTGATATTTAATTTGGGTTTTCTCTCTCTTCGCCTTCGGATTTTCATTATAATTCTTGCTCATTGATTTCTTCACGAATCTTGATCCAAATTCTGTGATATTTGATTCCCTGGATTCATCTTCGAGTTATCTTAAAAATATTAAAATCCTGAATTTTTCACTTCAATTCATTGTCTGTTTTGATTAAATTTGAAAGAGTTTCTCAAGGTATTTGATCTAAATACATTAATTCTTCATGGATTAACCACTATACTCGGTAATTTTTGATTATTTCTTAGAATTGGTGAGTTTGGATTAATTTTTGACACTTTTTCGTGTGTAGTCAACAACCACGTAGATTCGTATCAACATATATCAAAATATCGAGAAGGAATAATACCATGTGATTCAAGTTATACGATGAGTATGATTGATCTTATAACCATCAGTGTGGAGACATTAAAGATAGATAGTGGGTACTCTTTGGAGAAAGACTTCACTGAGTTGATCCTTATGAATCTTTTAATGATATTATACTTAATTGTCAATTAGGTTAATTCATTTCATAATTGTGTATGTAGTCTTTTGACTTGAGACACAAAGTACATCTTGTGGATGAATGACCGTGTCGTGCTAATGACTTATGAATCCATAGCCACGAGATTTCTAAAACGTCATATATTGAATACGGCATGAAGTCTTCAAAGGTAATTGTGTGGTCAAGATGAGATCATCCACCCTTTGTAATTGAGGAGATTAACTCAAAAAATAAGAAGTAATAAAATCTTTGGCCAGGATAGTAGAAATATCTGAGAAAATGGTTTAGGGTATGGTCAATTGTCAATCCCTAATCAGTCACTCAAGTTAGTATTGATGTGTGCAAGAAATGAGTCTCGTGTGGATGAAGATTATACATATATGATAATTGATGATGGAAAGATTTTATAAAGGAGTTATAATATCCTTCATATTTCTTAGAGTACGTGGTGTAACTTAGTACCCAACGAGCTGACAACTCAACCTATCAATTAGGTTAAATTAATTTTTGATTAATTAATCTAAATATTGATATTTAAAAGTTAAAAAATAAGATATTATTGAGTCTTTAGAGTTATTAACTTGTAAAATACATGAACTCAGAGGGTCATACACATAATGTCTATAAATCTTGGTGGATATAGATGTAATCATGAGGGTTATTATGAAAAATCAACATAACAAATGTCTATAAATTGGGGGAGAACGACCACAACTCAAAACTGTGGATAGAACAAAAGCAGAAGAGTTTGTCGCTCGGCAGGGAAACTGTTAGTTTATCTCGCGCTGCATTCGCATAATTTCGATTGCCTCTCCATCGTCTTCCTCTGTTTTGATTTGAATCTCCGTATTACTAAAGAGGTCACGGTCAAGAACCGTCCAGTAATCGTTTTTTGTTTCGATGAAACGCGTGGCGAACTGAGGTGGACGCGTGGCTTTACGCGCAGAGCAGTATTTGCTATGGAGAAGAGAGACAGACAGACCTTTACACCTTGCGGCTATGGAGAACGAGGAGGCCCTGGAGAAGGGGAGTTCAACTCCTCTCCTCACCGTCAAGAATGTGCCTACTCACCTCATCACCCCTTTTTTTAAACTCTCTCTTGCTCTAACTTGAACTCCGTATGGTTTTCTGAAAAATTGTTCCAGGGTTTTCGAAGATCATCAGCCGCAGAAAATTTGCGAGGCCCCGCAATTATCCTGGGTGAGTTCGACGCTCCATTGATTTTTTTTTATCTCACTCCTTGCTCATTCACGGCAGAAATGAACAGTCGTCGGCTGCCTGGAGAGTCTCGCCTACTCCGGAATATCGACCAACCTAGTTATTTTCCTGGGCGACGTGCTGCGCCAGAGCAATACCTCCATAGCCACGAGCATCATGACTTGGACTGGAACCAGCTTTTTGGTTCCCTTCCTTGGAGCTATTTTGGCGGACTCCTACTGCGGAGGTTATTGGATGGTCTCAGCCTCCTCCTTGATAGAGCTCGTCGTAAGTCCTGCGCCAACTTACCAGCCCTAACCCCCACCCCCCCGCCCACCACCACCCTCCCCTCTCTCCGTAGGTTTTCTAAAAAACTTTTCCATCGATCCCTTCGTCCATGCATCCACCCAACTAGCATTCCATCCATCTCTCTCTCTCTCTCTCTCTCTCTCTCTCTATTTATCCATATCTCCATCCATCTCTTAATATCTCTATGTATTCATCCATTTATCATCTGTTCATCTATATATCCGTCCATCACTCTCTTCTCTTTCAAATTATCCATCAGGTCATATTTCTATCCGTCAATCACTATATCTCTCTATATATTTGTCCATCCATCCATCCATATTTCTATCCATCCATATTTCTATATATCTCTCTCTCTCACAAGAAGCTCTCTAAATCATAGAAGCTCTCTCACTGTCAAACAAGAAGCTCTCTACATCAAAACTCTCTTACTGCCAAGCTCTTGCTCAAAAGAAGCTCAATGTCTCTCAACACTCAAGCCATTTCAATGTTCAGGCACGCGCAGTGCTCCCACTTCCGAGCTGGGAGTCTAGGCCTTTTTGAATTCCTTCTTTTCAGTCTTCTTTTATCTATTTCTCATCTATTTATCGCTCCATCCATTTGCTGTCTGTATATATTTATCCGTCTCTCTATCTATTTGTCCATCTATTCATCTATCCATCCATATTCTGTCTGTATATATTTATTCTTCTCTCTATCGATTTTTCCATCTATTCATCTATCCATCCATTTTCTATCTTTCTATCTCTTTACACACACATATATCCATATCTCGATCCATTTGTCCATCTCTTCATTTATCCATCCATTTCTGTCTATCTCTCTATATATTTATCCATCTCTATATCTATTTGTCCATCTATTCATCTATCCATCCATCTGTGATCTCGCTATGTCTCTATCTATTCGTCTCTCTATAGACGCATCTATCTCTATGTCTGTCTATTATATTCATTGAACTATCCCTCATCCATCCATCACTCTGTTTCTCCATCAGTTTGTTCATCCATCGATGCATTTCTCTATCCCTTTATCTCTCAGTTCATCTGCCAATCTATCTACCCATCGATTTATCTAGGCATCCATTTGGCCATTCATCTATCCATCGTCTAAAGATCCATCAATCCATCGAGCTATCCATACATATATCCATCAATGATTCGATCTAATGTTCTCGCAGGGAATGCTTCTCGTCACTCTATCTTCCACCATGCGATCCTCCTCAACCCCGGCGCGCGTCATCTTCTTCTCCGGCCTTTACATGGTTGCCTTGGGAAGCGGAGGGATAAAGTCCTCGCTGCTCTCTTTAGGGGCCGATCATTTCACAGAAGAAACCCAAAAAGAGAGAGCAACGAAATCCTCCTTCTTCAATTGGTTCTTCTTCTCTCTCAACCTCGGAGGTCTCCTCTCCGGCACCATCCTCGTTTGGACTGAAGAAAATATTTCTTGGACAGTTGGCTTCGGCGTTGCCACGTCAGCCTTAGCATCTGCGCTCGTAGCTTTCGTCTCGGGTACAAAATCCTTTTATCAGAGGAAAGATCGTCGGAGAAAATTTTTCGATACCGGAGAGCTCAAATTCCTCCGCCGCTTGCTCCCCATCTGGCTGACTGGAGTCGTCTTCTCCGCCGCCTACGCCCACACGTACACGACATTTGTCGAGCAAGGAAAAGCCATGAACAATGAAATCTCTTCTTTCCGATTACCGCCAGCAACTCTCTTCGCCTTTGAGGTGGCCAGCGTGATGCTGTGGCTTCTTCTGTATAACCGAGTTCTCCTTCCTCTGGCTACGCCATCGCCGCTTCTCAGAATAGGAGTCGGTATCTGCTTTTAGTTGCGGCTATGGCGGCGGCTGCGGCGGTGGAGATGAACAGAATATTGAAGAATGAGGAGAAGAAGTTACTATCAATATTATGGCAGATTCCACAGTATTTTTTAGTGGGCGGGGCAGAGGCTTTTGCTTATGTAGGGCAGATGGAATTGTTCTACAGAGAGGCGCCGGAGAGGATGAAGAGCATGGCGACGGCGGTGGCGCTCGTTGGGATCTCCGTCGGGAATTATGTTAGCTCGGCGGCGCTGACCGGCCTGAAGGAGAGATCTGGCTGGATTCCCGAGGACCTTGGCGAGGGGCATCTGGGATATCTGTTTTCGGCGTTGAGCGGAATCTGCCTGCTGGATCTTGTTGCTTTCTCTCTCCTTGCCACGAGTTATGATCGGAAGAGCGACTCTTGATCTTCTTTTAGTGCTGAGAGAGAGAGAACATCTAGACACATCTTCCTTTCTAGGGTTTGACTAATAGTAGAGTTCCGATGACGGACGAGAGTGCTGGATGACAGATGACAGATGACGGTACTGGGTGACGGACGGATGTCACATTCATTTCAGATGACAGATGCTGGACGAGAGTGATTACATGTCACATTCATTTCAACAAGAGATCAACTTGAGCACACTCTCACTGGACCTCAAGGAAAGCAAAAAATTCATTCAAATGACGGCCAATGACCACTAACTAGACGCTAAAGAGTTTATGTTAGGTTTAATCTCAATTAAGTGGACATGATATAGATTATTATGGATTAGCTATCATATAATCCTATTTAATGATTCAATTATGTTAAATGAAGGGATTAAGATATTCATTTATGTGTGTGGAGGTTAATCATGTGTAGAGGCAATTGAATCAGTTAATAGTCAATAATAGGTTTACTAATTATTGATTTAGAGGCTCAAGCTCTCTTCACTCTTTCTAAATAGGGGGCCATGGTCTACTTGAGTAACTCAATGTTTTATAACCCTCTAGATAGATTCCAATTTCTTCTATAGATCAAGAGTTTATCTTGGGGATATTCAAGTGATTACTCCCCACAAAAGAAATCTACAAAATGCAGAATCATGCAGCAAATTCAGGTATGAATTTATTTCTGTTTATGTATATAATTATCCTAATGAATTACAGATGCAACACAAAGTTCTAACAGTTCAGTCTCACAAACTGAATCCATCCAATTCAAACGAAACAAGGTAGTGGCGTCACAATTCAAGAACCAATCAAAAGCCACTCAAGAAGAGGTAACATGTCATTTGCCAAGAAGCAATTAGAACAACACAATTATCTACATCACTGCTCATCGAATTGCCGTGGAAATTGAGGTACTCAATGGCTAAATTAGAGCAATCATGTGATGGAAACCTTCATCTACAATGGCTTGATACATTTGCCATAAGTGGACCTTGACGCGCAATTCAAGGTTAATCCCTTGAATACCATAACTGTTAATCCCTTTCGACTCTCTACCCCACTCCATCTTTCTCTTTGTTGTAAAACAAGAGGAAATAGGAGAGTAAGAGAGGAAAATAATCTTCATCGAGCTAAAAAAGAACCCCCCATTGTGGCTAAATCTGTCACATGATAACTCATTCTTCATAATTCTAGTCGATTCTTCAATGAGCTCAAATAAATTTGATGGTGTCGTGACTTTCCATCAAAGACTCTCTATTCATCACCTCTCTATGTCATGGTTCACGTCAATTTACTCAGCGGCTCCCACGGGTGTCGAGTCTATGGTTGATGAAGGGTCGGCTGTTTCTGTAATCATCTGTCATTAGTGCTGATTAAGGTTCTGTGACAACTCCTACCGCCGATGGAACCACCTGCCCTGCATCCTTGCCTCTTGTCACAGCATAAGTCCTACTAGCCTGGAGCCAACCTGCCCCCGTGGTCTTCCTCTCTATCTCTTTCCTGTTACCATCCTAGAGCCCGTTGAGGTCCCAATCAGCCTCTTGTATCCCTTCACTCTTCCTCTCACCCCTTGCATTTCTTTACAACCACCTCCTCTACCAGATCTCCCTCTTTCTCCCTGGCTACCTCTCTCCTCTCAATATTTATCAATGGACATTTCATTAAATAGAAATATGTAGCTACCCAATTTTGCTTGATCGATTTTGATTGCTGGTGATCGACCATAGCAGCACAAACCCAAAAGGCATCTCTCTCTCTCTCCCTCCCCTCTCCCCCTTCTAGTTTGCATGTATTATTTACTTCTTAAGTGGAGATGGCCATCAATCAAAGGGGGTGGTGGGCTTACAACAAATTTTCTCATAAAAAATATTCTTATCAAATTTTTTCAAAATTGAATGCAAAAATTAAAATAGAAACTAAGTGACCTTACAAAATCAACATTTTTAATGAGATTTAAAAATTAATAGTATTATCTGTATTATTTATAATTATCAATGATATGATTTATATTATAATATGTATGATTGATCATAATGTGCATAACGGATCGCCAAACTATAATATACAAATGTGATATGTAATCATTCAAGAAAAATACGATCGACAATCGGAACATTAATCAACGTAGAGATTGATCATATATTATGTTGATCTAATCGTTGATCATTTTTCCTTGAATACTAGAATAGAACCATCAATGAATATTGAGCATGTCTGATACATGGGTACTGGATGAAAGATGACCATAGGAGAATGACCATGACAAATGATGGAAGAGGTCATATATCACATGTTATATGTAGATGCATATTAAAAAAATTCAACGTTAATTGTCAAGTATGGAAGAATATCATCATAAATTCAAGGAAGTGATTTAAAAATTACATAATCCCAAAAAATCTTGAAAATTTTAAAAATCCTATAATTTATGAACCAATAATCAAATAACATCTCATTAACCATGTAATTAGTAGTTATTTGAAATTTTTTAAAACTTCTCTTTCATTGAATCCTATTAAGATTAAAAATTTTATACAACCTTATGATTTACGAATTAATATTTGATTGACCATTCTCTAAAATTTCATCCTTGAGCAATTGTAGTAAGATTAATAGGTTTATAAAATCCAATAGTTAGGGAAATAATCTTTTAATTAGCCTCTAACTAACCATTTAATCTACACATTATTCAAAAATTTTATATCAAATCATAATAAGATGAAAAGAATAGTAAATCGTATAAATTATGAATTAATTATAGTAAATCATTTTTACATTTTGTCTTTAAGTTAACTAACTTATATTAAAATTTTAAATAATATCACATTTGAGGACCAATATTTCTAAGTTAACTAGTTAAGTGGCTAATTTTTGAAAAAAATAATGAAAAGAGTTCTTTTTTAAAAATTAATATATAAATCATGGGATTTTGTTAAATTGAAAAGAATTTTGAAATAAATATCTAAGAAGGTCCACATTTTTCATGTATAGTTTTCCCATTCACCATTCCCCATCGGGTGTTCGATCGCCTCATCGCCTAACCTTATGGTCATTCCTTGTTATCGCTTGGGAAGATCATCAAGCATCGAAGGCTCCTTCACACTTGCTTATCCCCTAAAAGTTGAAGTCATGAAAATGAGTGATCAAATCATAACATTTCAAATGTTAAAATTATGATAATTGATGGATCCCTTGCATTGATTATGGTGATCCAGTCAATGATTTATAAATTATATATAATTTTCATACCATTTCATCTGCAACGGCCCTCATGTCGACATTCTCGTTATGGAATTTATAATACCACTTGGTGTTATTCTCCCGAAGCCAACACTTTAAGTCACTAGTGTTTTGATGCTTTCTGTTGTGAGATGTGCACGCTTGTATGTGACCACAGCTCAATCGGCAAAGAACACAAGTTTTGATGGTGCACTAGTTGCACATATTGCCAGGAGTTCTAGTATAATGGGGGCAAGGTAATGGAGAATCATCTCAACACAAAGACACAAGGCTTCCAAGTGAACCTAGGTATGATCTAAGGAAAATAATCAAGTCCAAAGAACAACAAAGTAGCGTGCTCCTTCTCATTCATAAGTTTGAGAAACTATCTATTCATGAAATGAATGAAGAAAACCTCTCTAAGAAAATAAAAGAGAATGTAGATCCAAGGGGACTTAGCTTCCCTCTTTTTCCAATTATATTCTGATCTAAAGATTGACTTGGTCATATGAAGTTAAGCCTTATTCCCTAGAACACTTAGAATTCCGTATTTGGACCAAGCCAACCATCGTTCTACCTTGATGTATGTTCCTTATCATTTAAACTCCAATCACAATATCATAGGTACCTTGTGTGAATAAATGATCTCAAAGTCAATAGGAAACATTTTTTTTAACTTCCCTTAATTCTTTGATCAACCACCTATAGCTAGAAGCATAGGAGAGATCCATATGTTAGTAACTAATGGAAGTGAATATCTTTGGGTTCTACTTCAAGTCAAAAGCCCGTGCATGAATAAAATCAAAGTCAAGGCCAGTCAAAGCGTTATGATGACAATTCTGATGGGATATGAAGTCAATAACTTTCTGAAATTTTGACCAAAACATCAAATGCAGTGGAAACATTGAATCAGACATTCAAAATATCAAGCCACTAAGAACAGATGATCCTATTATCTAGTATGAATAAGAAAACATACTTATAGGGTTTCCTTAAAGGAGTTCTTGAAGCTAGTCTAGTGTCTAACCTCTAGCGGTATCCACATGGTCTCCGGATGATTAGATCTCCTCTTCAAAGCTCTTCACAAAGAGAGAAAGAGAAGAATGGAGAGAATTCTCACAAGGCTTGCATGGGCACCTTTAGTTGTGGTCATTCTCCTCCTATTTACAAACATTTAAAATGAGGTTTTTTCATAAAACCAGCATAATTATATGTATATCCACCAACATTCATTAACCTTATGTGTGTGACCCTCTAGGTCTATATATCTCACTAGTTAATAACTCTATAGACCAAATAACTCCTTATTGGTCAACCTTAATTAATTATCCACATCCTTATATAGATTAATTAATCAAGGATCAATTTAACTCAATCGATAGGTTGAGTTGTCAGCCCATTGGGTGCCAAGCTACACCACGTACACTAGGAGATATGAAGTATGTAAGAACTCATTTATGAAACCTTCCCGTCATCGACTACCATGTATGCATAATCCTTCATCCACATTAGACTCATGAATGACTTAGGGTATGGTCAACTATCAAACTGTAATCGGTCACTCAAGTTAGTACTGATGCGTGTAGAAATCATCAAGAACTCCTTCTATATTTCTACTACCTTGGCCAAGGATTTCATTGCATCTCATTCCTGGAGTCAATCTCCTCAAATACCGAGGGTGGATGATCCCATCTTGATCACGCAATCTTCTTCGTGGACTTCATGTCGTATCCAATATATGACGTTTTAGATATCCCGTGACTAGGGATTTGTAAGTCATAGTCAAAACATGATCATCCATCCACAAGATGTCTTTGGTATCTCAAGTCAAAGGATCACATACACAACCATGACATGAATCGACCTGATTGAGAGTTAGGTATAATACCATTCAGGGATTCATACGGATCAATTCAGTAAACTCTTTCTCCAAAGGGCACCCACTATCTATCCTTTGTGTCTCCACACCGATGGCTATAGGATCAAACATACTCATCATATGAGATGGATTAGATAGTGCTATTCTTTCTGGATAATTCGATGTCCTTATCAAATATCTCACGAATAGGAATGTTTAGAACATATGTTTAAAGACTAGTTGGTGGGGTACGACCCCGGTCGCCACCAAGGCATGATACCATGGCGCCGGAGGAGCTGACACTGCGTGCATGCAGCCCCCTGGACAAGCAAAGACGAAGGATGTTGACTTCCGCTACACGGCGTAAGGACCTCGTCTCGCCACGACACGTCACACCCGAGACTCGCGCGCGCGGGGGGATCTATCTACCTTATTTATTTATTATGGTCTTCCTTAGCATGCACGTATTTAAGCGGGCCTTTGTTTATTTTCCTCTCCCCCTCTTATGCTTCTGAGTGGGCTCTTCCCCTTTTCGGGATCCTACTTGTGAAGCCCTTCTTCTTTGTGAACCTTATTTTCTATGAGCATGTCAGGCTTTTGGGTTGTGGGCCTCAAGTGGGCCCTTTCTCCTTTTGGTCCATTATGGGCTCTATAAGAGGGGAAGGGACCCCCCCCACAAACTGAGGAACTCCCTCTCAAGTGGTTGCTCAAGGAAGATCAAGGAAGGAGACCAATAGCCGCTGCTGCCGCCGCCGCCGCACGATCTTGTGCCGCCGCTGTGCCCACCGTTGAAGCCGCCACCTCCCCTTGCCCTGATCCCTCTGTTGTGGTAGCGGCTGTTCTAGCCGTCGCCGCCGACCTAGTGCCACCGCCGCCGCCGTCGCCGTTGCCTTTGCTCCACCGCCGCAACTGTCCAGCACCGCGATCCTCCACCTACACCACTTCCTCTCCTTCTCTGCCATCTCGCAAACCAGCATTCCCCTGTCTGCCCCATTCTGCAAGCTACTAGCATCCCCTTTCCGCCTTCCCCCCCCACTGATTGAATTTCCCTCCCCCCTCCACTGACGCGCCTCCCCCCTCATTCCTGACCCTCCTCCAGCTTCCCTTTCTCGCTGGTCATCATCCTCAATGTTCCTCTCCCATCTCCATCCTGAGATCCCTATCTTCCCCTTCGGCAATCCTTTCCGCAGCGGCCGCATCACCCGATCGTTTCCTCTTCACTGGCCACATCTCCCCTAGACGAACGCCTCCCCTCCTCTTCCCAAATTTCCTCACTCCCATCGATCGCTCTCCCTCACCATTTCTCCCTATTCAGAAACCGGCTACCTGCCATTTCACATCGCCTCCCATCTTGCGTTGCCCAGCCCCATCTCGGATTCCGTCACTCCTCCAAGTAGCGATTCTCTCCCGATTCCCATCATCTCCCCATCAACATCATCGCCCTCGCGTATTCCAGAGAATTCCGTTGTCACTGCCATCCGGGAGGTCTCCCAGATTGACACTACTCAGCGCACTTCAGCGCTCTAGAGTTGACGTGCGGGAGGATATTTTGCTTGTTGGCATTAGCAGGTCATTACATCATAGTATTTCACCCCCACTAGTATCCCCTCCTTAGATTCCCCTTAGTAGTTTGGTGCACAAACGAGTTTATCACCTTAGTTCTGCATCACTAGTGATCACTATATTATGATCTCATCATAATTCACTTAGTCGTTGCACATGCTCATGGACTTCATTGCAAACATCACACAAGAATGACAATGAATAAATTTCATTTCAATGAGCATAAACAAGATACATGAAAGATTGATTGGCTTATAAGCTACATAATATCCATCAAATTCAGCATGAAGAAATCTGCAATCAAACTGCCTCCTACTTGTATGAGTCATGATTCAGCATGAAGAAAGGTCATAACTACCTCCTACTTGAAGCAAGACTTCCACGGATTTTGAAAATCCATGAAGAACAGCAACGTCAAAGCTTGGTCAAAGAAGTTACAATTACAACTAAGCATGGAAGAAATTGCAAATCAAGAAATGAAGCCACGGATTCAGTCCATAACTACCCCTACATGAAGTGAGATCTCCACGGTTTTGAGTAATATAAAAACTTGGTCTGATTTCTCTCCACCGGCCAAGTAACCACCCACACAACCACCACAACCGTCAAAGGCTCTGATGAGATCAAAGATTACTCCACAGTTCACCATTCTACAAGAATTTGAGCATTGAGAAGACATGAGACAATCCACAAAAAGATGCTTAATTACCAAGAACTATATGTAACCATCTCGACGCATCTCTTCGTTCTAACTTCCCCCTTTCTCTACTATGTAAAAAGGATAGTTGTAAGAATATCACAGATGTTATTTTTATGGAATGAAATCATTTTCCTTAGTGGAGAATTTTCTGTGTTTTATGTGCACCCTGTTTCCTCTCCCTTTCCTCTCAACTCTGAGTTCTATCTCCCTTCTCTATTCTCCCCTCGTGGCTGTCCCTTTCATTCATCTCAAGGTAAAGAAGCAGATCGAGGATAATTCAGATGGTGTGGTGAATCCAAGAGCATCATATTCATGTCTGATCCAAGGTACTAATCCTCTAAATTATTATAGTGATCTAGAGTTAAGTTCTTATATCTATAAGTCCATTTTTGACTGATCTTTAATATCTATTTTCAATCGCATAACTATTATCCAAAATATTAGTGAGATAAATCCCAATCCTTCGTGATATCATTCATAGATCCTCTTTCACATTGTAGGATTGAGTTAGAGTTCATCCTCTTTATTAATTAAATCATATCATCCTCTCACTTCTCATTCGATCTCCTCATATTCACACTCATCATCATTGCGCTTATCATCTTGTCAAAATATCCTACATCACAAGGGCAGGATTTACAATGTTCCCCTTACAAGCCCACCAATGGAGTACGCGGTCCCCCTCATCATTCACAATTTCATTCATATAAACATCTAATTGCTCTGAGGGTGTCAATGTCAGTTTGGCGGGTCCATCCTTCTTCGTACACACTTGTTTCAACCAAGCTTGCTTATTAGTATAGCCCATGGGAGTAGAAGGTGGCAATGTGCTGGATGAAGTTGGTGGTGGAGAGGGTAAGAGGCCCCTTTTATATGCTATCACCTCTTTCTTCGTCTTTTCATCGAGCATTAAGCCTTTTTGATGGGGGTCTAATAGAGCTGCAGCTATGATATCATGATTTTCCCATACCTTCTTCTAATACCTATCCAACTTTTCCTTCATAGCCATACATGCAAGGTCCATCGATAGCTTCTCCTCAATTCCCAAATTTTTCACCGCTACAAACATTGTTGATCCTTCAACGCGATTGATCACGTTGCTCACATGTGAATTGAGTTCCTATGAGATAAGTGAAAAATAGGTTATTAGACTAGGTTGAGGAACAATTAGAAAGAGATGCAAATAAAGAATTATGAAGTTTTGCTGTCATACTTGCAAAATAAACAACATGTTGGTGATTGTCGGGGTCACTATTTGACAAACATGTTGAGTGGCGAAGGAGAATGGTTATAATATGTCAGTAAATATCCATAGTAATTCCCACTCATCCTTTGATATCTTTTTCTCCCTCCCATTTGTCTTCAAATGAGATGTTCCTTTGTCCAAGATGGCCCATTTCTTAATGGCAGCTTGAAGCATGACGTAGGTGCTATTCCACTGCATCAGACAATCTAATTCGTGGAGGTTATTGTCCAACAATTTCAAGTTAGCACATAGCTTTGCGTACATAAGATGTTGTTGGCTACCAATGTAGGTAGCCCAAAACAATGTCATAAATTTTGCCACTACCTCACCGAGTGTGACATGTAGCCTAAGCATTGATGTCAATGTCGAAGTACCAACATCAACATCCTCTTCGACAACCATCTCACTAGCATAGTCTGAAGCTATGAATTGTTTGTCACATTCTTCTACTATCAATAGAGTTGCAGAAGGGATGTCAAAGCACTTAATAGCAGATTTAACAACAAGGTTCAAAATATGTGCGAAGCACAGTATGTGATGCAGGACCGACGGGGTGAATCGGTCCGGCGCTAATATCCTCTAAGGGGAAACTAGGAGTGGAAGAACTACGTGTCTAGATGATGTAATGATATCCTAAATCTCCTCAAGCAGCCAACCTTCCGCGCGTCGTCACGGTGCTCCCGGGGTACGCCGAGTAGGATGGGGCGGAGTCCTCCCTGATCCGTCGATGCAGGAGAGAGAGCAACCTCGGGTCAGTCGGGGAGCTCGATCGTCAACCCGGCGGCCGGATCCACGATCCCGATCCCGAACCCCGACGCCACTCAGCCTAACTAGGTCCGAGGGCGGTAGAGACAAGTGCGGGAAGTACTGAAGGTAATATAGAACTTCAAAGTAAGAGTAAGGGGATGAGTGCCCTAACTGCGGGGCGCGAGCCCTGTCTGGTCGAGGGCGGGGGAGGTCGCTCAGGGCGCGGCAGCGATGCTCGGACGCCGGGCGAGTCGGCGAGGGAGCGCGGAGGAGCGATCGGCGCGGGGCGGGGCGATGACGAATCGCAGCGAGTCGGTCGGGTCGTAGCGGACGCGGTGAGGGCGGTGGCGGCGACCGGGGGCCGGTTCAGGCGCACTCGGGCTGGTATCGGGCCGGTCTCGGGCTGTCTCGGGAGCGTCTCGGACTCGGCTCTGGGCCTGGCTCGGACGGTCTGGGACCTGTCTTGGGCCGATTGGGGCGGCCTCGGCGGTCTGGACTCGGCTCGGGGTCGGGCCGGTCCTGGGACTCGGCTTGGTCCTGGTCAGGGCTCGGGGCGGCTCTAGACTCGGCTCGGGCTGGGTCGGGCCTCGGGCGGCCCTGGCCTGGTCGTGGCCGGTCCCGGGCCGGCTCGGGTTGACTCGGGCCGGTCCTGGGTGAGTGGGGAACGGTTCCCGCTGAGTCGACTCAGCGGGGATCGTTCACTTCTTCCCTAGGGTTTCCCCTGCTGTGGTCGTGGCGGCGCGCGGCGGTGGAGGGCGATGCGGCGATCCTGACGCGGAGGAGGGCGCGCCGGGCGGCGGAGCAGAGGAGAGGCAGGGGGCGGCGGTCCTCGTGGCGGAGAGGGGCGCGGAACCTTGCGGGAGTGCTGGAATCGAGCGGAGCGGGGGCGGAATCTGCAACCGGGTGGGGCGTCGGCGGCAGCAGAACGCGAGGGCGGCGGCGGCGGTTCGCGGCGGCGCGCAGCAGCGGCGGCGGCGTGGGGCGGCGGCGGCGCTCGGGGCTCTGGAGGTCGACGGAGGAGGAGGTTTGGCGCGGCGACGATGGCGGCGGCCTTGGGCGGCGGTGGTGGCGGCTGCGGATCGGGTGCGGCGGCGGCGGCAGCTGCGGCGCTAGCGGCGGCTTGAGCGGCGGCAATGGCGGCGGCTTGAGAGGATCCGAGCTAGGGCAAGAAGTGGCGCGGAGGCGGCGCGGCGGCGGCACGAACTAGTGCGGCGGCAGTGGCGGCGGCGTCGGCGGTAGGACTTCTTCCCTAACTTTCCTTGAGCAGCCACTCGAGAGGAAGACTCTTCTTTTCTCAAATGACGGCTAGGGTTTGTGGGGGGGTCCCTTCCCCTCTTATAGAGCCCTTGGCGGGCCAAGAGAGGAAAGGGCCCACTTGAGGCCCACAACCCACACCCATACTCATAGAAATAGAATAAAAGGTTCACAAAAGGGAAAGGGCCTTAGGATAGGGTCCCGAAACAAAGGGAAACCCACCCAAAGGCCTAAAGAGAGAGAGAGAGACATGCAAAGGCCCGCTTAAACACGTGCGGGCTAAATAAAGTCATAATGAAATAGAAAACGGAAAAGATAGCTCCACGCGCGCGAGCTCGTGGCGAGAAGAGGGTCTCACTTGGTGTAGTGAAACTCGGGATCCTTCGCCTGTCGAGGGGGCTGGACGCGCGTAGGTGTCGGCTCCACCGGCGCCGTAGTGTCATGCCTTGGTGGCGACGGGGGTCGTACGCCACCAGTATGTGTCTCTTCGCGGTGAAGTTCTTATTTTCTCTTTTCAATTTTTTTACCATCATAGAAATCATCTTCTTATTGCTGGAGGTATTATCAGTCATCTCAACAATAACCTGAAATGAGAATGTGAGATTGAGTTGAAAAAAAATTCAAGTGATAAGTTGATAATTTTTGAGAAATTAATACTTTGGTACAAATACTAATCTTAGCTTGCAACTTAAACCCGTCTATAATTTCAAGTAGTATAGATGCCATACTTCCTTGTGAGCTCTTGAATTTTCAACACACACTCATGGTACTCCTAGGTAGCATCAATCCAATGCATCGTCACACCCAACAAGCCACATCATTTTTCTTTTGTCCATGCATCTGCTGTAAGCGTCACATGATGTCTTGAAGTGAGCACCTTTGAAATGGTCTCTTTCATCTGCTGGTGCATCTTAATTGTCCATGACTTGATCACCTTTGCACTTGGGGGATCTACTTCTATTTGTGTCGCGTATCACCATAACTCCTTGAAGGCTTTGTGGTTGACGATGCTCCAAGGACAGTCGGTGAGACACACAAAATGTGCGATGACATCCTTCGTCTCATCGAGGGTTAGACCTTGCAAGGTTGCTTGATGTAGGATATTCTAGAAATATTAATATTCCTACAAACTAGGGAGGACCTATGAGTTGATATCACTATGAAACGAGGTTATGAAATCAGTGAGAATATATTGATGAATATTTCTGAAATGTGCGGAGGAGAGTTTATAAGAAAGATAATATGTACATTTATATATCACTAATGAAGAAGATTAAATCTTATGATAAATAGTTAGTGTGGAGAGGAAGGTAATAATATTGCTAAGAATATTAATATATATATATATATATATCAAAGAATAGATGTAGGAAGAAATTAGAGGAATAGAGTAATGGGTATCGGTTGGGCTATCTGTTTAGGGGAGTGAAACTGAGCTCATTCACTGCAGTGGCAGCATCGAGGGGATTGCCATAATTCACGTAAGCATAACCAAGAGAACGACGCGTTGTCATATCCCTGCAAACTCGAACAGAAACCAGCTGACCCGACTGATTAAAAGATCATACAACTACGAGTCTATCACACTGGCCTCTAAATCTCCAACATAAAGAGACGTGATCTGGAATTGTCCGGCGGGAAGACGAATAGGACCACCATTAGGGCTCGAGATTGCCACTGGAGGTTGATTCGAGGCCTGAGACATCTCGCTTTGAGAGAATCATTTTCTCTGATATGATCATTTCTGAGGTTTCTCTCATGTTGAATTGTCTGTATAGTTTTTAATGCTCAATTCTTTGCTATTCTCCACTGTGAGGGTCTTGCGTAAAGAGAAGGTAGACCCTCCCTTGGATACGTCCTTTCAAACTCTCGTAGCTGGTTTTTAAACACATTCTTTTACTCGCTTCATGACTGAAGGATAAGACATGGAGACTTATTGATCTTGAGCTTTCTTGAAGGTCTTGGATAATTAGAGGATGATTCTCGGACAGCTTTCTTCAAACTCTCACTGATGTTTATGTGTAAATTTGTTGACCTTGAGCTTTTCTTGGAGATCTTTAGAATTCTTCATCTGATTGAGCTCCCTAGAGGCATGGGTTGATTCATGCAAGGAATTTGTCTAGTATATGGTGGATTAGGAGGAGGAGGAGGATAGGTTCACTTAGAACCCTTGTGTTCATGTTTCAAAATTAATTCTCCATCATTGCTTCTTTAGGACTAGACCTTCAACAACTCATCTGCCTCTTTAGTCATCATGCATTGTTGGCTGCAATCATCATCACCAATTCCCTTTAGTGCATCATATAGCCTTCGATGCATTGCTTTAAAGGGATTCTAGAAAAATTAGTGCTCCCCTCTATTGGATGCTTGATGATCCCCTGCATGTCGTTTGGATATTTCTGTCGGAAAATTTCACACGAGTATGTGCATTCATGCAACAATTTAAGATATTGCATGATGGGAGATCGTGTGATGAGGATTTGCTTCACTCTAGTCGACCCTTGCTCATCAAGAGATTTCATCACATTTGTGTTTTCTTCTACGACATTCGAGTGTAATGAGTTGCAGCTCTCCATTGTCGACATTTTCTAAACTGAAAGCTAAAAATAAAAGTGCTATCTTCATAATGTAAAATGAAATGATATGGAAAATTGTCGATTAGTTATAATATTACCCTATATTCAATCATGTAATAAAAAATTATTAAAAAACCTTTTAATGATTATTAAAAAAAAGCCATTATAACTGCCATTATAAAATGACTGTTAGAGATATTGTCTCCTAGACTAGTTTGTTATCTGGATATGTGAAAGGAAGGTTTTTTCATGAGGCTATGTCCTTCTTTGATGCTTTGGAAGAGGTTCCCAATGAAGCGACTCTAGTTAGTATGCATCTTACTTTCAAACGGCTTGGGAAAGTGAATAAAGGAAGGGGAATGCATGTGATAAAACTAAAATAAAAATAAGGTGATTTGGAAACTGATGTTGAAAAATAGAGAAGGGTAGAAATTTTAGTTAAGTGAGCAGAGAAAGGGAATAGAGAAAATGGAAGATTGAAAGTAGAGAGAGATTTGATAGTAAATAGAAATCATAGAAGAGATAAATGTAGGGCGTAAAGTATTGAAGAGAGAAAATTAGGGAAAAAAGCAGTGAAGAGAGAAAATTAGGGCAGGAAGCACTGAAGAGAGAAAAATGTGAAGACTTGTTTTCTTGGGTTCTAGAATTTTTGCGGTTTCTTAAGCATTGTAAAGAGATTGCCATGAGTGCCGAAGACAGAGCATTGTGATTGCCGAAGAGTCTCAAGAGCGTTTTCATGAGAGTCCTGAGCGTCATGATTGCCGAAGATAGATGACAAAGTATTTTGTGCAGTGGTTAAAACACACAAATGTCGGTCAAACAAAATTTATAAAACCGAATTCACAGAGATAAATATATAAAATCAAATAAAGTGTAAGTATCAGGTCGATCCACAGAGAGCAAGGTTTACTTTAATCGCAGAGTTGACTTGGTCAAACTTAGGTTTAGAAGAAATTTTAAAGAAGTAGAACTAAGATTTTATGAATGGAAATGATATAGATATACTAAATAGGAAGTTTTAAGATTTAAGATCTCGGATTTGACAAAGAAAAGTCAAAAGTCAAAGTCAAAGCATTAACTTTGATCAATAGTCGGAGTTCTGTAAAATTAGAGAATCAGAAAGTGCCAGAAGATTACGAAAATTATATATTCAAAAACTAGAAAGAAAATGGAATTTTTTGATATGAAGTTGGTGATTTTTTAAGAAGAAATGGATTTATTATGAATTATTGAAGATCAAAGATCAGAAAATCCCTAAAATAAACACCTCAAAGGAAATCTTTAATTTGACTGGTCAAATAAAATCCAAACCTTGAAATATTTATTCTAAAGGAAAACGAAGAACCAGAGGATTCACAAGAGACCAAAATGATTGAATTATGATTTGTATTTTAAAAGTAATTGACCTCGAAAGTCAACATTCAAATTCTGATGAAAAATGAATAGTGCTTGGTCAAACGTTAAATTAGAGGATCAAATGAACTTAGAATTTGACAAATTTTCTATCCATGGAAAGCTGATGAAAAGAGAAATCCAATGAAATAAAAATCAAGTCATTTGGAGTTATAATCAGAGAGATATCTTATTTTGAAAATTAGCAAACTATTGGACTAAAATTTGGGGAAAATGAATAACACTAAGAACTAATTTATGAAATTAAAGTTCTAAATCTAATAAAAACTCAAATTACCACTTGATAATCAATCAAATCTCAGTACTAGCCAGATTGCCGCAAGAACGGGGCTTCAATTTACGTGGATTGATGCGAATTTGCTCAATTTCTTCGTCATGGACGTTCGGAATTCAAGGGGAAAATTTGATGAAATGAAGAGGAAATCACGAAGAATGTTGAGATTTTGGTCCAAATTTGCTTAATTGCTTCACGAATCAATCAAAAGCTAAGAAGAAAAAGGAGAATACATCGGTTTTAAAGAGAATTTTTGCCCGAAAATTGTGGCCGTTTGATCGAGTGGAAGTGTTGGCCTTGATCGCACAAGGGTCATGGCTCATTACTTAGAGGTAATTGTTGCACGATCGCACCAAGCGTGAGCCACGATCGCGGTTCAATCGAGCCATGATTGCGTGGCGATCGAGCCGTGATTGTGTAGAAATCTTCCACAAACAACTCTAAGCGGTTGATCTGATCTAGGTTAATTGGACAATCGTGATCAGACGCAGAAGCTAAGCCATGATCCATCTAACGTGTTCCATGTACTTCGCATGATTCGCCCATCTGATGAAGATCGGATGCTCATGATATCTCCACGCGTCCACGAGTTTCTCCACAATACGCCAAAATAAAATTGCGATTACTCCTAGCCGTATGATGAAACCACGTGGTGCAAGAAGACGCGTTGATCGTGTTCACTTAATCCCTATACGGGCACGTGCTTGATTGATGATCGCGTTGACTCGGGTCCATGCGATCCTCGTCGTCCTGACTAAATCCGATGGTTGTCGTGCGTCCACGTTGCCTGAAAAATAAGAAAAATCTGTAGGAAGATAGTCCCACACAGACGAAAGAGATGGAAATCGTGAGTATGAGAGTTGGGATGTGGTAACGCATTTGCGTTACCGCCCCAAACTCCTAAGCAGGGCCCACTAACCCGTGGGCTCTCCAATTGCCGACCCCCCTGCCATGTGGCGCCCCTCACGGGTGTCTACGTGGACCTGCATGGCCTCTTGCCACGTGTCCGCGCCACCTGTGCCTCGTGTGGGCCACGCGCGGCCTTGCCACATTGGCTCAATGCCACGTCGCATCTGCGCGCTGGTCCTGCGCACCACGTCAGCCCTGCGCGCCCCTGGTTGCCACATCAGCCTGCGGTCCTGCGGATAAAAGCTCACTTTTTGTGATTTTTTTAGTGACAAAATACACTTAATAAAATTAAGAAAAATGAAATAAAAATCAAAAAAGGGGTATAAACTTCAGAAATTCATAACGTTAAATATACAACTCTTTTTTGATCCAAATTTTCTTCATTGTGATCCAAATTCACAATTTTCCTCTTTTTTAGCATCATGCCATCTAAAATATAATTAAAACCGTGAAAATGAGATGGATTGAAAATAATATCAAGTCTTTCATTAGAAATTCCTTCTTTAAATCATCCAATCATTATTTCCTTAGAATTAATTCTTTAAATCATTTCGTATTGTCAAGGTACATTAGGGAAAACATGTACTTCATATTAATTTAATCTTGCAAGAAGATCAATCATCAAGAAAGCACATAACTATCCCTAATTTATGCATAAATATGAACTTTAGTAGAATGGCATTCTAATGGAGAAAATTCATAAAATTAAGATAACATTTCTCATAATTACATAAAGTAAGCATAAATATGAGTTAATTAGGATAATAATTTAAGTTATAAATGCATGTTATCAATAAAGCGTAGTGTTTTCTCTCGATATAGCATCCTGAGCATCATTGTGAGTGAGGATTGTGGAAGTGAAGAGTGCTGAAGAAAGAATGTTGAGACTCAAGAGAATAGAGAGAAAATTCGAGAGATTAGAGAATTTCTCTAATCCGATATTGATACCCCCACATTTCTAACTTTTTTTGTTAGCGGATATCAGTATGAAATATCTTAACAATATCTAATACCGACATCCATCTATTGATATCCGACATCTATTGATACCCCTTATGATATTGGGCCGGGAGAATACCATTGACGGCGGCCAAAAACCATTGGAAGTCAAGAAAGAAACTTACTGATGTCATTAGGATATAAAGAATCAATAATCTAATTGTAAAAACATGGTAATTAACTTGACAGTGCCCGTCAAGCCTAGTCATGGAGATTCTCCATTATGAAATTGCTGAGAATGTCATCAAGAGTGGCAACCTTAGCCTCTTGGTGAGAACATCACTTCTCTAGTCTTCCACCATGTGTCATTCTTCCATGTCAGATATGATCAAGTGTACTATAGATGGCTGACTTGTTATCAAAAAATACCCCCATAGGTAGAGAAACATTGAAATTTCAATCATTTAGGAATCATTTAATCCACATTTTTCTATGATCCCATGCATAAATGACCTCAATTTGGCTTCAAAAGAAGATTTGAATACTAACCCCCATTTTTTTTACTCATCCACAGTAATTATATTGCCTCCCAATAATGAGCATATCTTGGAGGTTTGACCTGCAATCTATCAAACAAACTTCATAATTTGAGTTAGTGTAAATGTCAACACTTAAGATTTGATTCTTCCTAAAAGCTAATCCTAATCCAATTACTCCTTTTAAATATAGAAAACCCTGTGAGAAGCTTTTAAATGATGAACATGACTTCAATGCATGAATTTTCTTAATACAATAAATGCCTATGATATATCTACCCATGTGTGAGATAAGTAAATGAGTCATCCTATTAATCTTTGATAAAATTTTTATCTAAAATTTCAACTTGTTTCATCCTTCACTAACTTGTATTTGGATCTATAGGAGTACAAATTGGTTTATCATCTAAAAAGGGTATCTTTAAGCAGATCAACAATATTCTTTTTGCCATGATCAAATGATTGAATATGGGAAATGAGTAGTTTCAATTCCAAGGACATATTTTAGAAAACCTAATTTTTATATCACATTTCATGTGCCTAAATGGTTATTAAATTTCTAATTTCTATCAAATCATCCCCTGAAAATTATCATGTCATCTAGACTTACAAGTACAACTCCCCCTCCATCTAAATGTTTACTAAAAAAAGTATCCTTTCTGTTTTTGCATTCTATTTTATCATATATTTTTTTAATCCATCAATTGTCATTTTTCAAATTTTCAATTTCATATTGAATTAGGAGTATACTTATGATAATATCTAAGGAGAAAGAAGATACATCTTGATTTCCTTCACCAAAATTCCGTGCAAAAATTGCATTATGTACATCATAATGATGTAATTTCTAGCTAGTGTATACAAGTAATGAAATAATTATTTTTATACTATTCATTTTTGCCAAAAGAGAAAAAATATCGAAGTAATAGACCCTTAAGCTTTGGGGGTATAATCCGTAGTCACTAATCTAGCCTTACGTCTCTATATCTCACCATTTTTTGGTACTAAGTAGTAGAGGCCCATTTACACGCAATTACTTTCTATTCTTCTTGGCGATCTGAGGGGACCCTTATTTCATTCTTTTCTAAGGCAGGTATCTCTATCATTCATAGCATTATGATTTCCATTTTCCATAACCTCCATTTCTAGGAATGGGTTTAGGAATATCTGAGCAATAAGGGTTTTATTTGGAATGAAATTGTTGTTCAAGTAGTCTTCAATATGATACAGTTTCTTGGAGACACTACCTCTCAAAATATTTAATAAGGAAACCTCATCTTCCTTCTTAATGGGTTCATTTTCCTCTTTATTGTTTCTCAAAATGTTATCTTGAGGCATTTGATTATGGTTTGCAATGAATTCCACCGTATTGATTATGATTATGTCGACCTATCAATCAGGTTGATTCATGTCATGCTTTTAAATGTGATCATTTAACTTGAGACACCAAAGACATCTTGTATATGGATGGTTTTTTTTATTATGACTTATGAATCCCTAGTCATGAGATCTCTAAAACATCATAGACTAGATATCACATGAAGTTTTGAAAGATGATTGAGTGGTTAGAATGGGATCATTCACCCTTGGTATAAGAGGAGATTGACTCAAGGAATGAAATGCAGTTAGATCCTTAGCCAAGGTAATGTAAATATTATAGCTGTTCTTGATGATTTCTTACTTGTATTAGTACTAAATGGAGAGACCGATTATGGTTTGACAATTAACCATACCATAAGTCATTCATGAGTCACATGCATATGAATGATTATACATGTACGGTAATCAATGACAACATGGTTTGTGAAGGAGTTCTAATATACTTCATATCTATTGGGTTCTAAGGTTGATAAGCGTTCTGAATTTTTTGATCAAAACATCGAATGCACTAGAAGACATTAAATTGGATGTTCAAAATATTGAGGCACCAAATGATCTCAATCGAGTGTGTTTTTTATCATTGTTGTGCATCGATTTCATGTAGTAAAATATAGTTCCTTACTAAGCATAGTGTCAGCAAGGGTGAAATCCACATGGAGCTAAATGATGAGGTTATGTGTTCAAAAGAAAGATAAGGGCAAAGGAAGATGTGTGAGTTGGAATGGAGCACGTGGAGGTAAGTATGAGAGATAATTTTAAGTTTATCTTAGAATTAAGATAGAAATTAGAAAAGAGATAAGATAATTAGATTAATAGAGATGAAAATGGAGATAATATGATGGAAAAAAATGAGAAGAGCAGATGCATATGAATAAAATGAGAAGATTAATAGATAAATGCACAATGAGGGTGAGAGTGAGAGATGCACTCGGAGATAATGTCAAAGCTAGTACAATAAAATAAAAACCAAAAAGAAAAAGAAAACACATGTCTATTGTATATGGAGATGTTCTCAAGCCAAAATCTAATATAGATATTTGCACAAACCCCCTTGGTGTGCCCGTCCTACGCTGGGTGATGCTCGATCCACTCTGATTACGATCTTTGCTTGCTCCCTTCTCCACTACAAGATTGAGCATCAAACAATGCTCTTCCTTGCGTCTTGACCTCCTCTTCCTTTACTTCTGGTAGCCTAATACTAAAAAACTTAAGGACAGAGAAAATGAAGGGTTTTTGGTGGCGTACGACCCCCATCGTCACCAAGACACGATACCACTGTGCCAGTGGAGCCCTTTTGCACGCACGGATCTATCAGTTTATCTTTATTTAGTTATTATGAACTTTTGACCCGCACGTGTTAAAGCGGGTCCGCTCTTATTTCTTCTCTTCCTTTTAGGCTTCCGAGTGGGTTCTTCCCTTTTTGGGATCCCACTCGTGAAGCCCATCCTTCTTTGTGAACCTTATTTCTTTCTATGAGCATGTTAGGTGTGGGTTGTGGGCTTCAAGTGGGCCCTTTCCCCACTTGGCCCATTATCGGCTCTATAAGAGGGGAAGGGACCCCCCACAAACCCTAGCCATCATTTGAAGAAAGAAAGGAGTGCTCTCCCTCTCAAGTGGCTACTCAAGGAATGCCGGGGAAGGAGTCCAACCGCAGCCGCCCCCGCCTCCTCCGTGCCGCCACTGCTGCTGCGACAATCGTCGCCACTCCTTGCCCCGGCCACGACGATACCATCGTGCCGCCGCCACCATTGCACCGCCGCTGCCGCCGCCCTTGAGCCGCCACTGCCGCCGACCTTGTGCCGCCGCCGCCGCCACCGCGCGCTCGCGCGCCGCCGCTCGGCATCGCCGCTGCCGCGCGCCGCTCGCACCGTTGCCGCCTTGCGCGCCACCGCGCTGCTCGGGCTCTGCCGCTTCTGCCCTCAAGGCCGCCGCTGGCGTGGCCCTCGCGCCTCTGCCGCCGCCGCCCTTGCCCTGCCCTCTTGCCGCCGCTGCCGTCGCTCTCGCGCCGCCCTTGTGCCGCCGCTGCCGCCGGCCTCGTGCCGCCGCTGCCGCCGCCTTTGCGCCCTCCTTGCTGCCGCCCTTGGGGCGCCGCCGCGGCTGCCCTCGCACCGCTGCCACTCCACAAACCGGCATCATTCCGAATTCCCAAATTCAGCTCGTCCTTCCCGTGGTCCTCTCCTATCGCCCAGAACGAAATCAGCCTTGGGACTTGCCAAGCTCCTCGCCATCGTCCGTCATCTCTTCGTGAATTCACCTCTCTCTCTCCTCTTCCGGACTCGCACCACTCCTGCTCTTCCCCCCCTCCCCCTATCGTTGAATCCATTGTCTCAACCAGCTGACCCTTGCCCTCTCTTATCGCTCCCCAAATCTTCCCGTCTTCACGATTTTCTCTCCTGTGCACCTGAGGAAATTCAGGAATTCGTGAATTGTCGGATACACAAATTTGTGAATTCCCGGATACACGAATTCACAAAATCAGGTCCCTGAGATCAAGAATTTACAATTCCCATGGAGTCACGAGTTTCCCAATCCCTCCCCGTCGTTAAGCCACCTCCCTCCCCCCTTCCTTGCCGACTTCCTCCCGCCGCCACGCGAAGTTCAATCCGCCGCCCAGCATGCCTCCACCCACCGCGCGTCGTGGCTGTTTCCCCCACTGGAGCATGTTGTCTCTGGATTCACTCTGCCCACGCTGCTTTAACCTGTCCGGTCGTGTGGGCGCCAGGCGCAAGTCGTCTCTCTTGCGATCACCCCGCGCCTACCAGACTCACCTCGCGGCCTGAATTCAGGTCGCGATGGTGATCTGAACTCCAGGCCGCGTCTGTGTCCTCCTCGGGTCTACCCGTGATCGGTTCTGGCAGTGGCTGCTCCTCCAGCCTAAACTGCCCTTGCAGTCAACCGTGGGTCTTGATCAACCCGGAACCTGGTCAACTCTGCCGGAGCCACTCCCGCCCATCTGCTCCTACCATGACCGTATCCGGGCGGACAACCCTGCTGAGATTGTGCTCGTGGTCACTGGCTCGCAATCAGTGCGCCGTGCCGCCGGCCCTGTGCCTCGCCGCTTGATAGTCCTAGAACACCACTTCCCTTCTCCGGGACACGCCGCCTGCCCTCCTTGACACCACCGATTCGGTGACGCTATTGCCGACCGCCTGTGTCACGTACGGGCGATCTCCTTCATCACGACCGACCGGGCTCGCCCCTCGCAAGTTAGCTTCGACCCCTCTTTCAAAGTTAATTACTTTTCGAAGCATTTCTTTTACTTGTCTCCACCGCCGTCGGACAACGTATGTAGGATACTTCTCACGCGTACGTTAGGTCCGGCACCGAGCGTGGGCTGCAGCCTTACGGCTACTCCACGACAAGCAACTGCCATGCCTCCGGACGTGGATCGAGAGGATCTCACCCTATCCATCATCGCGAGTTTCCCCGGGTCACCCGGAGTCGACTCCGCTGATCGGCACGCCTGCCAGCACTTAGGTTTAGGCTAGAGATTGTATTTAGGTTTTGGGACTTGCTTAACCGTAGGTTAGGGTTGACTGGCTATCCCTAGTCATCTTCAGACTCATTGATCAAGCACGAGGGTTTTCACCACCGCGTTCTGCATCAGTTTTATTTGTGGGTTCATAGGGTTTGGGTGTAAAGAAAGGTAAAAGGGTCTAATAATTAAAATAATTTTTTCCAGCTTGATTATTTGTACCAAGGGTATTGATATATAGAGGGTTAAAAGATGAATGTTGAGACAAAATTTTAGCTCAAAACTTCATCTAGATCATGAGATATCAAGATTTTAATTTGGTGAAATCTTAGCTATTGATTGAGATCGTGCGGAGGGGCATTTATATAAAATTCAAACTTAAAAAATTAGAGGGATATTTTTCTAAATTTTTACTTCAAAAATTGAAGGGATATTTTATTAAATTTTTACGTAAAAAATTAGAGGGATATTTTTGTAAAAATTCTCAAAAATCATAAAAAGTCCCTAAGAATTTTGAAAAATTCCAGAAAAATCTTTGAACTTAGAAATTGAATATCTCAGAATATAAAACTCTCTTTTCCAAAAAATTTTCTCCATTATATCAAGAATTTAATCCTCTATATTTTCATTCAGAAATATCTAAAATCATAAGAAAAAAATTAAGGTCAAATTTAATAAAAAATAAGTTTGGTCCAACCTCCTTTAAAATAAGGAGGTTGACCCAATATTCACCCTAAATCAATTTTGGATCATCCTAAAAACCTTATGATGATCCCTCTACCAAATCCATACCTGATTTACCACTTATTTCAATAACATATGGTTGGCTTGGTGTTCAAATTTGGTGGAGAGTTGTTTCCTCTTCCATCTTATCGTCATTCGTATCCATGCTTTCCTACTTGCGTACCTATGTCCCTACATCCATATAACTCATTGAAAATGTGAGAATTCAACCACTTAAATTTGAAAGAGTCAAATGGGATTAGCCTCATAGTACAAGTAATTTAAAGAATGATCCATGATAGGACACATTTATTTATTGATCAAATTAGCAATAAATAGATGCAAGCTAAGTATATGAGTGGAATGAAATAATCAATGCAAAAATATCATAAAAATATGAAATGATAATATTCATTATATTAGCCAGAATTCTGTGTTAAAACCCATTTATAATGATAAAAATAAATGCATCAATGACACGTAATCAGGCTTGCATGGATACGTTGAGGTGTGTTCATTCTCCCCCTATTTATACACATTTGGTATGTAGATTTTTTATTAAAAACCGTGATAATTGTGTCTAATCTACCAACATCCATAGAACTTATGTGTGTTATCTTCTAAGTTTGTATATCTCATTAGAACTCAATCGATAGGTTGAGTTGCTAGCCCGTTCCGTTCCAAGCTACACCACGTACACTATGAGATATGGAGTATTTAAGAACTCACTTATGGAACCTTCCTGTCATCGATTACCATGTATGTATAATCCTTCATCTGCACAAGACTCATGAATGACTTTAGGTATGGTCAACTATCAAACCATAATCGGTCACTCAAGTTAGTATTAGTGCATGTAGGAAATCATTGAGAACTCCTTCTCCAATATTTCCACTACTTTAGCCAAGGATTTCATTGCATCCCATTCCTTGAGTCAATCTCCTTAAATGCCGTGGGCAAATGATCCCATCTTGACCACACAATCATTTTCCAGGACTTCATGCCATATCCAATCTATGACATTTTAAAGATTTCGTTGCTAGGGATTTGTAAGCCATAGTCAAAATACGATCATTCATCCACAAAATATCTTTCGTGTCTCAAGTCAAAGGACCACATACACAACCATGACATGAATCAAATTGATTGATAGTTAGGTATAACTATCATCCAGGGATTCATATGGATCAATTCAGTGAACTATTCTCCAAAGAGCACTGACTATCTATCCTTAGTGTCTCCCCACCGATGGTTGTAGGATAAGCCATACTCATCATACAAGTCAAATCAAATAGTGGTATTCTTTCTAGAAAATTCGATGTCCCTCTCAAATATCCCACAAATAGGAATGTTTGGAACATATATTTAAAGACTAGTGATCACTGTATTATGATCTCATCATAATTCACTTAGTATATCCTCATGGACTATATGACAAACATCACACAAGAATGACAATAATTGAATTTAATTTTAATGAACATAACTAGATACATGAAATTGTAATTGGCTTATAGGTTCCATAATATCCATCAATATCCCACAAAGCACATGGTGTAGCTTGGAACTCATTGGGTTGGTGACTTAACTTATCGTTTGGGTTAAATCAATCCTTAGTCAATTAATCTATATGTTGATATAGTTAATTGATAAGGAAGACCAGTAAGTGTTATTGGGTTGATAGAGTCATTGATTGGAAAGATGTATGAACCCAAAGGGTCACACACATAAGGTTAATGAGAATTGATGGATATAGACAAAAATATAGAGGTTTTTATGAAAAGTACACATTCCTAAAGTATATAAATAGGGAGAGAACAACGATAATAAGGGTGCCCATGAAAGCTTAGTGAAAAATTCTTGTCTCTCTTCTCTTCATGTAGTGTGGACGAGTGTTTAACATGAGATCCAATCCTCTAGGGATTGTGTGAATACTGCTAGAGGCCGGATACTAGAACAGTTTGGAGATCTCCGTTAGATGATCCTTATAAGTATGAATTTTATTCTATAATAGATGATAGGATCATTTAAAATACATAATAAGATCATTTATTCTTGGTGCTTTAACTTTTTTGAATGTTTTGATTCAAGATCTTCCTGTGCAATCGATTTTTTATCAAAAATTTAAAGAGCTTGTTGAGGCTCAGTTCCCAAAAAATGTGCATAACTAGTGAGAGAACTACCACAATTCAAGGTGCCCATGCAAGCCTTGTGGGGCTTCTCTCCTTTCTTAGCTTTCTCACTTGGTGAAGAACTTTGAAGAAGAGATCCAACCATTCAAAGATTGTGTGGATACTACTAGAGGTTAGACACTTGAATAGCTTCAAGAACTCCTTCAAGAGAACCCTGTAAGTATGTTTTCTCACATATACTAGATGGAAAGATTATTTGTTCTTTGTGCCTCAATGTTTTGAATATCCAATTCAATGTATTTCACTACACTTGATATTTTCATAACCCAACACTATTTTTAAGGCTTATCCACCTCAAAACCCGAACACTGATTTAAGGCACCCAACAAGTGGTCTAGGTCTCAACATAGGTGCCCAAAAACCATGCACTATGTCACTTTTGAGGGTGCCTACTAGGCGCTTGCCATATCCTGCCAAAGGCACATATCAGGCTCTTGCCATGACCCATCGAGGGTGTTAATAGCATGCAATATATGCTTCTAACTATTTTCTTATTAATAAAATTTAAGGCACAATTTATACATTTATGTTTCATGTTATCTTATTTGAGTACATTTTCATAATTATATGTCAATCATTATAAAATCTCAAAGTGTATTATTTTAAGACTAATTTTGTACAATTCATAAGTTTGGTTTTTCAAACCTTTAAAATTCTTTTAAAATTCACCTAATTTTGTTCTAGGTTTTGAGTTTCAATGATTTAACTAAAAATAATAAGAGAAAACACTTTTGATTAACTTTAAAATTTTGCTAGGTCTACTTTTAAAGTGGATTTAGTTGACCTTGGAATTAATATTTTTTCTCTTAATATTTCTTAAATTAGATTGAGTAGAATGAAAGGTTAATTAATTATGTTGATTGAATAACATTTGGATCAAAAATTTGTATGTAAAAGATATGAATGTTATTAAATTTTTATATTCTTTTGTAATTTTAATAAATTTATTTTCAATATATTTAAGAAAAAATGGACAAAAATGTGTCTAGTTGGGCAATTGATGTAGCACAGAATTTATTCGCAGCTACACATAGTAGTGCCTAAGGATACCAGGCGACTTGTTGGTGGTGCTTGCATGGCACTGATGAACTAAAACTTGCGTTGTTTTCTATCGTTGTTGTGTGTTTTAATTCATACAATACATTTATAATACCTCACTTAGAATAGTAGTATGCAAGGGTTGATCCTCAGGGAATCTAGGTATTGAGAGTTGAGACTATGGTAGTAGAAAGGGGGAATTCCTATAGTGGAGAGTAATTAGAAGTAAAGAAGAGAGATGTTTAGTGGTAGTGGATGTAATTGAATAGATTAGGTTTATGTAGGTGTAATTAGAGGAGAAGGAAAGATGACTAGATAGATAGAGATTGAATGAGGATGGAAGGAAAGACGATGGGGGAATAATAGAGATATACTAGTATAGAGATAAATGACGATTTGGGTAGGGTTTATGAAAAAAAAATGAAACAACCTATGATTTCGTAGAATAAAAGGGTCCTACATTATCCATGGAAAAGCTTACAAGAGAATCCCTCATCAGAATCTTCACACAAACCCCGTGTTGGTGCCAATCCTAGGCTGGGTGGTGTTTGATCCGCTATGACATTGATCTCCTCTTATTCTCCTTCTCCAGAACAAACTCGGGCATCCAGTGATGCCTAGCTTGGGCATAAGCTTCTCCCCCTTCCTGCTGGTTGACCTGGCGTCAAGAGAGAGCCAAAAGACAGAATTCGGAGTGGAGGAGGAGAACTTTAGGAGTTAGGGCTTCCACCCAATCTGACGGACGAGACTGATTTTTGGGAACTTCAGGCGTCCGATGGAAAATTCAACCAGGCAGATGAGAAGAGCACGATGAGATAAACCTGTCGTAAAAATTTCACCCCAATCGGACGGCTAGATCTTGAGATATCAACGTTTCTTTTCTGAACATTTCTGGCCGTCGATCGGATGACCTCTTGCATCAGCAGTCCTCCATCATCAAGCTGCCGAGTTCACGCCACATCACCTTAGAACCGGCCGCTGGATTTCCGCCACGTCACCTGCACAAGTAAGTGACAAAAGGACAAAACAAGCACGTGAGAAATAGGCTTCTCCTTTGCGTGAATAAGAGAGCGCCACGTCGCTCTCTTATTCCCTTCGCGGTCAAAAATGACGACGCGCGACTTCCGCCTCACCTGCGCAAGTAAGTAGGAAATTAAATTACTATTTCAATCCATAAACGGTTAGATGAGAGGAATCTGTGGCGATTACTTTCGCTGCAGATTCCTTCATTTAGCGCAAACAAGAGAGTGCCACGTCGCTCTCTTATTAAGCATTAGAGGAAAACGACGAAAGGGAAGTACAAAATGACGAAATAAAAAACTTCGATTCGACAAAATGACAAAAAGGAGAAACAGAGCTAAATGACAAGACGGAAACAAGAGAACGACAAAACGGAAACAACAAAACGATAAAATGGGACGAAAACGACTAGAAGAGAACGATTGTCTGCGGCAAATGAGAGAGTGCCACGTCGCTCTTTGTCTCTCCTTCCTCTTTAATGTGAAAGATGACGGCGCCATCCACGTCATTTACACGGTAGGGTTTGCCCATTTCCAACGGCGCCGGATGCCGTTGCCGGAAACGGTGCCGAAATGCGGCATCGACAATAAACGGCACTCGACACCTAAAAAAATGGCAACGACACCAGCACCAGGTGGTGGTGCCGTTTTTCCGGCATCGGCAATAGGTGCCGATGCCGGATGTGCGACATCGGCTACGTTCCCAGATGCCGTTTGTAGCCGTTTGTAGCCACTTGTTGCCGATGAATAATTTAATTCTACTTGATGAAGAAAAACTCGATGAATAATTCAATTGTACCCTATTTCTAACCGAAATCAGAAGAGAGAGAGAGCTCGATGAAGAGGTGAGCTTCCTTTTTGATTTCGGTGAAGATTGCAATCACTTCTGATTTCGTTGAACTTACCTTCTTCTACTTCTTTTTTCCGGAGCAAATGCAGGCCGGAGAGAGCGAGAGTCTGGAGAGAGCGAAAAAAAGAGAGTCGGGGAGAGAAAGAAAAAAAGAGAGACGGCGACTACTGGGTCTAAATAAGTGGTAATTGAAGAAGAAAGAAGAAACCAATTAGGGCATTGGAGAAGGTGAAATTCAGTGGTCTAAATCCTCCTCTGATCATCCTGGAAGACCTACCTTCTTCTTCAGTTCTCCGGAGGTTGCACGCCGAGAGTCGGGGAGAGAGAAAAAAAGAGAGTCGGGGAGAGAGAAAAAAATAGAGGTGGGGAGAGAGACGGTTACTAATATAACCTATATCACAATACAAATATCATCTAAATATCATTAAATTCTAATATTATTATAAATTAACATATCGGCTATAAACGGCACTTGCTATACGCGGCACTCGGCTATGTTCCCATTTTTCTGTAACACACGGAAAAACGGCAACAACAATAGGTGCCGTTCCTGTTGGCGAGTGCCGAAAAAACGGTGCCGATGCTGCCCTCATGGTGCCGATGCCACCACGAGATGCTGATAGGCGAACCCTACTACACGGGTAAGTCAGCAAATAAAATAAAATAAAGAAATTAAACTTAGTAACGCGGAGCTTCCAGATCGCGACACGTGTCGCGATCTGGTGAGGACTGTTTGACTTACCTCTGAGGACCCAAAATTACATTTATGCCCCTGTTATTGATAAATATGCAGAAAAACCTTAAGATAATTCGAGATATGTCAAGAAAATGCTCCAAAATTCATTTAAATCACTTATACAATCCCAAAAAAGATATATTTTGCTTTAAAAATTCATTCCATAGCCAATTTATAATCGAAGAGAGATATTCAAATATTATAAAAGCTAGGAAATACCGCAAAATAGTAATGAAGGTAAAATTGAACAATTCAAACATGATAATACATAAATATGCTCCTTTTGAGTCAAATGTTCATGAAAAATAGAGAGTCTACGGTCATATATTTCTGAACTATCAGGCACCACATCAGAGGATGAGTAGTTTTTACTAATTATACTTCTGTAGCCCAATGGAATTCAAGCCTAATTCACATGATTTATTTAGTTTCATCATATTTGAAATTTTTACAATTTTGGAGTAAATTTCTTATTTTCCTTTTTACAATTTCTTATCTCTTTTTGACGATAATAATACTCTTAAAAATTCTAACTGATCAAGTCGTTGGACAGTTATTCCATCAATCACATGATTACCAAATGTTTTAAACTCAATTCCACACATTTTGAGCATTTGAAATGAAGATTTCGTTGAAGGAATCATGATAATTGATCACTTCAATTAAAAATTTCTTGCAATAACACATCAACATGAAAAGCCTTGATCTAGCAGTTAATGAAAAGATTCTCATTAGGTTTGAATCAGTTACCTTGTAATTTTTAATTAAATTTTCATCATCTAGCGGATTTCATTTTGGAATGGTAGATTAAGAATAATTTTAAGTTTTATCATCACTTCTCTCTCTTGGTGAACAACTTTATCTCTTAAACTTTATGTTCAATTTTTCTTGGATTTGACGCTAACTCTTCGTGAGTTCAACTTACTCTTACTAATCATACTTAATTTATCATTATTTAAAGTGAGTTTGGTTTCTTCTTATTTTTTTATTTTGCCCTACTTGGTGCTCACAATGTGCCTCTAAGGGCTAGTAGTAGGTTCATGTCATCTCTAGTCAAGGTGAACAAAGAATGCTCTTAGTCCTACCATAGGCACCCAACATGCACTCCAACAAGCACCCGAAAGCACTCCCCATGTCCCATTGAGGTGCCTCGCAAGTGCTTGCCATGTTGCTCCAAGGTACTTGGCAGGCCCTCACCATGTCCTACCAAACTACCAATGAAACATGACCCAAATCGTCCTGAGGTGCCTTGCCAGGATAAAAACGGCACGCTGAGGAAGAGAGCACCATGTTGTTTTAAAAAACCTTAAATCACTGAGAGAGGTGACCAAAATCTCCATAAGAATCTTTTGCAAAATTACATGTAGACATGATTCGGTTCTCCAACAAGTTACTTTTCAATTTAGAATCAAATCACAATTTGATGCATGTTATATTCAACATAATTTTCTTGATCTTGAATAAGATTCCAACAAGGTAGTTGTTAGTGCTGACATTCAATGACCTTTTGAGTGTAACCAATGATTCATGATGAATATTCAAGAAAAAGTCTTCCTAATTTTGTAGATCAAGATAAATGGCAACTCTTTGAGATATTAAATCTCTTTTATGTCCTCTTATCACTAAGATCCATCAAGTAATTTCAATAAGTCGCTAGTTTTCTTTGAGAAAAGAAGTCCACTCTACACGGTACTCAAGAGCTCCCAAAGAAAGGGCATGAATTTTACTCAAGTTAGCACACAAAAAGAAAGTTTTGTAAAAAAAGGGTAGAGAGAGGAAGATGCGGATATTGATGGAAGTGATTTTTCATCTCAGTGCACTGCTGGCACACATGGCATAGCTGTGGCACGTAGGGTAGAGCACCCAACACGTGCCAATGGTGCAGACTCGATGGGTACTGTAGCACCTATCGAGATGATGCCCTGTGGCCGAAAATGGCGCGCAGAGACATACAGGAGCAAGTGCCATAATGTGTCAATGGCTGTGTCTCAGTGGGTTTTGTAGCGCTTTTGAGCAAGCGCCCCATGACGTGCAGTGGCACATGGGGATGATCACCAGTGCACTTCAACCGCAAGCCGCTCAGCAAGTATTGTAGCACTCATCAAGGAAACACATGCGTGGCGTGCACGACTCATATTTCAAGAGGACTCCATGCGCAGATGTAGGCACATCTCGACAAGTATTGTAGTACCTGCCGAGATGCGCATCGTGTGTGCCACATGCTCACACTCAGCGGGATGATGACACTCATTTTTTTGGGTACCTTTTTTGGTGTTTTCTCCTTGTGAGCCTTTGAATAGGCACCCATAGAGTATCCCTAGAGATATATAAGCATTCCTTTCTTTCTCCAAAGGGTTGTATGTGGTTTTAGTACATTTATTTCATTCTTTCTCATTCTTATCTTCTTTGAGTGTGTGAGTGCATTTGTGAGTGTGCTCATCATCTTTTGGAGTGCTCCTTCAGGTGATCGGCAGCCAAAAAGTGGTATCCAAGAATTATTTGTCCTAGGCTTGTGAAGATGTCTAAGAGAGGAACGACTTCTACCATGTCCGATGATGTACATGCACTTACACCAACCTTCCATCCACCATGAATAGAAACTTTTATGCCAACTTCTTCTTTGATGTTAATAAGCAAAAATTGTCATCTTTGGGCTATGAGGATGGAGGTTTCTTTGGAGGCTCAAGATTTATGGGGATTCATCAATGAAAGTGAGGTAAATTGCAAGAAGGATAGTCTTGCATTGTTGATGATCATCAATTCTATCTCAGAGTCTCAAAGCAATGAAATCGACATCAAGAAGAGTGCAAAGGAGAATTGGGAGGTTATTATCCACACATTTCATGTGGGAATGGATAGAGTGGTGTAAGCAAAGGTGCAAGCCTTGAGGAGGGAATTTGAAAAAATTTCCATGAAGAGGAATGAGAAAGTGGTTTATTACTCAAATCATTTTTCTTGAATTGTTATGCATTTGAGTGACTTGGGGGAGAGTCTTGATAAGTATGGTGTTGTTTCAAGAATTCTCAAGTCAATCCCTAAAGATTTTGATTCTCTAATTCTTCTACTTGAGCAGACAAGTGATTTAAAGACTATGAGACTTGAGGAGGCTTTTGGGCAACTCAAGGTCCATGAGTTGAGACTCAAACAAAGAAACTCAAAGAGATAAGGAGCAAGCACTCCTATATAAGGCTTTCAATAAGTCCAAGAAGGATCAAAGGGGGTCATCTTCAAAAGGAAGGGGACATAGAAGGAATAGAAAAGGCAAATATCATAGTGGTGAAGTGGATGGAGAGCAGAAGAAGAATCAATTTGAAAAATCCAAGGTAAAATGCTATAATTGTCAAAAGCTTGGGCATTTTGAAGATGAGTGTGAACTTCCCAAGAGGGACAAGTCTAAGGGAACAGAGAAAATACACATGGCCCAAGAAGATGAAGACGAAGAGGATGAATCATCATTGCTTATGGCGTTAGCCGATGAACACGCCAACGTGTTACTAGCATATGACTAGCATGAAGACCTTCTATCAGTCCCTTGATGAATCTCGCAAATGAGTGATGAGATTTGGTGATGGTTCTTCAATTAGGTATGAAGCAAAGGTAAAGCACATGTGGATTGTACTAACGGTGAACGAATGATATTTAAAAATATTATTTATATGCCTAAGTTGAAGACTAACATCTTGAGTTTGGGAAAGCTCTCTGAAATGAACACTTTGGAGTAAATCTTCAAATTGCCTAACCAAATGATATTTCAATCTTGCAATTCACATATGAATCACAACCTAACAACCAGAGGATTCCAAAGAGACTAAAATTATCAAATTTCAATTTTTATTTTAACAGTAATTGATCCCGCAAGTCAATGCTCAAATTTGGATTGAAAATGAATAGTAATTGGTCTAACATTAAAGTGAGGGGTCAAATGATCATGAAATTTTACGAATTTTCTATTCACGGAAAGCTTATTGACGAGAGAAAACCGCGAGGTGGTCAATTTCACGCGGTATCGCGTCAAAAATTATTCCAAACTTATTAATTTTAGGAAACTCGAATTGAGGGGTATAATGGTAAATAAGGGTCGAATCCACAAGGAATTAAGGAATTTCTTGATGTAATCTTCAAATTTGATCAAATCGGACAAGAAATTGATGGTAGAAATTGGGGAAAATGGTATTTTAAGAAAGAACACTTCAAATCAATTCTACGGAATCAAGAATCATCGAATTTGGACTTGATTTCGCGGAGAAATTGAAATTTGAAGTGGAGAGAAATTTCGGAACGAAGAATTAGCGATTTTAGGTGAAATTTGATAAAATTAAGTTCTAAATCCTAATCTAAACGAAAATCAAACATCATAGGAAGATAATCTAGGAAAAACTGCTTCCACTGAACTCAATTAGCAATCGAAACGAGGCATTTAAACCGATTAATCGCCAAAAACGTGAAGAACGCGAACGTGAGCTTCAAGCTGCGATTTCTCTCTTGATTCTCCACCAAATCTTGACTTCAAACCCTCCGTGGATGCGAAAATGAAAGAGGAAGAGGGTGGAATCAAGAGAAATGAGAAGAATGGTGTCTAGACAGCTCAATTGGATTAAAAGTTAAATCGGATGCTTACAAACGATGAAGAACATCTGTATTTAAAGGGTTTTTGATCATAACCGTCCGATCGAAACGATCGACGGTTACGATTGAACGGTCCATTGTGGAACGTTTTGAAAATATCGCGTTCGTCAGATCTTCCATGAAGGGCTCCGATCACTCCATAGATAAGCATTTTAAAAACGCTTTTGATTGCATTCTTTAGATCTTGATCCGACTGTCTGGATGAGTCTTGATGAGAGGCGTTTATAAAAGGGCATCATTTTTGCGCCGTTGGATTGCGATAAGACGATCGCGATGCTCCCCGCCAGAGGTAATCACGACCGTTATAACTGCTTAATTTAAGCACGTGCGTTTGATCTCTATCGGTGGTCCGCGCGTCCATTTGATCGACGCGTGTCGATCGTCCTCTAGATCCGGCGCTCCTCATCAAGCCACGTCACCTGCATCCAATAAATTTCGTGTGGATTAGTCCCACACGGAAAACAATAAAGGAAATTGTCGGGTTTATAAGACGCGACGATTTATAAGAGTAATAACCCTTCCCATATAGGGAAGGCTGAAGACCCTTTATAATTACGATAATATATAAATATTAAATATATATATCATGCGCCACGTAGGCGCTGCGCGGGTCCGTGTGGCGCTGCCACATGGCCTTGCGTGCCACGTCGCATCCACGCGGGGCCCGCGCAGAATTAAACACTTTTTTGCATTTTTTTATTCATATTTTATCATTAAAAATCGTAATATAATTGAGAAAAATTCAGAAAAATCCTAAAAATTAGAAAATTCATAAATTTTGAAATATAACTCCAAATTAATCCAAATTTCTTTCATTTGATCCGAAATTTAATTATCTATTATTCTAAAAAGTCAAATTTAATAAATAGTAAGAGTTAAAATTATTATTTCAAAAATACATTCATTTATTAAGATTTTAAACTTTAGAAAATGAAATAAATGTTCAGAAAAATGATTTCTCTTCTTATTTTAACTTTAAAAACACTTATAATCTCAAAAATAAGATGGGTTATCATTTTATTAAACTCTAATTTATCAAAATTAACCCTAAATTAACATATTTTTAGATTAGAATGAATTTTTCATAGGATAATAGAAAAATACATATAAGTATGATAACATGCATGGAAATGAAATTATTTATACTTTAATATCCATTAAAAATCATGTTTTATGATGTTAATATAGCATGTTATCACTGATGGAACAAGGAATGCAATGAAACCAAAATCAAGTGATTTGAACTTAAGATCAAAGAGATATTCTTATTTCAAAATAAAAAAATCCGAACCAAATTGGGGCAAAAATGAAGATCAAAACGACTTTTAAAGCGTATTATCCTGCTTAATCTAATATGAATACAAATTGTTGCAAGATGAACAATTGATTCTCACTACTAACCTGATTGACGCGAGAATTTGGCTTCAATTCACATGGATTGAAGAGGATAGGCTTGGTTTCTTCCTTGCGTACGTTCTGCGTTCAAGGAGAGAATGCAATCGAATCAAGCAATGATTGGCGATCAATCCTGCCTCAATCCGATCAAAACTAGTCTAGGTTGCAGGGGGATCGTGATGAACTCAAGATTATGCTCCAAAATCGCATAATTTCTTCACGATTCAATCAAAAATTAAGATACAAAGTAAGAGCATTAGTATTTATAAAAGAAATCTCCGCGAGAATTGAAGGCTGTTTGATCTAATGAAGCTTGGTTTGATGGCCATGATCGCACGCGTGGGATGACCCATAGTCCCATGACGCGGGCCCACGTTCATCCTTTCATTTCACCTGCCCGATTTCAATCGAACTGTTGTGATGCTTCCATGTGTCGCCCCACGATGTGTCGATTTTGCAATTAGTTCAAAGCGTCCGATGTTTCACTTACACGATCAATCGCTTCATTTAGCATATGTGCTCCTGATGATGATTGGGTGGACTCCGGTCTAGACAATCGACGCGTGTCATTTGATGCACTTACATCCAACGCTCGTGAAGCTACCACACGTCCTGCATTTAAGAATCTCATGGGAACATAGTCCCACAAGGAAGAAAAAAAAGAGAAAGGGTGAGTATAAAAGGTGGGGCAACATGGCGCATTTGTGTTATTGCCCCAATACTATAAGTAGGGCCCACTAACCCATGGGCCCTTCACCTGTCAGCCCTCTCACATCCATATGGCACCACCTGGGCGTCCGTGTGGACTCGCATGGCTTTGCCACGCATTCGCGCCAGCTTTGCGCCACCCTGGCGCTGCGTGAGCTCGTGTGGCTCTGTCACGTGGCCTTACGTGCCATGTCGCATCCATGTGGGTCCCGCGCGTGATGTCAGCTCCGCAAGTCTTGTGGAGATAAAACCCGCTTTTTTGCCTTTTGGAATTAGGAAAAATCAATAAAAATCAAATAATAATCTGGAAAAAATCGAAAATATTCAAAAACCAATAACTTTTAAAATATAACTTCTTTTTAATTCAAATTTTCTCCCTTGGATCACAAATTTATTTCTTTTTAATATCATGCTATCTAAAATATAATTTCAAAGAAAGAGTATAAGATGATTTTTTTGAACATAGATAATCTCTTAAGAAGTCTTTTTTATATCATCCTAACATTTTCTTCTTGAAATTTATTTTTTTCAAAATATACACTAAGATCAAAGTAATTCAAGGAAAGTGATTAACTTCTATTAATTTAACCTTGCAAAAGATTAATAATCAATAAATCACATAATTAACCCTAAATTATGTATAAATATGGAATTTAGTGAAATGACATACCAATAGAGAAAATTTATAAAAGTATGATAACATGCATCATTATCACATAAAATAAGCATGCATATTAGTTAAATAAGATAAGAATTTAAGTTAAATATGCATGTTATCACACCCCCCCAACTTAAATCATTGCTAGTTCCTTAGCAATGAAAAGATAACAAATGTATAATAGGACTAATAAGCTTCAGAAAACCATGGGTTAAGCATTGATAGAATCTGAAATGAACGTTCTACTTTAAATGAGGTGAAGAAGAAAGTACCCGAATCAGGGTGATTCTAGTTTTCATAACACATCTTATGCGCAATAGCGGAGTGGGCAGCACACTTCATTTCATCAACCCTTTGGATCTGCGCAGTAGCATACGGGGAATCCGAGGCCGACATCTTTCGCCCCCGGTCTTCCCCGAGCGGTGAGACCGCCACCGGCAGTACCACCTCTAGCACCTTCAGTTGATCCCGCCTTGAGTGCATTAGCACAAATGATTAGTAAACTGAATGAGGTTAGTGACCGACTTGATAGAGTCGAAGGGGCTAAAGCCCAATGCTTTGATGCCTCTATCGAGCAGAGGAAGGGTAAGGGAGTTGAATTTATAGATCAATTAGCTTCCCAACCTTTAGCAAACCCTAGGAATGTAGGGCAAGCATCGTCAAGCCGTACCCACAATGTGAACGAAGTTCGCATTGATAGTGCATCGGAGGAGGCACATGCCATTTTGGGCCTACGTAGTGGCAAGGACTTGGTGGATCCTCATAAGGACCACAAGCGCCGCAAGGACCCGCTTGAGGAGAAGGATGACCAATCCTCTCCCGCTATCATTCCAAGAGGAGGACTCGATGATGAGGAGAGTAGGGCACAACCCAATCCCGAGGTTTACAAACCTCCAGTCCCTTACCCTTAGTTATTGAGTCTGCCCAGGGTCTCTACGAGTGAGAGTGATGATACATTCCTAGAGGCCTTAAGACAAGTTACTATCACTATCCCATTAGTAGATGCTATCAAACATTTTCCATCCTACGCTAAGTTCTTAAAAGTACTTTGCACCCCTACGAGGAAGCCGAAACGTATCCATGTGAGCAAGACCATTAGCTCTATCATGTTGAGTACGCTTCCTCGTAAGCGATATGATCCAGGAGCTCCCATGATTAGTTGTGAGATAGGGGGCATGACTTTCACTTGATCTCTCTTCGACACGGGGGCTAGTGTCAATATCCTCCCGAAGGAAGTGTATGACATTTGTCCAGTTGGCGAGTTGCAGCCATTATTTATCGAGTTGAGCTTAATGGATGGATCCGTGAGATGACCTCACGACATTGTAGAGGATGTGATACTTAAGGTAGAAAACTGCTACTTTCCGGTAGACTTTATTATCGTGGACATGAAATCCATGAAGGATTTCACCAACTCTCCCATCATATTATTGAGACCATTTTCAGCTACTGCGAAAGCGATTACAGATTGGGGCAAAGGCAAAATTAAATTTCAGGTAGGAGATAACATGATAAGATGACAGTTACATGTCAACTTGGCACTTATGAATTTCAGCGCATGCCATTTGGATTATGTAATGCTTGTGCCACTTTTCAGAGGTGCATGATGGCCATCTTCTCCGACTTTAAAGGAGAGAGCCTGGAGGTCTTCATGGACAACTTTTTCAGTTTTTGGGCCAAGTTTTGATGCGTGCTTAGAGCACTTAACGCAAATCCTCAACCTTTGTGTTAAGAAAAGCCAAGTTCTTAGTTGGGAGAAGTCCCACTTCATGGTAAGAGAATGTATAGTGGTTGGGCATTTAGTCTCAAGCAAGGGATTGGAAGTGGATGAGGCCAAGGTTGAGGTGATCCAAGACCTTGCACTCCCAAAGTCGATACGGGAACTTAGAAGATTCCTTGGGTATGTCGGATTTTATTGTTGTTTTATTTAAATATTTTTCTAAAGTCTCAAAACCACTAGCTTCTCTTTTATGCAAGGAAAAAGATTTTATCATTGAGGAAGAAGGGAAGCACGTCTTTATACAGCTGAAGCAATCATTAGTGGAAGCGTCTATCTTACAAAGTCCTAATTGGGACTTACCTTTTCAGATTATGTTTGACGCTTCAGATTTTGCAGTAGGCACAGTTTTGGGGCAATGGATCGACAAGAAGCCGACTGCCATTTGCTATGCAAGCAAGATGTTAGCTGACTCTATACTCAATTACACAACTATGAAAAATGAATTTTTAGCGGTCGTCTTTGCTTTGGAGAAGTTTAGGCCTTACGTCTTGGGCAGGAAGATCATTGTGTACACGGATCATGTCGCCTTAAAGTACTTGCTGACCAAGAAAGAGGCTAAACCGCAACTGATTCAACGAGTTCTCCTTCTTCAAGATTTGATTTGGAGATTAAAGACAAGAAGGGAAGTGAGAACTCAGTGGGTGATCATCTTTCTCAACTTCATACCACATCTTCAGGTGAGATTAGTGACAGATTTCCTAACAAGCAGCTTCTTGCCGTTGTGACTAAGGTACCTTGGTTTGCACATATTATAAATTACTTAGTCACAAAATCTGTCCTCGAGTATTGGAACACGCATCAAAAGCATGTAGGGACTGATCAGATTATCAAAAGCAAGAGCATATTTTATCGATGTGTCACTCATCCTTTCGTGGAGGACATTTTGCGTCGAGAAAGGCTGAAGCGAAGGTTCTACAAAGTGGCTTCTATTGACCAACTCTATTTAAGGATGCGATCAAATATTGCAAGGAATATCTAAAGTGTCAATCCACAATAAATATCTCAAAGTGAGATGAAATGTCCTTTCAATTCATCCTTGAGGTAGAGATTTTTTATCTTTGGGGGATTGACTTTCTGGGACCATTTCCACCATTAGAGGGAAAATAGTACATTCTTTTAGCAGTGGACTATGTATCCAAATGGGTCGAGGCAATACCGACGAAGACAAACGATCATCGAGTGGTTAATAAGTTGATTGTTAGCAATATATTTTCTCGATTTGGTTGTCCTAGAGCGATTACTAGTGATGGTGGATCTCATTTTACTAACTCTCATTTCAAGAGTTTACTTAAGAAATATGGAGTTCACCATCACGTCACGACTCTGTATCACCCCCAAGCAAATGGCCAAGTAGAAGTCAACAATAGAAAAGTCAAGAACATCTTGAAGAAGATCATTCGCACGGATGGAAGAGATTGGACATCAAAGCTACCCGATGCTCTATGGGCATATTGTACCGCATTCAAGACACCCATCGGGATGTCTCCTTTTAGGCTCATTTATGGCAAACCTTGCCCCCTCCCCATCGAGTTAGAGCATAGAGCATATTGGGCTATTAAAAAGCTCAATCTATCTCTTGATCAAGCCAGAAAGGTAAGACTTCTACAACTTCAAGAGCTCCAAGAATTACGGAATGAGTCATATCAAAATGCCGAAATTTATAAGGCAAAAAATAAAGCCTTTCATGACAAGCATATTAATAGGAAAAATTTTCATGTTCATGACAAGATATGGCTTGATTATTCTCGTCTTAAACTCTTTCGAGGGAAGTTTCGCTCTCGGTGGGGTGGTCTTTATGAGGTCCTTGAAGCGTTTGACAATGGATCGGCCTTGATTTTAGATCCCAAACCAAAAATTCCTTCAAGGTAAATGGACATAGGTTGAAACCATATATTAGTGAAGAAGGACCACCACCCATCCATAGTGAAGAGCTGCAACTTCTTGAGATATCAGGCACTAATTAGTCGCTATAGTGAGTTGAGTCTAGCTGAAGACGGAAAAAATTAGTGCTTGTTGGGAGGCAAATCAACCTTATTTTCATTTTTGTATTTACTTTTTAACTTTTTTCTTGTTTTTGCATTTACTTTTATTTTTAGATTTTCTATTTTCTTTGATGTTTGTTGTTGTTTTTCTATAATCTCCTTAGGTGCTAAGGAGGAGAGAATATCAAAGACGGAAATTCAGCCCCAAAAGAACTCCACAAATGAAGAGAAGAATACAACGAATGCAAATTCCCACTAAGTTTTTCTTTTAGCCCCTTTGTTTATTTTCTTATTTATTAGTTTTGCATTTCATGCATTATGATTGCTATCTCTTTTCCATGAGCATGCCAATTTTTTATTGAGGACAATAAAAGGAATGAGTGTGAGGGGAAGGTTTTCTAGAAAACTTAAGATTTTTTAAATTTTTGCATTCCTTCATTTAGTATTCTATGTATGATCTGATTTTAAACCATGTGAGCAGCAACATGATCTTTCCAAAACCATATGAAATATGAAACATAGAGTAAATTAACACTTTCACTTGTTTAGAAAGCCATAGGAAGAGCAACCTTAAGTGTTATGTTGAGGAGGTTGTAGAGTCAATGGAATTATAGATTTAGGTATTCTTGTGGGGATCCACAAAGTCTAATTTAAGAATCTACTCAAGCTCATAGTATGATTTTTTCAAAACTTTCTATACTTCTCATCCACTCATTCTTCTTTCTAAATCTTGAGTAAATGACTCCTGATAAGAACATGAATAGTAGTTATAACCACCCATTTATTGTTCTTATTTAGCTTTATTAACCTCTTGTATGCACCATCCTCTCCATTATCTCTTGACTTGATGTTATATACTACTAATGCATCAAAAAGATAATGTTACATGATCTTATTTTCTGGAACTATACAAAGGAAGAGTAACAAGACCCTCCAAAATAGAAGGCATAATGGGCTGTCCAAAGCAAGGAAATGAAGTATACAAGAGGATGGGCAGCAAGATCCTCCAAAATGGAAGTGCCTAAAGGGCTTAATGGGCTGTCCAAGACAAGCAATTGCAAGCACAGTCAAACAATGTGAGCCTAGCCGAGGAGATTCTAGAGAATAAAAGAGGGAAAAAGCACTTTCGGGAGGCTTCTTCTTCCTTTTTAGCTTCTTCCCGTAGCTTCTTCTTCTTCCTTCTCTTTTCGGTTGTTCTTTCTCTCTCTTAGGTTTAGAATGTCTCAGGTGTTCTGCTTGTGGGAATGTAGTTTGGAAATAAAAAAGAAAGATCTCAGTTCTTCTTGTTGAAATTTTTTTTTTCATTTCAGTTCTAATTTTTTTCTCTCTTGATCCCATGATCCCTCTCGCCATTTCTCTTCTCTCTTTCTTCCTTCTCTTCTTCTTGATCAATATTTTCTCTCTCATTTTCACCCTCTCCTCTCTCATTTTCACCCTCTCCTCTCTCTTGAATTTTCAATTCTTCTCTTGTCTTCTTCTTTTTGATTCATCGTTTTGGTATCTGATCTCTCCCTCTCCCCAGTTTCTTTTCCATCTTTCTATCCCTCTCGCTCTCTTCATCTCTCCCGAAATCTCCCCTTCTCTCTCCCGTTCTATCATTCTCTCTCATTTTAGTTTTTTCTTCTTCGCCTCCCCTCTCCTTTTCTCCTGAAATCTCCTCAACCATTGTTCTATCGTTCTCCTTCAATCCCGTTTTTTTTCTGTCTATCTTCTTCCATTTTTTTTATTCCGTTAAATAGTGAAATCGTCGCTTCTTGTTCCGTTTTCTCTCTTCCAATTCATCTCCCCTGTTTTCAATCTCCTTTGTTTTCTTTCTATCTCGTTAATCCCAATTTCGTTTCTCTCATCCAAATTTCATTTCTCTGTCTTCCTATCTCCCTCTCAACCCCGCTTTCTTCTGCCGAATCTGCTCTCTCATCCTCTCTACCGTTCTCTCTCCCATTCCCTCTCTTAATTTCTCTCCTTCTCTCTCTCAATTTCATCTTCTTCCGCGTAAACCTCTTCCATGGTCAAACCTTTCCTCCCTCTCACATTTTTTTCTTCTTATCTTTTGATCCTTCCATCTTCCTGTAATTCTCTTCTTTTCTTCCAATGTCATAGTTCTAGTACTCTTCTTCTTCCTCTTCTCCCTCCTCCTTCCATTTCCATTGACGTAAACTTTCTTCCCCGATTTTCTTATCTTTCTTTTCTATTCTTCCGAATCACCTCTTTCACTCTTACTTTCTCTCTTAATCCAACACCTTCTATTTCTCTAATTCTTTTTTTCTCGCATCGCCCCTCTCCCGTACTCACTCTCTCTCTTCCAAACTCTCCCGCTTTCTCTTTCTTTTATTCTTACGCAAAGTCTCTTTCTCGCACATCATCTTCTCCATCTTCCCGTTAACTCTTCTCTTTCACCCTCTTACTTTCTTGCTCTTCCTCATTTTCTTTTTTCCCTCTCCCTTTCTCTCTTCCATTTCTTCGTTAACCTCTTTCCCGCTCTCTGTTAAACTTAATCTTCATTTCTTGATTTCCAAATTTTCTTCATTCTCCCATCCATCCTCTCATTTCCGTCCCAATCTCTTGCTAAATTTCTTTATCATAATCATTCTTCTCTCTTCTCTTTCATCACACCCTTGCATCATGTCCCTCATTGCCCTCTTGTTGTCACTTCCGTCTCTTCCCCAAATTCTTTTCTACATTTCAATCTCCCGTAGTTAATTCAATCTCTTCTGTTCTCTCGACGTTTCTCTCTGCTGTGTGACCTCTTTCGTGGCAAACTCTTCATCTTTTGCTCCCAACAACTCTCTTCTCCTATCCCTTTCTTCCGCTGCCTCCGTGTGACTCTCCATCTACTGCATTTTATATTCTGCTCTCCTTCATCTATCTCTTCGTTCCGCTTTGATCCCCGTCGCTTCCAAACTCTACCGCTTCGAGTCTCTCATTCAATATCTGAATTCATTCTTCGTCCTTCTTTCTTTCCGAATATCTCTCTCATGTGCCGCTTCATTTCCCTCACACTCCCCCTCTGTCATTACTTCCACAAACTCTCTTCTCTCTCCTAATCTCCTTTTGAGTCGCCGTCAATCCTGTATCCTCTCCCTCTTTTCCAATATCATCATTACACAATTCCGATCTTGTCCTCTCTCTCTCTTTACTCTCTCATATTTTATATTAGTTCTCTAATCTCAATCTCTCTCTCATCACGGTCCTCTCTCTCTCATTCTGTTCTTTCTCAAAATCTACATTCTTTATATCTTTCTCTCTCAGTTTATATCTAGTTCTCTCTTTCTAATCTCTCTCTCTCTCTCACTGTTTATGCTCTGCTATTTATCTATTTTATTATTCCTCCTTATTTATTTTCCCTGAAAACATCCCCTCTCTAGCTGATGGAATATTATTTCAAAACATGAATACAAGGATTCCAAGTGAACCAAGATATAACCTAAGGAAGAGAAACCATCCTCCATTGCAGAAAAATACTTTACTCCTCCTCCCTCATGAGTTTGAGAAACTCACCATCCCATAAATGAAGGAAGAAGACCTCTCTAAAACATAAAAGAGAGTGTAGATTCTAAGGGAATTATCTTCCCTCATCCGCCTATTTTACACTGATCCAAAGATTGACTTGGTCAAAGAGAATAAACCTTCTATATTTAGAAACCTAGAATTCCATGAGTGGACCAAGTCAACCACCTCCTACCTTGATATAGGATCCTAATTCTCAAACCATATCCACTATATCATAGGTACCTTGTATAGTTATAGGTAATGATCTCAAGAAAAATCAATAGGAATCCCTTTGTTAATAGAATTCCTTCTCTCTTTGAAACCACCCTTAGTTAGAATTTTAGGAGAGATCTGCATATCAATTTCATATGGAAGACATTATCCTCTAGTTGTACTTCAAGACAAAGCCTCTTGCATGAATAAACCCATGCACGAATGGAGATCGACCAATAAGAAATTGCCTCCTATGTGATGACTATGTTAAGGGAGCTACTATTAAAGGACGATTCTCAAAAGGACTATCTCCTATCCAAGCAAGAAGCTCACACTTCGAAAGGAAGATGATGAGTTAGTTTTTTATCTACTGTTAATCCTTCAAACAATCCAATTTCAATCATCAGCTGTCATGAAGTCAATTAAGACCAATTCAGCTAAATTGTGAAGACATCAAAGAAAGCCTCCAACATTGAAGACTACTTCTACTTAAAACAACATCTCCACAGTCGAGGAAAATCATAACACTTCTTCTGATCACTTTTAAACGACCAACGTATGAATCCAAGACTTTCCCAAATATGCTAACAGTGAATATCATGACGACAATAGCTCCGGTAACCTCTAAACCATCCCTTTTACTCTCTACACCTTACCTAGGAATTCCGCAAGAAGATTAGAAGCAATGACGGCAAGAGGTTTTTGAGGCATCTCCAACGCGAAAAAGAGCTTCTCAATGCAAAAAAATTTCGGCCGGAGCAAGGTTTCAGGGTTCAATTGCGAACTCACCTACAAAATTCCCAGAACAATGCTTAATGAGGAAGGTCGCCTCTCGACGCTGCCTCTGCCTTCGCGTCACCCAGCCTGGAAGAATTATGCGACGTCAACACGATTATCTTCCAACACACCACTTACACGGCCGCGAGTTCATCAAGCGGTCGCGGAATTATTTACTCTACATACTAACTTTCTCTCCACGATGGCTGTCCAACAATATCAAAGACGAAAGATCAATGGACGTAACTATTTCTGTAAGGGTGAGTTGCAAAAATTTGGATGCCATCATTGTAATCTTTTTGTCATCTCGTCGAGCGAAAGTACGCCAAGCCCAGTTGAATGATCAACCCACGTGGAAGAATAACCGTCGCGATGCAACACATCGACGTAACTTCCCCCGTTCATTTCTACAAAATAGAAATTGTACGCGACCGAAAGGTTGGTTGTTTTGATGAAAAAACTGCTTCATTTTGAAACTTTCTATGCTTCGTGTTCTTCCCGTGTCTCCATCAATATCTTCCGCATCTTCTTCATCCCGAGCTCTATCCTCCACTTTCTCTTCTCCCCCCGTTTTGTCGCTTTCCACCTTTTTCGCCAGAGATTCACCGAGGAATTATCTACCGTGAGGAGAAAATCCGAAGCGCAATTTTCTCCTCCTCCTTTAGGTAACATCCCTCTCCATCCTGTGTTGATAGTTCGTATCCGAAGATCTTAAGTCCAACATTATCGTCTCTTCCTCCTAGTCTCTATTTTCGTCTCTCTCGCTCTCCTTTCTCTCTCTCTATCATCCGTTATCTTATAATATATAATATAATCTCCTCACCGCATCCAGCTCCATATTCTCTCTTTTATCATCCCTTCTACCATCCCTCCTCATTAATGTATTATATAAAATCGCTAATTTTATTAATCATTACACATCCTCCATTCTCTATTACTCTATTTTATAATCTTTATCCCAAAGTTCCTCATTATCTGATGATATTATCCAAATATTCTCTTCTCTCTTATCTAACTTCTCTTCATAATCTAATTACCTCATTATCATTTATCCAAACAAACTTCTAATTTTCTAAAATCTATTCCTCTGAATTATCTATTTCAAACCCTTGATATCATTCATAGATCCTCATTCTAATGTAGGATTATTTCATAGATAATTTCACTAGATATTGATACTATATCTCGATCATTTATCTATCGTATATCCCTACTAATACTGTTATCTCTCTGCATATCCTCACCTTGAAATATCCTACATCACTAGCTCTTTCTTCTCTCCATCTCCCCCTCTCTCTTACTACCTTTCTCTCCCAATTGCCCAACTTCTCATCCTATTCTCTATTCCTTTTTCCCTTCTTACTTCTTTTCTTTCTACATAGTTTAGATTTTCATTCTAATGCTTTTCTGTACTTTAAATTTAGGATCCTTATATCTATAGGTTCACTTCAATCATCTATCAAAATTCCTTCCTCCCATGGTCAACTCGAAGAGTTGACCACCAATCCTTCATCTTTACCCTCATCTCTATTCCTATTATTGATATTGTCGTGCCCTAGAATCCTTGTGGATCGACCTACAAAGCTTTACACATTTATTATCTCTATCCGGACTTAGCTTTCTCGAATATAAATACTAAATTTGTAAGGCACACACGACGACTTTGAGCCTATCAACTCCTTGCACGCACGCCCTTCCACTCTCCATAACAAGTCGTAGCTTGTATCATCTTTTATTAGCACTACTATTATTGACATAGTGAAGCTCCCTGATCCATAGAGATACCAAAACCTCTTCGGGGGAATAATCTGCATGTCTACTAAGGAGGACACATGGGTAGGATGAGCACCATGAAATGAGTTAATGTTGTTTTCAATAAGTTGCATAAAAAGCCTTATAAATTTCAAATCTGCATAATCCAATCTCTTTCTTCAAAAAGGTTTGCAGCAAGTAGAATTAGGATGAATAAATTAAAGAAGTAGAATTAGGATGAATGACAAAGAAAAAAAGAAAGAAAGTAGAATTAGAATGGTAAGCTACCTTCCATGTGTTTTAGCCGATTCTATCTTATAGTCATTATGTATGAAAAGGATGATGCTTGTTTCTACTTCTTGCGCCTTTATCATTCATGTCCATAGTGCAAGGAGGAATCGACAATTGATTTGGTATGATGAATCTCTTTCATAAGTTATTTATATTCTTATTAGTATGTAGAGCAAGAGGATTCTTAGTTCATTTGGTGGATTGAACTGTTTGCCGAAGGAATGCCGTGACCCTAAGTTTCTAGTACGTTACTTTCTTCTTGACATCATTTAAGGTAGAACATTCATTTCAGATTCTATCAATGCTTAACCTATGGTTTTCTAAAACTTTTTAGTCTTATTTCACCTTCTTTATCTTTCCATTGCTAAGGGACTATCAATGATTTAAGTTAGGGGGTGTGATAACATGCATTTACAACTTAAATTTTTATCTTATTTAACTGACATTCATGCTTATTTTATGTGAATATGTTGCATGTTATCATAGTTTTTATAAATTTTCTCCATTGGTATGCCACTCTACTAAAGTTCATATTTATGCATAATTTAGGGTTCACTATGTGCTTTATTGATGATTAATCTTTTTCAAGACTAAATTAATTAAAAGTAATTACTTTCCCTAATTTACTTTGACTTTAGAAGATGATTAAAAGGATTAATTCCAAGAAAAGAATGATTGGATGATTAAAAGAAAGAATTCTTAATGAATGACTTAGTATTATTTTAAATCCATCCCATTTTCTTGTTTGAATTTATATTTAGGCGGTATAATGTTAAAGAAGAAGAAATTTGTGATCCAATGGAGAAAATTTGAGTTTAAAAGGAGTTATATTTTTAAAGTTATTGATTTCTGAAATTTTGAGATTTTTCTTGATTTTAATTTGATTTTTATATGTTTTATATCCTTATTTAAATTGAAAAAAGGAGGTTAATTTCGGTAGGACCCGCGGAGGTGCGCGGAGCTGATATGGTGCAGGACCCATGCGGATGCAACGTGGCACGCAAGGCCACGTGGCAGAGCCATGCAAGCCCACGCGGGAGCCTAGGTGGCATGAGTGGACGCGGATGCGTGGCAGAAGCCACAAGAGTCCACGCGGATGCCCGGGTGGCGCGACATGGCAATAAGAGGGCTAGCAGGTGAAGAGGCCATGGGTTAGTGGGCTCTGGTTAGATTGTTGGGGCAGTAACGCAAGGGCGTTATTTCGCCCCACGTTATATACACGCCAAGCTTTGCAATTTTCTCTGTGTGGGACTATGTTTCCTGCATTTCTAATTGTTTGCATGACACATGGCGCTGCGTATGCGTCGCATGACATCTAATGGATTTAGGCGCATCAATCGGGTGAACTCCAGTCCACCCAATCACCATCAGGCCAACGTGCATTACTCGTGACATAAGTGACGGCCGACGGCTGAGATCTGATCGCGATCCTCACAACTCACGTTACAACAAGTGGCTTGATGCAAAGGCTCTAATCAAGATCGAACACATGAAATAAGCGGTAAGCCTGGGTCGCGTTGTGTGATCGTGGGGCAGCATGTGGATGCATCAAGAGCTTCCAATTTTTATTGGACAGATGATTTACGCAAAATCATAGGACTGTGGTCCATGATCATCGAGCGATCGTTGCTCTCGATTGGTCTTCACTGAATTGGATGGTCCGAGATTTTTGCTGACTCTTTCTTATAAATATCGATGTTCGTCTTCTTCTAAAGGAACTCTTGAATGAATCATGGAGTAATTAAGCAATTTTTGATCAAGATCTTGAGTTCATCATGATTTCTCTACGTATAGACTCAAGTGTGGTTCAATTGATGAAGGATTCATTGTGATTAATCGTTAGAGTCGATCGAATTCTCCCCTTGAATGCCGAACGTCCGCAGAGGAAGAAACCGAGCCAATACTCTTCAATCCGCGTGAATTGAAGCCAAATCTTTACGACAATCAGGTTAGTAGTGTGAGTCGATTGTTCATCCTGCGGTAATTTGTATTGAGATTAGATTTAGGAGGTTACTTTTGCTTTAAAAGTCGTTTTGTTCTTCATATTTGCCCAAATTTGGTTTGAATTTTTTCTGATTTTGAAATAATAATATCTCTCTGATTTAGGTCTGAATCATTTGACTCTGGTTTCATTGTATTTCTTGTTTCATCAGCTTTCCGTGGATAGCAAATTCGTAAAATTTCATGATTATTTGACCCCTCAATTTAACGTTTGATCAAGTACTGTTGATTTTCAGTCCGAATTTGGCCGTTGACTTGCGGGATCAATCACTCTTAAAATATGAAGTGAAATTTGATAATTTTCATCTCTTTGGAATCCTCTGGCTGTTAGCTTTTTATTGATAAATCAATTATAAGATTTGGATATCATTTGGTCAGTCAATTTGAAGATTTACTCCGAAGTATTCATTTCAAGATTTTTCTAATATTTGATTTTTAATAATTCATAATAAATCAAATTCTTATCAAAAAAATCACGAATTTTATATCAATAAATTTGATTTTCTCTCTAGTTTTGATTATATAATTTTTTGAATATTTTAAGCTCTTTTTATTCTCTGATTTTTAAAAAGTCGACTATTGGTCAAAGTCAATGTTTTGACCTTGACTTTTGACTTTTCTTTTAAAAATCGGTTTTCTGTAGTCTTATAATATATTATCTCGTATTATTAGATCATTTCTATTGATTATATATCAGTATCACTTCTTTAAACCCCTAATTAAACCTAAGTTTGACCAAGTCATTTGTGCGATAAAAGTCAATCGTGTTTTGTGTGGATTGACCCAATACTTGCACTATACTTGATTTTAGATCTTTATCATTGTGAGTTTAGAATTATAAATTTTGTTTGACCGATGTTTGTATGTTTTAATGACCGCATAAAAGGCTTCGTCACTTG
>CM044113.1:2216331-2281091 GCA_024174645.1 Lemna minuta | reverse complement strand
ATCACATACAGCCCTCTCTAAAAGAAAGGGAATGCTCAGATATCTCTAGGGACGCTCTAGGGTGCCTATTTAAAGGCTCACAAGGAGAAAACAACAAAAAATGGTATTAAAAAAAATGTGTGCCACCGTCCCACAAAGTGCACACCGTGGCGCGCATCTCGGTGGGTGCTATAGGAACCACCAAGATGTGAGCGCATGTGCACGCCTCTCAAAATGCATGTTGTGCGCACCACGCATGTGCACGTGGCGCATGTGCGCCAAGAGGCTTATGCTCCGCAGGTGCTACAGTACCTGCCAAGAGGCACGCCATTGGTGCGCTGTAGCACTCGCTCCCGCGTGTCTCTACGTGCCACTACATGCCACAGGGTACCATCTCAGTAGGTGTGATAGCATGCAATTTGATGCATTAATATCATCCATTTTATGTATTTATTCTTTGAAATATAATCTTAAATGCATGTTATCATGATTTAAAATGATAATTTTATATTTTATAGAATGTTCTTGATTTTTCATAAACTAACAATATTTTAAGAGCACATTCATTCTCAAATAAATAAAGAAAGAAAGGAAATCTCCCTCTCTCCTCGTCTTTCCTCTCTCTCTCTCTCTCTCACTCTAGCGCGCACGAGCGAGAGATCGCTCAATCTCTCGCGACAGAATGAGGAGATCTCCTCCTCATTCTCGTCTTCCCTATTTCTTCTCTATTTTCCTCTTCTCCCCCAATCTCTCTCCTTCTTTCTCTCTCGAAATCTCTCATTCTCTTGTGCATTTTCTTCGTCTCTTTATCTCCCTCTCTTCTGTGGTCTCTCTCCTTCTCTCTGTTTCTCTCTCTTCCCCTCGTTCTCTCTCTCACGACGGAAATTCTGTCGCGAGGAGAGGCAGGACTAAAAGCCTCCTTTTCTCCCTTCTCTCCCTCTCTTCTTTCTCTCCTCTTTCCCTCTCTTCTTTTCCTCACTCTCCTCTCTTTCTCACACACACGCGCGCATGAGAGAGTGGAGCTCTCTTCGCTTCTCCTCTCCCAGTTTTCTCTCTCCCCTTTCTTCCTCGTCCGCGTGTCTCTCTCTCTCTCTTTCTCTCTCCTCTGAGCTCTTCTCCCCTCCCAGTTTTCTCTCTCTCCCTCTCCCTCTCGCGACAGAAACTTTTCCGTCGCAAAGAGAGGCACGAGGAGGAAAATCCTCCTTGCTCTCTCTCCACACTCTCTCCTTCTCTTCTCCTTCTCTCTCCCCATTCTTCCTCGCCCGCGCGTCTCTCTCTCTCTTCTTCATTCTCTCCTTCTCTCTCCTCGCGTCTCCTAGCAACGAAAAGTACTTCCTTCGCCAGGGAACCATAGGGAGAAGTCTTTTTTTTCTCCCCCGTGCGTCTTCTCTCTCCTCGCGTCTCCTCACGACGTAATATGCTTCTTGATAACATGCATATTTAACTTAAATTCTTATCTTATTTAACTAATATGCATGCTTATTTTATGTGATTATGATGCATGTTAACATACTTTTATGAATTTTCTCCATTGGAATGCCATTTCACTAAATTCCATACTTATACATAATTTAGGGTTAATTATGTGCTTTATTGATGATTAATCTTTTGCAAGGTTAAATAAATAGAAATTAATCACTTTCCTTGAATTACTTTGATCTTAGTGGATGTTTTGAAAAAAATAAATTTCAAGAAGAAAATGTTAGGATGATATAAAGAAGACTTCTTAAGAGATTATCAAAATTCATTATTAATTCATCTTATATTCTTCTTTGAAATTATATTTTAGATGGCATGACATTAAAAAGAAATAAATTTGTGATCCAATGGAGAAAATTTGAATTAAAAAGGAGTTATATTTTAAAAGTTATTGATTTCTGAATATTCTAGATTTTTTCTAGATTTTTATTTGATATTTACTGATTTTTCCTTATTTAAAAAGGCAAAAAAGGGGGTTTTACCTCCACAAGACCCAAGGAGCTAACGTGGCACGCGGGACCCACATGAATGTGACATGGCACGCAAAGGCCACGTGACATAGCTGTGCGAGCACACGCGGTGCTTGGGCGAAGGAGAGGTGGCGCGGACACGTGGCAAGGCCACTCGAGTCCACACGGATGCCCAGGTGGCGCCACGTGACAGTGAGAGGGCTGGCTGGTGAAGGGCCCACGGGTTAGTCGGCCCTAGTTATAGTACTGGGACGATAACGCATTTGCATTATGTCGCCTTGCTTTTTATACTCACCCTTTCTCTTTTTTTCTTCCGTGTGGGACTATGTTCCCATGAGATTCTGATATGCAAGACGCGTGGCAGCTTTGCAAGCGTTGGATGTAAATGCATCGAATGACACGCGTCGATCGTCTGGACTGGAGTGCACCCGATCGTCATCAGGAGCACGTGAACTAAATGGAGCCGTTGATTGTGAAAGTGAAACACTGGACACTTCAGATTAATCGCGAAATTGGCGAATCGTGGGGCGATGCGTGGAGGCATCACAACGGTCCGATTGAAATCGGGTGGGCGAAATGAAATGAGGAACGTGGGCGCACGTCGTGGGATCATGGGTCATGTCCCGTGTGTGATCTTGGCCATCCAACCAAGCTTCATTAGATCGAACGGTTCCATTTCTCGTGAAGATTTCTTTTATAAATACCAATGTTCTTACTTTGTATCTTAACTCTTGATTGAATCATGAAGAAATTAAGCAATTTTGGAGCATAATCATGAGTTCATCGCGATCCCCCTACGTCCTAGACTCAAGTCTGATCGGATTCAGGCAGGATTGATCGGGAATCGTTGCTTGATTCGACTGCATTCTTCCCTTGAACGCTGAACGTACGCAAGGAAGAAACCAAGCCAATCCTCTTCGATCCATGTGAATTGAAGCCAAATTCTCACATCAATCAGGTTAGTAGTGAGAATCAATCATTCATCTTGCAAAAATTTGTATTTAGATTAGATTCAGGAGGATAATACGCTTTAAAACTCGAATTTGGTTTGGATTTTTGCAGATTTTGAAATAAGGATATCTCTCTAAATTTAAGTCTGAATCACTTGATTCTGGTTTCATTAAATTTCTTGTTTCACCAGCTTTCCGTGGATAGCAAATTTGTTAAATTTCATGATCATTTCACCCTTCAACTTAACATTTGACCAATTACTACTCATTTTCAATCCGAATTTGAGCATTGACTTGCTGGACCAATTACTCTTAAAATACTAATTGAAATTTCTATTCATATGTGAATTACTAGATTTAGATATCATTTGGTTAGTCAATTTGAAGATTTTCACCGAAGTGTTCATTTCGGGATTTTTATAATATTTGATTTTCAATAATTCATAATAAATTCAATTCTTCTCAGAAAATCACAAATTTTATACCAATAAATTTCATTTTCTCTCTAGTTCCTAAATATATAATTTTATTAATATTTAAACTCTTTTTATTCTCTGATTTTCAGAAAGTCCATTATTGGTGAAAGTCAACGGTTTGACCTTGACCTTTTACATTTCCCTGTCAAATCAGAGGTCGAAGATTCTTAAAATATCCTATGTAGAATATTTATATCATTTTTATTCTGAAAATGTCATTTCCACTTCTTAAAATATTTTATTAAACCTAAGTTTGACCAAGTCAACTCTGCGATCAAAGTCAACTCTGTTCTCTGTGGATCGACCCAATATTTACACTACACTTGATTTTACATCTTTGTTATTGTGAGTTCGGAATTATAATTTTGTTTACCGACGTTTCTGTGTTTTAACGACCGCATAGAACGCTTCATCAAAATGGCGCCATTGCGGGGGTTTGATAACATGCATTTATAACTTAAATTCTAATCCTAATTAACTCATATCCATGCTTATTTTATGTGAATATGATGCATGTTATCATACTTTTTAGGAATTTTCTCCATTGGTATGTCATTTCACTAAAGTCGATAGTTATGCATAAATTAGAGATAATTTCATGCTTGATAGATGATTAGTCTTTTGTAAAGTTTAAATTAATAGAAGTTAATCTCTTTTCTTGAATGATTTTGACTTTAGTGCATGTTTTGAAGGATAACTTCAAGATGAATTTAAGATTAAGAAAATTTGTTTTGAAGGATAATTTATTAAAAATTATTATGTAATTTTTCATTCATCTTAATGTCTTCCTTGAAAATATGTTTTAAATGACATGATGTTAAAAAGGAAGAAATTTGTGATACAATGGAGAAAATTTGAGATTATAGTGGGACCAACACTCAAGCTGATGTGGCGTGCGGGACCACCGTGCAGATGCGACGTGGCACTGAGGCCACGTGACAGGGCCGCAGGCGGCCCGCGCGAGGTGCAAGAGGCGCACAGGGCGCGGACACGTGGCAGGAGGCCATGCGTGTCCACGCGGACGCCTGTATGGGGCGCCACGTGACAGTGGGGGGTCGGCATATGGAGGGCCCACGGGTTAGTGGGCCTTCGTTAGGAGTTTGGGGCAGTAACGCAAATGCGTGACCGCGCCCCAAGTTTTATACACGTGATTTCCTTCTTTTTACTCCGTGTGGCACTATGTTCCCATAGAAGCTCTCTTTTGCAAGACACGAGGCCACACTTCGGACATTAGATTTACGGGTATCAACTGAAAAGCGTCGATACGATGGACTCAAAGTCCACCTGATCGCCAATCAAACATGTGCGTTTAAAACGCACTTAAGTGAAAGGATCAAGGGCTCACCTTGCACCACGTGGCGTCATAAGATGGACGCGATTCATCACACGATTAGCGTATCATGGGTGGACGCGTGGAAGCATCAAGATGTGTCAATTGAAGATCGCACGCTTGGTGTTTAATGGTGGATCTTATGCGGAACATCGGACCTAAGAGGAACGTGCGACGTGGACGAAAAGGGAGCATTGGATCCTCAACGAACGATCGCGATGCAGCACGATTTCTGAATTCAATAATGGCAACACGTGGACTCATTTGATGCGGCAATTGCCATCGGATGATGGACGCTTCGTCGGGCGGTGGATCACCATCGGACGGCTGACAGGCTTTGCAGACGGCTGGCACGCGATCGTGGCTCGATCACACTATGATCGTGGCTTAATCGCACCGTGATCGTCGCTCGATCACGCCGCAATCGTGGCGCGGTTGAACCATGATCATGGCTCTTGCAGAGCGAAATCGTGGCACACCATTTCCCTACTCTGGTGGGCCACGATCGTCATGAAATCGTGGCCACTAATTGGCTTCCAACCGGATCAAATGGCCACGATTTTTGGGTTGAAATTTCCTTTGAAAACCGATGTATCCTCCTCTTGTTCTTCAACTTTTGATTGATTCATGAAGCAATTAAGCGAACTTGGAGCAAAATCTTAAGTTCTTCGTGATCGCGTTTAGACTCAATTGCGAAGCAATTGGAGCAGGAGTGATCACGAATTCCTCTTTGATTTCATCAAATTTTCCCCTTGAATTCTGAAAGTCCGTAAGGAGGAAATTGAGCAAATTCACTTCAATCCACATGAATTGAAGCCTAATTCTCACGGCAATTAGGTTAGTATTGAGATTTGATCGATTATCAATAGGTAATTTGAGTTTTTATTAGATTTAGAAGTTTAATTTTGCAAATTAGTGCTTAGTGTTCTTCATTTTCCCCAAATTTTAGTCTGAAAAATTACTGATTTTGAAAATAGAATATCTCTATGTTCCTCTTTTCATCAGCTTTTGGTGGATAGCAAATTCATTGAATTCCAATTTCATTTGATCCTTTAGTTTGATGTTTGACCAAGCACTATTCATCATTCATCAGAATTCAAACGTTGACTTTCGGGGTCAATTACTTTCAATTTACAAACCGGAATTCGATCATCTTGGTCTCCTTAGATTTCTCTGGTTCTTAAATTTTCATTGATATATAAATTGTAAGACTTGGATATCATTTGACCAGTCAATTTGAAGATTTCCTTTGAGGTGTTCATTTCGGGGATTTTCTGAGATTTGATTTTCAATAATTCATTGTAAATCCATTTCTTACCAAAAAATCGCGAATTTATATCAATAAATTCCATTTTATCTCTAGTTTCTAAGTACATAATTTTAGTAATCTTCTGATAGCTTTTGTTTCTGTGATTTTGCATAACACCTATTGTTGGGCAAAGTCAATGCTTTGACTTTGACTCTTGACTTTTCTCTATCAAATCCGAGATTTCAATTCTTAAAATTTCTTATTTAGTATATTTATATCATTTCCACTCATTACATCTTATTTTTACTTCTTTAAAACCTCTTCTAAACCTAAGTTTGACCAAGTCTACACTGGAATTAAAGTCAACCCTACTCTCTGTGGATCGACTTGATACTTACACTTTACTTGAGTTTCTATCTTATCTTTGTGATTTCGGTTTTGACCTATGTTTGTGTGTTTTAACGACCGCACAAATTGCTACGTCAGGGTGCGTGCGTTTTTTATTTTGTTGTTTGAGTGCGAGGTCATATTTAGGTTTCTATCTTCTGTAGTTTACTAACCTGCAGAGAAATAATCAAACCCTCTCCATGGTTGAAAAGGTATAGCGAGGTGAGGTTACATATTTTTTCCCATTATTTGACATTTTTGGTGCAAATTTTGTAGTCCATTTTGTGTTTTTTATTTATTTGATACTAGGATATCGATATATCTTAGATATATTCTTTGTTATCAGTGGTTTATTAGATATTATTATCTTTATAGATGTGGTTTTTGATAGTTTTTAGCTTGATCTATCTTTTGGTGGAGTAGAGTGAAGCATTTTCATTTGGAACATCGTATTTAGAGTATAATTCTTTTTGACTATCTTATATATATATATATATATATATATATATATATATATATATATATATATATATATTTTGTTGTTCTGTGATCTTTTTGATATAGATATGAAAAGGAACCATAAGAATCGGGGAGAACAATAGGGTTACCAGAATCAGCGACCCACGAGGCATACAAGGAATAATCCCTTGTATGACAACCTATTCGACACATCAAGAGCTCCATCAGAGGCTTCTAGTGATCCTATGCTAGCTCTCGCCACATCGGGGCGAGAAGAAACAATATACCCCCCCTCTTCCCGCCGAGATAGTGAGATGACATCTTAGCGATTACGCAAGACCGGTCGTCCAAAGGCAGACTACGCGAGTCAATGTCCCTCTCCAATGAGGTGCGAATTTTAAAATTGACTCACATATTCCTGGCCTTTTACCCACTTTTCATGGACTACCAATCTGAGGATCCATATCGATATGTGGACAAATTCAGCCAGGTGTGCGAATTCAATCAATTCCATAATATCCCCTCTGAGACGGCCAAGATGCTCTTCTTCCCTTTCACGCTTAAGGAAAGGGCAAAGGAATGGTTTTTCACCTTGGGCCGCAAGTTTGATTCATGGAGAGATATAGAAGATGCATTTTTGCATAAGTGCTACTCGATAGGAAAGACTAGCACCATGAGAAGAGCCATACGCAAAAATTCTCACAAGGGCCGGGTGAGGTTTTCTAAGAGGCATGGGAGAGGCTTAGAGATCACTTGAGACAATGCCCGCATCACGGTTACTCATATTTATTATGATAGTTTAGGTGCACCTTATAGATATTTTCTCGATGCCGCTAGTGTAGGCACATTCATGAGAAAGTACGAGGATGAAGCCCTCGAGTTGATCGAGTTGGTGGTGGAGAATAGCCATCATCATGTGCCTAAATCCTTCAAAGGACGGAGCGCTCCCCTGAAGGGAGGGATGTGAGATGCGAAGGCGGTAGAGACAGATATGCTTTTAGAAAAGATTAAAAAACTAACCGAGGCATAGAATTTGATCATGGATTCGCTTAAGATCCAAGCGGGTTTTGATGGCTTCGTGCCAGTATCACATATTGATGTTTCTTCGTGTTCACATTCCTCTAGTTTTGAGCATGTCGAGCTGGGTTGTCCCGTGATGGCAATCCAAGGTCCATTTCTATTTTGGCCAAACTCTACTGCATATCCAGGTTTGAGCCAAGCGGGTAGGTCAAACTACCCGAATCAGGGTTATTCTAGTTTTCATAACCCATCTCATGCACAACAGTAGAGTAGGCAGCACACTCCATATCATCAGCCCTTTGGATCCGCGCAGCAGCATATGGGGAACCCGAGGCCGACATCTTTAGCCCTCGGTCTTCCCCAAGCGGTCACACCGCCACCGGCAGTACCACCTCCAGCACCTTCAATTGATCCCGTCATGAGTGCATTAGTAAAAATGATGAGTAAACAGAATGAGGTTAGCGACCGACTTGATAGAGTCGAAGGGGCTAAAGCCCAATGCTCCAATGCTTTTACCGAGCAAAGGACGGGTAAGCGAGTTGAATCTATAGATCAATTACCTTCCCAACCTTAAGCAAACCCTAAAATTGTAGGGCAAGCATCGTCGAGCAACACCCACAATGTGAACAAAGTTCGCATTGATAGTGCATTGGAGGAAGCACATGCCATTTTGGGCCTACGTAGCAGCAAGGTCTTAGTGGATCCTCATAAGGACCACAAGCGCCGCAAGGACCTGCTTGAGGAGAAGGATGACCAATCCTCTCCCGCTATCATTCCGGAGGAAGACTCCCATGATGAGGAGGCACCCAATGAGGATAGTAGGGCAAAGCCCAATCCCGAGGTTTACAAACCTCCAGTGCCTTATCCTTGGTTATTGGGCAGGCCTAGGGTCTCTACGAGCAAGAGTGATGATACATTCCTAGAGGCCTTTAGATAGGTTACTATCACCATCCCCTTAGTAGACGATATCCAGCATATTCCATCCTATGCTAAGTTCTTAAAAAGACTTTGCACCCCTACGAGGAAGCCGAAGCATATCTACATAAGCGAGATTATTAGCTCTATCATGCTGAGTACGCTTCCTCGTAAGCGATGTGGTCCGGGAGCTCCCATGATTAGTTGAGAGATAGGGGGTAGGACTTTCACTCGATCTCTCCTCGACAAGGGGCCTAGTGTCAATATCCTCCCGAAGGGAGTGTATGACATTTGTCCACTTGGCGAGTTGTAGCCATTATTTATCGAGTTGAGCTTAGTGGATGGATTTGTGAGACGTTCTCATGACATTATAGAGGATGCGATAATTAAGGTAGAAAACTGTTACTTTCCAGTAGACTTTATTATCGTGGATATGAAATCCACGAAATATTTCACCAACTCTCCCATCATACTAAGGAGACCATTTTTAGCTACACCGCAAGCGATTATGGACTAGGGCAAGGGCGAAGTTATATTTCAGGTAGGAGATAGCACGATGAAGGTGAGCATCAACAAGTTGATCCGACATCCTTCATGATAAGTCCAAATTTGACGAATTAGTTGTGTCGTTGTGCCTTTATTCGGACTTAATCAATAAAAGTGTATCTAAAAAGAATTTTCCCTTCAACTCCTAGCTAACTACAGATTAGGCTTAGTAAGAGGGGTCGATCCAAGGGAGGCTATGGCAAAGTCTACCTTTCCTTTTTACTAAATTCAGGACTTCTTCTCATCCAACTAAACTCAGTAGGGGTAGACACTTATTATTATAGTCAACTCTGGTTAATCTCATAATGAATTTTTTGATTTCACCTCATACTCTTTTACATCAATTTCCGATTATACTAAAGAAGAATAGACTCTTTTGAAAAAGTTTATTTTTCTTTACTTAAGATTTGAAAGAGAGATTAAAAACTTCTTAATTTAAGAGCGTCTCTTTCTTCAATAATAGAATTCAATTTCATTTTCGTTCTTATCAATTATATTCTATTTTATTCTTATTTAATTTTCTCAATTTTTGACATTGTCCTTTTCTAATTTAATGATCACTTTCCCTCTTACTATAGCGACTGAATAGAAAATCAATCTGATTTTTAAACTATCTCAAATTGTAGCAGGTCTGATTTTCCTAAAACAGAAAGCTAACCTAAATTTTCTAAATAAATTCACAGAGAAAAATGGAAATAAGAGACTAAAGACTGAATTTCTTTAATTTTCATTTCATTTTCTGCTTAAAAGAAAAGGATAACAATGAACGAAATAACAACCTAAGAGTCTGAACCCTAAATTCTCAGTTGAATCAAAATTCAAAGGATACTAAAGACTAATTATAATTTTTGTGTGATTCTAAACCTTCTCAACCTATATCAAATCTAATTTTCCTAAAATAGAATACTCACCTAAATCTTCTAAATGAATTTACACACAACATGAAACAACATAATAGAAAGATTATATTGCTTTAATATTTTCTTGTTTCTGCCAAAGAAAGCAGAAAAAAAAAGAATGACAAAACTAACTAAATTAAAGAAGTAATAGTATAAACCTAGAATTGAATTAAATCCAATTCAACAAGATATTCTAAAAAAAAAACAAATGATATCTGCTATAGGAAAGAACTTCTGTCAGAAAATTCAGTAACTTCATTCTTAGGTTTGAAGAGAAAAGAAAGATCTGACGAAATTAACAAGCTGAACATATAATTCCTAAATCGGATTTAAATCAAAATCCAAGAGAAACCAAGAAAGAACAACTTACATATGTTTGTATAAGAATCTATTTCAGTCAACGAATCTTGAGAAGAATTAATTCGATTCAAGTAGAAAGAAAAAGAAAACAAAATGATTTCCTAAACCTAAATCGATTCTAACAAACCTCGAAGCTTCAAATTGATGTCGTCAACTCGATAAACTTCTTGAAATCATCAACAATTGTTGATCCGATCTTGTCTCACTTGTGTCCTCCAGGCCAATGATTCGACGGGAGCAAAAAAGAATGAAAACCTCATTTTCGAAACCCTCCTCTTCCTCTTAACCCTTTGAAATCACGACGCTTCCTCCTTTTTCAAGTTTGTTGAGTCACTTGGTGCGCGTCGCTCTGCACACGCGTCTGTACCACATGCTGTGACTTGTCGACGTCATGTCCTCTTCTATCTGATTGGTGGAAGTTGACTTGTGTGTCTTCACCGCGTACCCCTCCAAGTGAGCTAATTTGTAACTATGTAGACATCGCGATGTACACAGCCTTCTTCTTCATCGTGTGATTGGCTCACAAGATTCTCATACATTTCCTGTCCATAAGACCTCAAAAAAAACATTAGTACAAATCGGCCCACCAAGCGCATTATTGATATAAACCAAAAATTAAAGAGACTTCTGAAAGTGATTATTTATGAAAAAGAAAGGATTATTCTATTTAAAGTAATTGCTAAAAAAATTGTGGATTATCATGTCCAAAAATTTCTAATAAAGTATTTTATTTCTAAGAGTAATTATTATTTAAAATTTCTCATAAGAACCGTGATTATTTGTAATTATCTACTCCATTTTAAAGTGCAATGAAAGTCATAATTTCACGCAAAACATCATGATAGCATGCAAAATAGTTGTTGATTTAAAATATTTAATGACCACAATGCAAATGAAATGGATGATAAAAACAAGTACTTTTGCTTGTTATCACTTCACATGAGTCCGATGAGGTAGGCGTTGTCGATATTTATGAGGATCCAGAGATTTCAAGTTGTATCGAGGAGACGATGGCGGCTATTGAGGACGGGAGCTTCGAGGAGCCTGAGGATGATCCATTTCCCTCCAGCGAGACGACACCCGAGCTAAAACCGTTACCTTCTAGGTTGAAATATGTTTTTCTTGATCAACATTGCGCTAACCCCATGATTATATCCTCGTTGTTAGATCAGGATCAGGAGGAGAGACTATTGGCGGTCTTGCAAGGAAGAAAGGAAGCAATCAGATGGAACTTATCAGACCTTAAGGGAATTGATCCCTCTTTGTGCACTCATCGCATTTTCCTAGAGGAAGACTCTTGTCCCTCTAGAGAGTCACAAAAGTGGCTAAACCCTAAGGTATGGGATGCCATTAAAGATAAAATCCTTCAATGGCTTAATGTAGGTATCATTTATCTCATCTCTAATAGTCCATGGGTCAGTCCGGTGCATGTCGTCCCCAAGAAGACAGGGATCACCGTGATGAAGAATGACAAGGGCAAAGAATGTCAAACGCGTCTTCCGACAAAGTGACGAGTATGCATCGACTATCAGAAGCTAAATGCAACAACAAAAAAGGACCACTTCCCCTTGCCATTCATTGACCAAATTCTTGACAAGCTTTTAGGTCAAGGATTTTATTGCTTTCTTGACGGCTACTCTAGGTACAATCAGTTAGCGATACACCCCAATGATCAGGAGAAGACGACATTTACATGTCAACTTGGCACTTATGCATTTCAGCGCATGCCATTTGGATTATGTAATGCTCCTGCCACTTTTCAGAGGTGTATGATGGCCATCTTCTCTGACTTTAAAGGAGAGAGCATGGAGGTCTTCATGGACAACTTTTTCAGTTTTTGGGCCGAGTTTTGATGCGTGCTTAGAACACTTAACACAAATCCTTGACATTTGTGTTGAGAAGTCTCACTTCATGGAATAGTTTCAGTTGAGAGAAGTCTCACATCATGGTAAGAGAAGGTATAGTGCTTGGGCATCTAGTCTCAAGCAAGGGATTGGAAGTGGACAAGGCCAAGGTTGAGGTGATCCAAGACCTTGCACTCCCAAATTCAATGAGGGAACTTAGAAGTTTCCTTGGGCATGTTGGCTTTTATTGTCATTTTATTCAAAATTTTTTTGAAGTCTCTAGACCACTAACTTCTCTTTTATGCAAGAAAAAATATTTTATCATTGATGAAGAAGGGAAGCACGCCTTTATGCAGCTGAAGCAATCATTAGTGGAAGCGCCTATCTTACAAAGTCCTAATTGGGACTTACCTTTTGAGATAATGTGTGACGCTTCAGATTTTGCAGTGGGCACGGTTTTGGGGCAACAAATTGGCAAGAAGCCAACTGCCATTTGCTACACAAGCAAGACGTTAGCTGACACTCAACTCAATTACACGACTACTGAAAAGGAGTTGTTAGCGGTCGTCTTTGCTTTGGAGAAGTTTAGGCCTTACGTATTGGGCAGCAAGATCATTGTGTACTGATAAGAACATGAAATGTACTTATAACCACCCATTTATTGCTCTTAATTAACTTCATTAAACTCTGAATACACCATCTCCTCTACCACTTTATCACTTGATATTTTACACTACTAGTGCATCAAAAAGAGTTTATTCTACATGCTTTTGCTTTTCTGATTTTCAGGAACTATACAAGAGGAATGAGTAACAAGATCCTCACAAATGGAAGTGCTTAATGGGCTGTCCAAGGCAAGCAATTGCAAGCCCAGTCAAAGGAAATATGAGCCCACCCGAAGTGAAGATTCGGGAGCATAAAAAGGGAAAAAGATGTTTCAGGAGGGCTCCTTCTTCTTTTTTTAGCTTCTTCCTGTAGCTTCTTCCTTTAGGTTTTCTTCTTAGAAAGTTGTCAGCCGCCGGCGATTTTCTCCGGCGGGTAGATGTAATAGAAATGATAATCTTTCTTTTAGTGGTAGTTTGTTTCTTCACCTTCTCTGGATCCCTCTATAGCTCTCGTTTTTCTTACCCGTGACGATCAGTCCCCCTTTTCTGGACAGCTCCTTGTCCGTCCTCTTCTTGTTCCCCTCAGCCATCTCATTCTCTTCTAATCTTACCTTCCGTGAACCCATTCTCTCTTTCTCCTTCTTATTTCTTTTCTTATCTTTCTTGCGGTTCTTTCAATTCTTATTTCTCTTCTTCTCGCAGATTCTCTATCAATTCTCCCCTCTTCGTACACCACTAAATTTCTATTTCGTGTTCTTCCCTCTTCCGCGACTTTCTCTCCTTTCTGTCTCCCATTCTCCTTCTTCTCCTGTTGATTCTTCTCTTACGCCTCTCTTCTCTCTCTTGAAATAGCACCCTCTCGATCTAAATTCCTCCTGCAATACCTCTCTTTTACTTTTTCTTTCTCATTTCCTTTTATTGCTACCGTTCCCGACTCCTCTCTCTCTCTCTTCTGTATCTCTAAATTCATCTTGTACAGCTCTCTTGATAATATCTCGCACTCACCCTCTCTATCTTCCGGACGCTCCCTTGTTGGATATCAATCCACGCTCTCGACTACTTGCATGGAAGATGAGAGATCGAGAAGAGAGATTGAGGAATGAAAATAATCAAAGTCTGATCTATTCGCGGAAAGTATTTCCACTCCGCTCTACATCGTGTATTTCATCGAACAGGTTGAGTGAATATATAAATCCACCCAACCAATCAGAAGAGGAGAGAGATGGAAACGTCTCCAATGACCAGCTCAGGTCGTTCTCCACGCGCGTGACGTGTTTGCATCAGCGCCGTGTTTTCTCTCCTCATCGTACGCTCCAGATCTCTTCGTAACTACCTGAAACAGAAATAGGAATTAAAGTGTTCGACGAAACGACAGGAGGGCCACGACCCTCCGTAATTGCCTCTGAGCTGGAGCATCCCCATCAATCTCCTCCACGCTCTAGCTCCTCCATAGGAGTGCTACGGATCCCGATCCGATCGCGCATCTCCTGAAATTTCTGTCTTCCGAGAGCTTTGGTAAACATGTCCGCCAATTGATCTTCCGTCCGAACGAAACTGATTTCAATCTTCTTTTCTTCAACACACTCACGTATAAAATGATAGTGAGTGTCGATGTGCTTTGATCGATTGTGATGACCCGTGTTCTTGCTCAGAGTAATTGCCGATTGATTGTCCACCATTAGCCTTGCCGTTGATACTCCATTGCTGGTCAATTCACTGATCAATCGATACATCCAAATGGCCTGACAGGTAGCAGAAGTAGCTGCGATGTACTCGGCTTCGCAGGAGGACAAGGCGACTATGCTCTGCTTCTGAGATGACCAGCTGACTGCCATTCCAGCGAAGAAGAAAATGTAGCCCGATGTGCTCTTGCGATCGTGACAATCACCTGCAAAGTCACTGTCGCTAAAACCAACTAATTCTCCTCTCATGTCTCCCTTCTTATAGAGCAAACCGAAATTCTCTGTTCCCTTGATGTATCTCAAAATTCGCTTTACCGCATTGTAATGCTCAATCGATGGATGCTCCATATAACGACTTAATATTCCCACTGAGAACAGGAGATCTGGCCGTGTGTTAGTCAAATACCTTAGGCTGCCAATTAGGCTACGATAGGTGGTGGAATCAACTGGTGATCTTCCTTCTTCATTGGTGTATTTGAGACTGGCTTCAAGAGGTGTGGCTGCAGCATTGCATTCCCCAAGTTTGGCGTGTTGCAGGATCTTCTGAGCATAGCCTGTTTGGGACAAGAAAATACACTTCTCACCTTGCTTAACCTCTATTCCCAAATAAGAGCTGAGTAGTCCAAGATTGCTCATGTCGAATTCTTGAGCCATTTCAGTCTTGAAGGTCTCTATGACATCGGACCTTGACCCTGTGACAATTAAATCGTCAACATAAACACCAACAATCAGCATCTCACCATCGGACCGTTTGAGATAGAGAGACTGCTCAAAATCACTTTTGATGAACCCGAGAGAGAGCAGACAGGAATGAAGCTTGAAATACCACGCTCTTGGAGCTTGCTTCAAGCCATATAGGGCTTTCTTGAGTCAAAGGCAATCAAGATCCGAATTGTTTCAAAACGGACAACTGGAGCATAGATTTCATCATAATCTATCCCTTTTCTTTGAGAATACCCCTTAACCACTAAACGGGCTTTGTGTTTGATTACCTTGCCTTGTGGATTCTTCTTCAGTTTGAAGATCCATTTCAATCCAATTGGTGTACAATTGGTCGGGGCAGGTACCAATTCCCATGTTTCATTTCTGTCAATTGCTAACATCTCCTCTCTCATGGCCGTCATCCATACCTCTTCACAAGCTGCTTCTGCATAGGAGAGGGGTTCTTCACCCGAGAGGAGATTGACTTCTTCATCTTGGACGACCGGGGAGGTCTCAGAGTATAGGTCACTCAGAGATTTGTATCTTGGCGAGGGCATGTCACTTGAGGCAGTTGATGAGGAGTTGACCTTGGCTGAAACTTCCTCTTCTTCATCCAACGGTTGAATTGGATCTTCAAGAGCCTGATCTGAGAGAAAGTTAGGCAGAAAGGTGAGTGGAAGTGGGTTCTCACCTTGTGTCGACCAGATCCACTTCTCTTTTTCTTCAAAGATGACATCTCTGCTGATGACAACCTTGGAGCTAACCGGGTCAAAGCAGCGATATGCTTTTGATCCTAATTCATACCCAATGAATATCATGGGCATGCTTCTGTCTTCCAGCTTGCTCAGATGCCTTCTTGTCTCCTTCACATGAACAATACACCCAAAAATCTTCATGTGATCCACTGAGGGTCTTCTTCCAGTCCACTTTTCATGTGGAGTTTGACCCTTCAAACTCTTGGTGGATGATCTGTTGAGGATGAAGACGGCCGTGTTCACTGCTTCTCCCCACAATTCTCTTGGTAAGTCTTTTGCTTTCAACATTGCCCGAACCATGGACATGATCGTCCTGTTCTTCCTCTCGACCACCCCGTTTTGCTGAGGTGAGTAGGGAGCAGTCAAATCCCTCTTGATCCCATTGCTGCTGCAGTAATATGAGAATTTTGTGGAAACAAATTCCCCACCTCGATCTGTTCTAAGGGCTTTCAACTTCACCCCTTTTTCAGTTTCTGCTACAGCTTTAAACTTCTTAAACGCTTCAAAAACATCTGACTTATGCTGCAGCATTGCCACCCAAATCAAACGTGAGTAATCATCAATGATGAGGAGGAAATACTTGCTTCCACCCAAAGTGGATGGCGATATAGGTCCACAGATATCAGCATGAACAAGTTGTAGAGGCCCTTCTGATCTATAACTTGATGCCTTCGGAAAAGGCGACCTGTGGTGTTTCCCAGCCACACAATCTCTGCAGATGTTTGGTGGAACATGGATCAATGGTAGTCCTTCAACTGACTGCCGACTTCCCATCTCCTTGAGAGTGTGAAAACTCATATGTCCAAAACGAGAATCCCAAAACCAGTCCTCGGATATATCATCCGTCGTGATCAAACATTGATCGACGATCTTCAGTTTCAGCAGATAGAGCCGCCCACAGGATCTATGCACCTCTGCAAACAAATCCCCATTAGGATTGAAGATAGTTAACTTACCTTCTCCCATGATCATGCTGTAGCCTTCTTCGTCCAATCGACCCAGGCTCAGAATGTTGGCCTTCAATTTTGGAACAAAGAGGACATTACCAAGAGAGAGGATGCTTCCATTCTTCTGATTCACTTCAATTTCCCCTCTACCTTCTACATTGATCAGAGAATTGTCTCCAAATTTGACGTAGCCGGCGGTAGATCCATCCATTCTGCTGAAGAATTCCCGTCTACCGGTCATGTGGCTAGTCGCTCCAGTATCCAAATACCACAGAGCAGGATCGGAGGCTGCTCCTTCCGATCCATGAAGCAGAAGATCACTTACTTCTACTTCGATTGCCATGAGCAGCGATGAGGATGCCACTGCCGTGCTGGACGAGCTCGCCGAAGTCGCAGCTGCCGGGGTGGCTTCCGCCACATAAGCCTTTTCATCACGAGCCTTCTTCGGATTTCTGCATTCATAAGCGAAATGGCCATAACGTTGGCAATTGTAACACTGAATTTCCGATTTATCAAATGTCCTCTTGTTCTTCTCTTCCTCAGACGATTGATTTCGACCACGTCCGCGGCCTCTTCCTCTTCCTCTTCCTCTGCCGCGATGACGGCCTCTGCCTTTCGATGAGGGCTCTTCCTCACTAGAGATCTTGACTTTACGCATCGCCTTAGCTAGTAGAATATGTTCCTCTTCACGAGTTTCCCGCTCCTTGAGTCGTAACTCATGGACGGTAAGGGATCCAATGACTTCATCGAGACTCACCTTGTCGAGCTCGCCATACTGCTCTAATGACAGGGTGAGCGCGTCGAATTTAGCCGGGGTTGCTCTGAGGAATCTTCGCACGACCTCCTTCTCCTCCATGGTTTCTCCAAGGTTTCGTAAGTCGGAGATAATATGCGTGAATTTCATCCCGAAATCCACGACTGAATCCGACTTACCCATGGTGAGCATCTCTAAGTCGCGTCGCAGCCCTTGGATGCGGGATTGAATCACACGATCCACACCAAGATTTCGCTGGTGAAGTAACTCCCAATTCTCCTTCGCGGTCTTCTTCGCGTCGAGAATGCCGAGGAGCTCTTCCGGAACGCCACTCATGATCGCCGACAGAGCTTGCCGGTCTTTCTTCTTCGTCGGATTCTCTCCAACGATCGTCTGCCATAGATCGTGTGAGTCGAGGTAGACTTCCATCGTCATGGACCATACCCGGTAGTTGGTCTTCGACAATTTGAGAGACGGCGTGGCCGCCCCCATTTCACCATCGGCGAGCTTCTTTGCCATTCTCTTCTTTGGAGGAACGAAACACAGGCTCTGATACCACTTGTTGGATATCAATCCACGCTCTCGACTACTTGCGTGGAAGATGAGAGATCGAGAAGAGAGATTTAGGAATGAAAATAATCAAAGTCTGATCTATTCGCGGAAAGTATTTCCGCTCCGCTCTACATCGTGTATTTCATCGAACAGGTTGAGTGAATATATAAAGCCACCCAACCAATCAGCAGAGGAGAGAGATGGAAACGTCTCCAACGACCAGCTCAGGTCGTTCTCCAAGCGTGTGACGTGTCCGCATCACCGCCGTGTTTTCTCTCCTCATCGTACGCTCCAGATCTCTTCGTAACTACCTGAAATAGAAATAGGAATTAAAGTGTTCGACGAAACGACAGGAGGGCGACGACCCTCCGTAACTGCCTCTGAACTGGAGCATCCCCATCAGCTCCACGATTCTTCCTCTCTCTCTCTAGACCTCCAAATCCATAAAAGGACGACTGTAAACAAAAAAATGCTGATGTTTTTGATAAATTTGGATTACCTTTGGTTCGTTTTATACCTCTGCGTTCATCGTTTATCCATGTGATTATCCCGCAACCTCTTCATCTCCGCGTTCTACCTCCCTTCTCAACTTCTGTCTGCCTTTCATCCACTTCACGTCTGAAGCCTCACGAGGAAAGTCCGGGTCGTTTGGTGATTTCAGAAGCAACGCCTTCATCCTCGCCAATCAGGTAACATCCTCAATCTTTACTCGTGTGATAGTTCGGATATATGTTATCGTAAGTCCACTGTTAGACCGCCCTTCACTCTCTTCTTTCTCTTCCATTCCCTATTTCCTACGTCACTTACCCGCATTATCCTCCTCGGTCAATGGTCTTCCCTCTTTTCTTCTATCCGTCACTCATATTTCCTCTCGCTTTCCTATCTACAGTATTCTTCACTAAATATCTACATCCTCGCCATCTTCTCTCCTAACCGCTTTCCGTATCATCTTCCTCCTCCCGACTCTATTCATCAACTTATTTCTCTCCTTCCGACGTAGACACCTTCCGGTTCCATATCGTTCCTTTCTATTCATTAATCTTTTCTTATACCTCTTCTCTTAAACGTCCTGCCTATTCTCTCACATCCGAACATATTAGTCCTAATAACCCCCTATTCTTACATTCACCGCAATATCTATTCTTTCTTTAATCACTCATAGTATCTATAATATTTCCTCTCCTATATACTCCCTATTATCTACTTCCAAATCATTATCCTATTATTCTATTCGTCTACTTCTTCTCGTATATATATGCTCCTATTTAGCTCACTATAAACCATCATACTATTAGTATCACTTCCTCTCCACATTCTAGAACTGTCGTAAAATCACCCTTAGTTATTAAATAACCTACATCACTTTCTTCCCCATCTCCTTTCATCACATACCCTCATCCTTATCAACACTATTATTTACATAATAGTGACTTATCCTAATAGATAACTCCTCTGAATTATATATCTAAACCACCTTAATATCATTCATATATCCTCCCCAATTTGTAGGAATAATTCATAAGTAATCAGTAGATATTCATACTATGATTCTGTCATCCTTTCATAATATACTTATATTCACAGTTCATCTTCATACATATCATTAATTTGAAATATCCTACATCAGATATTCTTAGGAAAAGGAGAGATCCCAGAGCTCCATTGAATGCATATGCAATAGGAGTAATGATGTTTTTGGAAGATAAGACTCTAGGAACCAAATAGAGAAAGGAGTGACTTAGAGTATGATCAATTGCAGCCAGGAGAGGTACATGTGTATATATAGGGAGAGTGAGAGAGAGAGAGAGAGAGAGAGAGAGAGAGAGGAATTATGATATTTGCATTGTAGTTCACATGTTCTCACACTCCCCCTTAAGCTAGAGCCTAAAGATGTTAAAGAAGGTGACGTTTAGCCCTTTCATGAGGATGTCCACCAATGGGTTAGAGAAACCAGCATGTGGAGTAGAGATGAGGCAAGAAATGACCTAATATCGACTACTGTGATAATCAATCTCAATATATTTGGTCCTCTCATGAAATGTAGGGTTCTTTGCGATGAGTTGTGTTTTCATTAGTCCTTCATTGTCTAGTTGTAGATTTCATTTTGTAATGTTAGATTAAGAATAATTAAGTTTTATTCTCCTTTTAAATGACTTTTTCTCTCTAACTCCTCTCCTTGATTTTTCCTTAGACTTAACTCTAATTCTTCATGGATTCAATGCATTCTCACTAATTATATTCAATGTATCTTAATTCAAAGTAAATTTGGTTTTTTGCCTGTTGACATGTGTTTTTAATGACCACACAAATTAGTCTTGTCAAGTGACTACATGGCGCTCACCTAGTGCTCACCATGTTGCTTGAAAGTGCTCCACAAGCCCTCACCATGTTGCTAAAAAGTGCTCGACATGCCCTCACCATGTTTTGCCAAGGCACCCAAATGGTGCGCTAAGGTATCTAGTTTGCAAACCAAGGATCTTGCTAAGCCGCCAATGAAGCATGCATCAAGTCCTATTGAAGAGCCTTTGTAGGATACAAGGGCATGCTGATACCATACAATTTATATATGTAATTATATGATTATTAATACAAATTAAAACATTAAACATTCCATTCTTATGCATGTTATCTTACTTTGAGTGCATATCTATCATTCTATACAATTTAGAGTTATAATCTCAAAATATATTATTTACGGATAATTATACATAACTAAATAGTATATTTTATTCTCATCTTTATTTGAGATTATAATTAAGTTTTAATGTTAAATAATAACAAAAATATTTTTAATATACACCCATCAATTTTTTCTAGTTTTATTTTCTAAAGGAAATCTATTAATTATTTTAAATAAAAATTTATTATCTTGTTATTTATTAAATTTGACTTTTTAGAATGATAGATTATTTAATTTCTGATCCAGAAAAACAAATTTGGTTTAATTTTTTACTTATATTTTAAGAATTTTAAAAATTTTTTTTTTTAAAAATTTTCTTAATTTATTTTAAATTTATTTCTATTTTAAAACATGAAAAATCAGTTTTCATATATGCGTTGATGTGGCAGATGACATGAACGCTTATATGTTGATACGTGGCAATGTGTGTGCACAACACCTGGCAAACGTGCGCACATCATTAGTGGTTAAGCACCCCGTTAAGGGGCATGAGCTAATCACTAAAGACTGTGCCCCTTATATATGTGATTTTTACACTGATTTTTTCAAAGTGGGACTATGTTTTTGTCTTCTTTTATGCAGGTGATGTGGCGTGCTCATAAGCATCCGATCGACGTGAAAGGAAACGATTTCATCTTAGCCCTTAATTGTAACTCACTCAAAGGGGTACGTGGTGCACTCTCATTGGATGACAATTTGTGATCTGAAAATGTTTTAATCTCAGCCATTCTTCTAAAGAGTTTTAACAATTAAGATTAAATGAGCCCGATGGACTTTTGTGGATGTGTGGCATCATTTCGAGTGTTTGATGGAGATCGAATGGTAACCGTTATGCAGTTGTTGTTCTTCACGTGATGATGCAGCATAATCTGGGCGTTCCATCAAGGTTCTGACAACCATAAATAAAAACTAGTGATTCATCTCCAAAAGATTAGTCACGGTCATTGATGAAAGATGCAATGACGATTGAACAACTATACCTAATTTCAACTATATTTATACTCTCTCTTCGACGAGATATGTATTCTTGGATGTTTTGAGTAATCAAGCTGTTTATACTTCTCGATCCTTGAAAGGAGTGTTTGAAAGTCAGATTTTTTATAGAGAATTAGGAGAATTCTCCTCTTGAACACCGGATTTTCATTTTTCAAAATGTGGAATGAAAATTCTAGATCCGGTGATGAATTGGATCATTTTGAGCATGATATCGAGGGTTAGATTAGGTGTTTTCTCCCCAATATTTCTTTTAATATCATTAGATTTCAAATTTGAATTGTAGATTAGTCAAATTTTCTAATTTCTATTTGTTTTCTTTCTCTTTGCAATCAAATTTTCTACCTACATTTTGCTCCTTGATTTCTATGTGAATACTAATCCAAATCGAGTGATTCTTGATTTTGTGGATTCAATTTAAAGTATTATGTCTAAATCTACCAAAATTATAAATTTCTCACCTCAATTTCTTGTCCAATTTGATCAAATTTTAAGAAAACCTCAAAAACTCCTTATTTCTCCATAGATTGGACCTTCATTGAATTATTTATTAAAACTTAAATTTGGTGAGTTTGGACTTTTTTTTGACATGCATTCGTGTTTTTTCAATGAACTCATTAATTCATCTTGTCACATGTTAAGAGAGCACCGTATTTTTTTTCTCAAAAGCAACCTAAATTTGGGAGGCAGATTACCAAAACCTCCATTGGAATCCTATGGAGAATTGCATCTAGATATGATTCTTTCATCTGACAAGTTCCTTTTGAATTTACAATCAAATCACAATATGATTTAGGTTGCATTCAATAAAATTTTATGGATCTTCAAAAAGATTCAAACCAGAAAGGTGTCCGCAATGAGAGTCAATGATATCTTGAGTGTAATTGATGATTCATGCCAATCTTTTAGAGAAAATTTTCCTGATTTAGTAGGTTGATAACTCTAAAATATAAGTCACATTCATATATCATTTATCATGTTTAAGTGTTGATAAAGATTATCGAATGAGGATATTTATTTTTATATCGTTATATGTGATGAAAATATGACTAAGTCCTATCATGCATCATTTTTTATATTTTGATTGCATCACTTGAATTCTTGGAAGTCAAACATTTGAATTCTCACATTTATATGAGTTATGCGGATGTAAGGACTTGGGTGAATTTTAATGGGAGCATGGATGTAAACAATCTGGAAGAGAAAGAAATAGGTACTCCACCTTTTTAGGAGGTTGGTCAACCTTTTCTACCTTTTTAGAACATTAGTCAAACCTTTCCAACATTTTAGGAGAATAGTCAAAACTTGTCACATCTTTAGGAGGTTAGTCAAACCGTTACGCCTTTTTAGGACATCAGTTAACCACCTTCTATGAGGGGGTCAACCCATTCCACCTTTTCAAGAGAGTAGTTACTTCATTTCTCTTGGAAGTCAGTGATAGCCAAACTCATTCTTGACAAGTCAAAGGTGATCAAAGGCATTCTTGAAGAGTTAAAGAGGTCAAATTTCTTATCTTTTATTTATTATTAATCAATTTAGTTCTTTCCTTTTTTAATGAAGTATCCATATTTATAGGAGGAGAAAGAGGTAAGCCCACCTCCTTAGGGAAGATGTAAAGTTACCACATCTTAGAGAGTGGTCAACCCACTCCCTAAGGAAGTGGATATGGGGCCCACCTCCTTAAAATGGACTCTTCCCTATTTTTAGATGGTGATTATGGTTATGGCCTGTGGATTTAATCTCAACCCATAAAGACTAAATCTCTACCATTTATTCAGAGGAACCTCTTAACCTAACATGTAAAAGAATCTTATTCTTTTGTTTTCTTTTGCTCTTTGAGCATCATGATACTAGAAGTAAAAGGAGAGTCTTAAGCCCAAGTTTCACATTTTTTATTGTTCAAGTTTCTTGTGGAGGCAAGATTAACTGGAGGATCGAGATCATAACGAGTCTTGCATCACTGGGCCTAAGACTACCATACAAAATGGGGTTTGTGTGAGGATTTGGATCCAATTTTCTGTTTTAATCCCTTCCATGGATAGTGTAAACCCTACTTCTCTTTTTATATTTTAGATTTGTTCTCTTTTCTTCAAAAAATCTCTCATTAGTATGGATTTCTTGATTACTTGATTTCTCATTCTTACACCATCTTCCGTTTTATCATTCTCATCTCTCCATTCCATCATTCCATTATCAATATTTCTCATAGAATATAAATCTATATCTATTTCTAATTTTCTTCACACTATATTATATTTCTTAGTCCTTCCATATTTCTCCAAAAATCTCTTCTATCAGTATTTGTCCCCATTAAATTATCTCTATTCCCCAAAGTGCTAATCTCATTACCTAGGCTCCCTAAGGATTTGACCCTTACTTTACCATTATACAAAGTGAAGAATTATAAAAATTACAGCATGAAGTCAATTTAAAACAGAGAAAAAAAAAATTTCCGAAATCGAGTTTATCATAGGTCAAGACTAACAGAAAATTTTTGGAGATGTTTAATATCTTTTTGTTCCCCTTCTCACACACACATATGGCCTGAAATATGAGAGAGAGAGAGAGACAGAGAGAGAGAGAGAGAGAGAGAGAGAGAGAGAGAGAGAGAGAAGAATAGAGGAAGACTTCCAACGAAGTCAAAGAAAATAAATCTCTATATCTTTTTATAAGAAAAAAGAAAGTTCGTTAAAAAGTCCAAAATGGCTACTAATTTTTGCAATCATGCACGCATCCATCAAAGAAGACTATTAAAAATCAAGATTAAAAATCCCAACTTAAGGTAGTAATATCTATCTTGCTAAGCCAGAGGCCATGAGGATAGCGATGCCTGCAAGCATGATTGCAAGGATAAGGTTGTTCAGATTTTGTGAAGGTAGTGCACTTGCATCAAGAAGAGGAAAATAATTAGCTCTGACTGATATAGAAGATAAACTTTAATTTTAGAGTGAGAGGTTGTCGAATAGGTTAACGATAGTTGCCATTCTTTCATGAAAGTGAATGAATGTGATTCCTTGTTGACACTGTACGAGATACATGAAGTTGCAAAGAGAGAGAATTCTACAATCAAAATATTTTCTATCCCTCTCTTTGGAGCTCTGGCTGGTGTAGGAGCTGGAGATCGTGATCTAGCTAGAGTTCTAGGAAGTGGAGGTGGAAGCATTCCCGAAAGTTTATTTGTGAGGGTGCTCTTTTGATAAGTGCAAGTAAATGGGAGTGAATGGGAGACAAGAGTTAAGGTGTAAGGTAAAGAAAGGGTAAAGAAAGAGGTGAGAAAAATGAATGGACAGACCTGTTACATGACAAGAGACGTAAAGTAAAGAGAGAGAGATATGCAAGAGAGAGAGAGAGAGAGGGAGAGAGAGAAGGAGAGAGAGAGAGAAGGAGAGAGAGGGAGAGAGAGAGAGCGAGACAAAGAGAGAGAGGGAGAGAGAGGGCAAGAGAGAGAGGGAGAGAGAGAGGGAGAGAGAGGGCGAGAGAGAGAGGGAGAGAGAGAGGGAGAGAGAGAGATAGACAGAGAGAGATAGATAGATAGATAGAGAGAGAGAGATAGAGAGACAGAGAGACAGAGACAGAGACAGAGAGAGAGAGACAAAGAGAGAGACATATAGAGAGAGAGAGAGAGATCGAGTGATAGAGAAAAAATATAGAGAATGGCAGCAAAAGAAAAAATAGTGGAGGTTAGAGATCGACTAATTCATAGTGTAGAGAAAGGTAAGAAGGGGAAAAAATGAGAGTTAGAGAATTTAAGAGAGAAAAGGGAGAAATAAGGAAAGAAATCTAGACAGGGTGAATAAATGATTATGTGAGCGATAGATAGCGAGAGAGGGAATAAAGGGAGAGATAGATTTAGACAAAAGGAGTGAGAGGTTTCGGAGGAAATGAAGGGAGGAAATAGAGAAAAATAACTTATTTATAGAGAGATATTGATAGACACGATGAATAGATATAACAATAGATGATAGATAGATTAATTGATAGATAGAGAGGTAAATTGATAGATTGTGAAATTTAAAAGAAGAAAGAGAGAGAGAGAATCCTACAGGGGCACTTGTACACTATTGGGACATATAGGGAACAAATGAGGAGGACAAAAATGGTGAAGGCAACGTCAATAAAAACATTGAACAAGACGGCAATGTTGCGTTAAAAGACATTGCATATACAATGGGGAACATTGTCGAGGAGCTCTCCAAAGATTTAACAACAAGCCAACTGTCGCACTACTAGATAGTTGAGCATGCTGCGTACACGTCCTCAATGTGATCATGGGCTTCAAACATGCTTTTGGGTCAATCGCCACTGCCAGCAATCTAAATAGAATCACCACCATGCCCAGGGCCCACAAATTCATCAACATCGTGTATTCAGCCATGAGAGAGGTAATTTGTTCTTTGTATTGTTTTAGTTTCTTGGGATAGAAATTGGGCTTTTTCAAAGGGGAATTCGTCATTTTTGGGTAGTTGGCAGAAGTTGAGGTAGCTCACTAGTTCCAATTTTTATCATTGGTCATTTATCTATGTGTTCTACTATCCATATCAATCTGATATAACTCATATGATGAGTATGACTAATATGGTAGCCATCGGTATGGAGACACTAAAGATAAATAGTTGGTGATCTTTGAAGAAAGAGTTCACTGAATTATTTCGTGTGAATCCCTAAATGGTATAGTATCTAACTTGAAATTAGGTTGCTTCATGTCATGGTTGTGTATATGATGGTTTGACTTGAGACACCAACAACGTCTTGTGAATAGATGACCACATTTTTTAATGATTTACGAATCCCTAGCCATGACTATTGAGCCCAAAGTCGTCGTGTGTTTAAGCCTGACAAACTTACTATTTATACTCGAGAAAACTAAGTCCAGATGGAGATAATAAAGGTGTATAGCTTTCTAGGTTGATCTAGAGGGTTTCTAGGGGATGAGAATATCAATAATAGAAGTAGAGATGAGGGTAATGATGAAGGATTGGTGGTCAACTCTTTGAGTTGACTGTGGGAATAAGGAATTTTAATGGATGACTTAAGTAAACCTACAGATGCAAAGATCCTAAATTCAGAGTACAAAAAAAGTATTGGAAGGAATAACTAAGGAAATCTAAACCATGTAGAAAGGAAAGATATAAGAGGGGGAAGAAGAAAGAGAGAATGTGATGAGAAGTTGGGCAATCAAGAGAGAAAGGTAGTGACGAAGCATTTTATGCGGTCGTTAAAACACACAAATGTCGGTCAAATAAAAAATTTATAATACCAAACTCATAATGACAAAGATATAAAATCAAGTAAAGTGTAATTATCGGGTCGATCCACAGAGAACAAGGTTGACTTTTATTGCAGAGTTGACTTGGTTAAACTTAGGTTTAAAAGGGGCTTTAAAGAAGTAGAAATGAGATTTTATGAATAAAAATGATATAAATATACTAAATAGAGAATTTTAAGATTTAAGATCTCGAATTTGACAGAGAAAAGTCAAAAGTCAATGTCAAAATGTTGACCTTGACCAACAGTCAAATTTTATCCAAATCAGAAACTTATAAATTAATAGAAGCTAAGAAACAAAGGATTCCAAAGAGACAAAAATTATAAAATTCCAATTTATATTTTGAAAGTAATTGACCCCGAAAATCAACGCCCAAATTCGGATTGAAAATGAACAGTGCTCATTCAAACTTTAAATTCAGGGGACAAATGATCTCGGAATTTGACGAATTTGATATCCACGAAAAGATGATGAAATAAGGAATCCAATGAAGGAAAAAAAGCCAGAATCAGGTGATTTAAAATTATTAATCGAGAGATATCCTATTTTCAAAATCAGCAAAATTTTAGACAAAAATGAGGTAAAATTGAAGAACACTATGAACTAAAACTCAAAATTAACAATCTAAACCTAATCAAAACTCTAATTACCACTAGATAATCGATTGAATCTCACTACTAACCCGATTTCCGCGAAGATGGGGCTTCAATTCACATGGATTGAAGCGGATTTTGCTTGATTTATCCTCACAGAGGTTCGACGTTCAAGGGGAAAATCCGATGATGAATCACAATTAATCTTGCTCCAATCGGATCGCGATGGAGTCTAAAAGTAGGGGAATCAAGATGAACTCAAGATTTTTCTCTAAATTTGCTTAGTTACTTCATGAATGAATCAAGAGTTGAAAAAGAAAGAGAGAAACATCGATTTTTAAAGGGAAATTCTCCGCGAAAAGCACTAGCTGTCTGATTTGATGAAGGTAGGTTAGACGGCCACGATTGCGCGCATAGGATAAGGCCACGATCCCACGACGCTGGCCCACCTTTTCTCCTTGCATGACGCCCACCCTATTTAAATCAGACCATTGGGATTTCTTCACACGTCGCTCCCACGATGCACTGATTTTGCGATCAATCTGGTTTGTTCGGTCTTCATCGTTGCATCAAGGTAAATCGTGTGATCGTTGCATCATTGATGAAGCCGCGTGTCATCATTGATGCGTTGTTGATTGTTAATGATGGTGAGTCATTGATTGTTGCACCGGATCGTTGATGAAGGCACGTGTCAGTCCTGATACCATCGATCACTTCACTTAAATGCCTTTAAATGCACGTGTTTGATAAAGTGATCCGGTGGACTCCGTGTCCATGAGATGAACACATCGCGATTGCATCTAATGCCCACCCTATGTCCATGTCGCCTGCAAAAGAAAGATCCGTGGGAACATAGTCCCACACGAAGACAGTGGGCCGAAAAGCTCAGTATAAAGGAGGCGGTGGTGTAATGCATTTGAGTTACCATCCCAAACTCCTAACTAGGGCCAACTAACCCGTGGACCCTCCAAATGCCTGCCCCCACTCTGCCATGTGCACTTGCGTGGCCCTTGCCACATGTGCGCGCTACCTGCGCGCCACCTGCACGCCGCATGGGCCTCGCAGGCTCTACCACGTGGCCTTGCGTGCCGCGTGGGCCTCGAAGGCTCTCACACGCGGCATTGTGTGGCGCGTTGCATCTGTGCGGTTCTTGAGCACCACGTCAGCTCAGCGATGGTGTGGAATCAAACCCCCCTTTTTGCCTTTTAAAAAAAATGAAAAATCAATAAAAACCAAATTAAAATAGAATTAAAATCTAGAAAACTTTTAAAATTCATAACTCAAGAAATACAACTCCTTTTAATCTCAAATTTTCTCCATTGGATCACAATTCTCTTTCTTTTTAATATCATGCCATTTAAAATATAATTTTAAAGAAGAATATAGGATGAATTAAAAATAACATAAAGGCACTTATTAAGATCTCTATCTTTTAATCATGCAATAATTTTCTTCTTATAATTAATCCTTTAAATCATATACTAAAGACAAAATAAGTCAAGGAAAATACTTAATTCCTATTAATTTAATCATCAAGAAAATAAAAAATTAATAAAAATCAAATTAAAATAGAATTAAAATCTAGAAAACTTTTAAAATTCATAACTCAAGAAATACAACTCCTTTTAATCTCAAATTTTCTCCATTGGATCACAATTCTCTTTCTTTTTAATATCATGCCATTTAAAATATAATTTTAAAGAAGAATATAGGATGAATTAAAAATAACATAAAGGCACTTATTAAGATCTCTATCTTTTAATCATGCAATAATTTTCTTCTTATAATTAATCCTTTAAATCATATACTAAAGACAAAATAAGTCAAGGAAAATACTTAATTCCTATTAATTTAATCATCAAGAAAATAAAAAATTAATAAAAATCAAATTAAAATAGAATTAAAAATCTAGAAAACTTTTTAAAAATTCATAACTCAAGAAATACAACTCCTTTTAATCTCAAATTTTCTCCATTGGATCACAATTCTCTTTCTTTTTTTAATATCATGCCATTTAAAAATATAATTTTAAAGAAGAATATAGGATGAATTAAAAAAATAACATAAAAGGCACTTATTAAGATCTCTATCTTTTTAATCATGCAATAATTTTCTTCTTATAATTAATCCTTTAAATCATATACTAAAGACAAAATAAGTCAAGGAAAATACTTAATTCCTATTAATTTAATCATCAAGAAGGCACATAATGAACCCTAATTTATGCATAAATATGAACTTTAGTATAATGGCTTATTAATGGAGATAATTCATAAAAACTATGATAACATGCATTATATTCACATAGAATAAGGATAAATATGAATTTATTATGATAAGAATTTAAGTTATAAATGCATGTTATCAGGTAGTAAGAGAGAGAGAGGAAAATGGAGAGAATAAAGAGCTAGAGAGGGGATGTTTTTAGAGAGGAAATAATAGAGATGAGTAATAAAATAGATAAATAGAAATTGATAAATGTGAGAGTGTGTGTGAGGTAAGAGAGTGACTTGCGAGAGATTACTCAGTCAAGAGGAAGATTAGAAATAGGAGCGAGAGAGAACTAGATATAGAATAAGAGAGGGGAAGGTAGAAATAATGTGGATTTTGAGAAAGAACAGAATTAGAGAGAGAGGAACATGATGAGAGAGAGTGGGATTAGAGAGTTAATGTAAAGTGTGAGAGAGCAAAGAGAGAGAGAGGGCAAGATCAGAAGAGGCAAATTGGGGAAGTGGCAAAATCGGCGAAATGAGAGTCTCTAGGAAGAAAGAGGGAGTGGCGATATCAGAAAAGAGAGAGAGGGAACGGAGTTGATGGCGGCTCAGAAGGAGAGCAAGAAGTGCGGTTACCTGAGAAAGAATGGAGAGGAAGTTGAGGAGGGAGAAGAAATTGAGATAGAGGAGGAAGAGCAAAAATTACAATGCAACCGAGGAGGAGATGCAGTTGGAATTTACGCAATGAAAGATTGACCGTGAACAAAAGAGAACTGGGGAGTTAGGGAGGTTGAGAGAGAGAGAGAGAGAGAAGGATGGAGCAAGCGGGAGCAGAAGAGAAAGGATGACGAAGATAAATAGAGACGGAATATATGGAGAGCAAAAGAGGACCAAAAAGATGCAGAGAGGGAAATGGAAGTTGAGAGAGAATAGGAGACAGAAATCTAGAAGGAAGGGGGAGCGAGAGCACATGAGCTAGAAAACGAGGAGAAGCAAGCTGGAGAGGGAGAGAAAACGACAACAAGAGCATGAGAGGTGAGCCTCAAGAGCGGTAGAACGGGAAATCATGAGAAAGAAGAGAATAAGGAGAAAGGAGGGGATCGTAATCATCAAAGGGCGTGCAAACTTGGGAAGAAAACCGTTAGTGCACCCAGAGAGGGGAGAAATCAAAAATAGAAATGGGAAAAAAAAGAGGACTCAACGTGAAGGGGGACATTAGGAGAGAAGCAAGATTGTGGAAGGAAAAGAAAGAGAAAGAATCGCAAAACCAAAGAGAAACTAATTCTATCAGTGGCAACTTGGAATAGAGGAGAGAGAGAATGTAGAGCAAAAGAAAGAGGAATCGGAAGAGACTGATAGGGAGAGAGGGCTGGAGAGAACTCAGAACGGCAAGGAAACTGTGGAGAGCAGAGGAAGGACGAGTGATTGGGAGAGGGAGTGAATTTGTTGGAAGGGGAATAGATGAGAGAGGAAGGGAAATTTAAGGGAAGATAGAGAGAGCGAGAGGGATAGAAAGACAAAAGATAAATTTGGAAGAGGTAGAGAGAAAAAAAAGAAGATGGAAAATTGGGGAGGTAGGAGGATCAAAAGAGGAAAAGAAAAGAATGTGACAGAGAATAATAGAACAAGAGAGAGAACAAGAGAGAGACGGGACCGCGAGGTCGTTGATTTTACACGGTCTTGTGTCAAAAATATTTTCAAATTTACCAATTTGATGAAAATGTATCGAATTGAAAGGTATAATGGTAAATAAGGGTCGAATCCACAGAGAAATAAGGAAGTTCTTAATGTATTCTTCAAAATTGATCAAATCAGACAATGAATGGATGATATAAATTGGGGAAAATGGTAAATTATGAAAGAGAACTTCAAATTGATTCCAAAGAATCAAGAATCATCAAATTTGGTCTTGATTTAGCGGAGAAATTGAAGATCGAAGTGGAGAGAAATTTTCGGACAAAGAAATCGCGATTTTAACTAAAATTAATCTAAATTGAACTTGAAATCCTAATCTAAATTGAAATTAAACATGATAGGGAGGTAGATTATGAAAAACCTCTTCCACTAATTTCAGTTAGCTATTAAATCGTCACGATTAAACGGCTTAATCGGGAAGAACAATAAGAACGCGAAGATGAGATTCAAGCGCCGATTTCGCCTAATTTATCCCACCAAATCTTGATTTCAAAGGCTCCAGAGGTGCGGAATTGAGAATAGAACACGATGGGATCAAGAGAAACGAGAGGGAAGGTGCCTAGACAGATCAATTTCTTGATTTCCAACTCGAATGCTTAAGAACATCGAAGAACATCTTGTTTTATAGGGCATTTGGGCGTAACCGTCCGATCAAAACGATCGATAGTTATGATGAAACAATCCATCGTGGACCGTTTCGATTAAATCGCAACCGTCGGATTGCGATGGACGGTCCTGATTGAGCCTTTAAGAGATGCGTTATAAAACGCGTTTAATCACCGCCGTTGGATCTTGATCCGGTGCTCCTCGAGCGATTGAATCACAACCGTTATCACTCCCGATTAAAGGCACGTGGTCTTGATCGTGATCGGTGGTCCACAGGTCTACGCGATCGACGCGCGATATTCTGCGCTCCGCATGATCCAACGCACCTGAAGTGGCCACATCACCTGTACTTTAAAAACTATGTGGGACTTTAGTCCCACACGGGAAAAATTAAAGAAGATTGACAGGTTTATAAGGGGCGACGGTTTAGAGGGGTAATAATCCCTTCCGATAAACGGAAGGTTATATATATTAAAACTTAAAAATAAATAAATATAATTAATGCGCCGCATGGGCCCCCGTGGCGCTGCCACATGGCCTTGCGTGCCACGTTGCATCCACGTGAGTCCCGCGCGGAAATTTCCCCTTTTTTGCCTTATTTAAATTATTTTTAACATTTAAAAACCGTAGAATTAATCAGAAAAATTCAGAAAAAAATCCCTAAAAATAGAAAATTCATAACTTTTAATATATAACTCCAAATTAATCCAAATTTCTTTCATTTGATCCGAAATTTAATTATCTATCATTCTAAAAATTCAAAATTAATAAATAATGAGAGTTTTATTTTTATTTGAAAAATACATTTATTTTTTAAAGATTTTAACTTAAGAAAATATGAATAAATGTCTATAAATGATTTCTCTCATTATTTTAACTCTAAAAACATCTATAATCTCAAGTAAAGATGGGTTATTAAAATATTCATCTTTAAATCATCATTTTTAACTCTAATTTAAAATATTTTGAGATCATAGTGACTTTTTCATAGAATGATAGAAAAATTACATATAAATATGATAGCATGCATGGAAATGAAATCATTTATGCCTTAATATGCATCCATAATCATGTTTTATCATGTTAATTTAGCATGTTATCAAGTTCAGGAGAGGTAGAGAGAAAGAGAGAGAGAAAGAAAGAAGACGAGGAAGAGAAAATGTGAGAGCGAGAAGGGTGAGCAAGAAAGCAAGAGGGGCGAAAGAGAAGAATCGATTGGAATATGGAGGGGAAGAAGAACAGGAGAACAGAAATGAGAGATAGGGGATAAGAGAGGGATTATCGGGAAGTTGGAGGACAGAGAAGAGAAATCGAGCAGGGGTTTGTAGGAAGAGCGATTAGAAAGTTAGAGAAGAACAAAGTAAAAAAAACAAAACTATCATTTTTGATTCTACAACTACATTGCGACCGGAAAAACTCCCGGTTATTAAAATTTTTAACTGATAACATGCGTACTTGACCTGAAAATTCATGATTTCTCACTACTTTTAAAGCATAGATCATCACATCATAGTTCATGTTATCATGTTTTTATAACATTTTTTGCATATATCATGAGATTTCACATAAATACTCATTTGTATTAAATTGAGGTTAATCTGATGCATATTTGATGTTTCACCTTTCACAAGGTCAAACTATTATAAGCTAACCATATTTTGTTGAGTGTATTATGTGTAGATTCTAAAATTAGCAAAGAAGGATGATTGAGAAGAAAGAAATGGAGACCCAAATGCCTATTATGAGGCTAACCCTTATTATATTTTTGGATTGCTGTTGATTTCAGAAGAAAGAGGGCTTAACAAGGAAGACAATGGCAAAAATTTCACCCCAATCTGATTTATATATTGGGAGATATTACATTTTGAAATCAGGGGTATTTCTATAATTACTGACAACTTCTCTTATGATATTTTGAGTTTTTTTTAAGTGCAGGAGGGGCAGTTTCATCTTTTGCATGACTGTTTAACCTACAGAAGCTATAAAACACAGCTTGGGGAAAGAAGAACTTACGGTTCTTCTTTAGGTTGCTCCTAGCAGAGGCTAGCCGGAGGAAAGCGAGTGCCGACTGGGGAACGTCCGCGGATCAAGCGTTGATTCTTGTGAATTTCTTTGCGCTTCGATTGCTCTTCCTGTCGGAAGCAACACGCCTAGCTTGGGCAAAATGTACGGGCTCTCGAATGAGAAGCTGAAGTCGAAGCATCACATTGCATTGGTTTGATTGCGTTAGTTAGGTTAGAAACACTTTATTCTTCAACTGGACCGTGAATCTTTGTTTTGGAAAATCAAATTTATGATGTTTTTTTTAATTTCTTGAAATTTCTATTTTCAACAAATTTAGAACTTCAACGATCTTGATCCTTTCTCATCAATTTCTGTATCAATCCTTTTTCTACCGCCAATCTATCACCTTCTCTAAAGATAAAAATAAAATTCAAGCTTCAAATCGGGCCCATTACCTTCTTCTCCGTGGAATTGACCTTGAATTACCTCTATACTAGTCTTAACCGTAATTTGAGAAATTAAAGAATATTGATACGTGAGCTCATGTTTCAACGATCGTGAAGTTTCCGCTACATCATTAACCCTAAGAGAGAAGTAGCAGCAAAGAAGGAAGAAGAAGAAGAAGCAAAAGAAGAGGAAGAAGAGGGGGGAAAGGGGTGAGAAAAGAGGAGAGCTTTTTTCCCCTTTTATTCTCCCAAGTCTCCCCTTCGGCTGGGCTCCCATTTCCTTTGATTGGGCTCACACCTTCTTGCTTTGGACAGCTCATTATGCCTTTTAACCTTCTATTTTGAAGGATCTTGCTATTCTTCCTCTTGTATAGTTCCTGAAAATCAGAAGAACAAAAGGCATGTAGAATAAACTCTTTTTGATGCACTAATAGCCTACAACATCAAGTCATGAGATAATGGAGAAGAGGGTGTATTCAAGAGTTTAATAGGCTTAAATAAGAGCAATAAATGGGTGGTTATAAATAAATTTCATGTTCTTATCAGTGAGATCCCTTAAATGTCATATATTAGATACACCATAAAGTCTTTGAAGATGATTATGAAGTCAAGATGAGGTCTTCCGCCCTTGGTTTTTAGAAGATCAACTCAAGGAACGAGATGCAATAAAATCCTTGGCCAAGGATTAAAGAAGAAGTTCTTGATGATTTCTTTCACACATAGGTATTAACTTGAGTGACAGATTAGGGTTTGATAGTTGACCATGCCTTAAGTCATTAATGAGTCTCATGCAAATGAACAATTGTACATGCATGGTAAACAAAAAGGAAAGGTTCTATTAGCGAAGTTCTCATATACTACATATCTCCTAGAGTAAGTGGTGTAGCTTGGCACCCAATGGCTGGCAACGCAACTTGCTGATTGGGTTAAATTGATCCTTAGTTGACTAATCTATATGTCGATATAGATCATTCATTAAGGTTGACTAATAAGATTTTATTGGGTCTATAGAGTTATTGACTAGTGAGATATATGGACCTAGAGGGTCACACACATAATTTCTATAGATGTTGGTGAATATAGACATAGTTATGAGTGTTTTTTACAAAAAATCTACATACCGAATGTTTATGAATAAGAGGAGAACAACCATAACCAAAGGTGCCCATGCAAGCCTTGTGAGAATTCTCTTTTTTCTTCTCTTTCTCTCTTGGAGAAGAGCTTGGAAGAGGAGATACAACCATCCAAAGATCGTGTGGATATAGCTAGCAGCTAGACACTTGAATAACTTCAAGAACTCTTTCAAAGGAACCTTGTAGGTATGTTTTCTCCTACATACTAGATGATAGGATTATTTGTCCCTAATGCCTGAATGTTTTGAATTTCTGATTCAGCCTATTACGTTATCCTTAATATTATGATTAAAATTTTGCAAGGCCTATTGATAACATACTAATTAGATGTGAAAATACATGATTATTTATGCATATTAAGGCATAAAAGACTTCATTCCTACGCATGTTATCATATTTATGAGTGTTTATGATGTAGGATAATTTAGAATGAATATATTTAGGAATATGATGGGGTAGATATGGAGAAGTGAGAGAAATATGATAGGAGTTTTAGTGGTGGTAAGTGATAATTATCCTACAAGTGTGTGAGGACCTATGAAGTGATATCACTGAGGGAATTAAGTAGAAATTCAGATGAGATATTGTAGAAAATTAAAGGGAAATAAGAGATGAATAATTAAGATAAAATTTATTTATGAGAAGAGAAGAGGAATAGAAGGTAATTGATATGTATTGTTTATTAAATAAGGTTATGTGATAATTATTTAAGGAGGAGGGTACTAGGATTTTAAGAAACTGGCTTAGGCTTAATTACGTCAGTGAGTATGATTGGGAAAAGAGATAGGAAAGGGGATGGCACGGACGATGAGGGTGAGGGAAAAAGAAATGGATAGATAGAGACGAAGGTAATATGTTTCGTACGGTAAAGATAGGAAAGGGGTGACATACAGACAGAAGTGACAGGATGGCGGTGGAAATTAGTGGAGAACGGAGAGGCTAACAAGGAGATGAGCGGATATGGAGTAGAGTGGGGAATGCGAATGAGGAATAATGTTGGACTTACGATAATGTATATTTGAATTACTATCACGAAACGGGGAGGAGGACGATTACTTGGGAATGGACGCAGAGTAAAGCCGTTGGACTCCACGTAAGATCCGGGTTATCCTCAAAATGCTTTGACGTGAAAGAGTTGAAAGGCGACAGAAACGAGGGAGAACAGAAGGAAGATAGAATCGGAGATGAAGAGGTTGCAGGAGAATGGTGGAGGCACAGGAGAACATGAACACAAAGGGTAAACGTACCCCAAAGGTAACTGAAATTTATAAAAAAAAACATCCTCTGTCTTCTATTACAATCGTCTCTTTTATAGGAAGAAAGAGTGGTTTCGAAAAGAGAGAATTTAGTCAACAATCATTTACGCAACTTCTTGTGGACCGTCTCGCGTCTTTTCGATTTCCAGTTTTTCAGAACTGTCGATTGCGGAATCGCTTGAATCTTACGTTGACGCGTGGTAAGTGGCAGTTTCTCCTGTCAAAAGATGGTCTCAAAAGAGTTGAGTTAATATCGTCGATGCTTTGTCTTCCTTGGAGGAGAGGTACGTGTAGTATGAAAGGGTTGTTCGTAGTAACATGGAAGCTCCTTTTGCAGGTATTAACCTGCGGTTTCTCTCGTGACAAAGTAGAGAGGGCGGATGATGTCTTGTACGTAATCAAACGACGTCTTCTCCAGGTGATTCAACTTCACGCTTCATCAGATTTTACAATCAACGGTCGACGGGAATTGATTTGCGTTCTGTCTTATCATGGCAGGAGTGATCGTTCCGAAGTCTTCATCCGGGAGATGCTTGCTGAGCTGCTTTCCTTCCATATTCCTTTTAGAACCAAATTTTAAGGTTCCGCTGATGTATCGGCCATAAGACACGAGGCTAAATCCAAATCCACGTAGTAGGAGGACTGGTCAAGTTCCGCTGCAACTGTTCTTCATGACTGATTTTTACGATGCAATCTCTTCCGGACAAAGGTTAGGAGGGAGATTATCTTTTCAACAAGAAGCTCCACGCGAGGAGGTCGCTGATAACATGCTATTTTTACATTAATTTACATGAATATTAATGCAATTAAAGGCATTAATCATTCCAAATATATGCATGTTACCATATTTTAAGTATATTTCTATCCTTTTGTATTAATTCATGTTATGATATAAAAATACACTAATTATGGATTATTATACATAATTAAAACATTATAATCTTTTAATCCTAAGTTATAATTGAGATCATAATCATGTTTCATGATGAAAAAGTAAGAGAAAAGATATTTATTAACATTAATGTATTTTACAAAGTTATTTTATAAGATACATAAATGTATTAAATTAATTACAATTCAGTATCTTATTATTTTAATAAATTGACTTTTTTTAATGATAGATTATTCAATTTCGAATCCAACAAAACAAATTTGACTTAATTTGGAGTTGTATTTTGAAAGTTATGACTTTTAGAATTTTAAGAAATTTTATGGAATTTTTCCTGAGTTTATATGAATTTATTTCTATTTTTAAATGTTTAAAATAATTAAAATAAATGCAAAAATGGGGCATTTTTCGCGCGGGTCCACGTGGATGCAATGTGGCACGTAAGGACACGTGGCTCTGCCACGTGGACGCACGTGAGTGCCTGCGTGGCACTAAGGTGACACATTTAAAATGTCCATAGAGGACATCGCTACCCTATGATTTTGCCTCGCTTTATATACCCAACCTCCTTTCTTCATTTTCTCTGTGTGGGACAATTAACCTTTGATTTCTTTGATTTCAGGGCGCGTGGCACAACGTGGAGCGTCAGATGAAATCTGTGATTAACGGACTGCGTCGATGCGATGGGCCCAAGGTCCATCAGATAAAATATCGGGCACGTGCTCAATTATTCACTTAAGTGAGCCCATCTCAGCTGTAAATCTCATGAGTTATAATAGCTGAGATCGCTCTTGATCGGTGGATCTCTCTAGATATCACGAGCGTTGGATCAAAATCCAACAGATGATCGAAGCTGCGCATTTCCTTCTTCACGTGATGAGGATGCATCTCAACCTTTGATTCGCGATCGGACGATCATCAAAGAGGAACGCCGATTCACGAAACGACGTCTCATTGTGACCGTTGATCGCGATGAGTCTCTCAATCTGACGGTCACGCCTCTATTTCGTTCTTTAAAAGACAGTTCTTTGCGATGGAAGAACTGCCCGTGGATTTTCGTCAAATTCGACTTGTGTAGACCATCAATTCATGTGCCATTTGATTCCAAGGACTACTTGAAATCAAAGTTTGATTGAGAGAGAAGGAAGAAATCACATCTTGAACTTTAATTTTTACCTTCGGAAACTCAAAATGAAAAGCCTTGCATCTGGCAATTAATTGGATCATTTTGAAGGCTAATTTGGGTTAGGTTGCGTGTTTTCATCTTAATCTTTCATTATTTAGTGTTAATTTTACATTTCAAAGATTAGATTAAGTTTAATTCTAGTTTAATTTTTGTTTTTAATCATTTTTGCGACACGATTTTTCTCCTATCTTCAAACTTTGATTGCTCTGTGAATTCTCTTCCAAATCACATGATTTTTGATTTCGTGGAATTGCAATCGAGTTATCTTTCTTAATATATTAAATCTCCCAATTTCGAATCTCAATTTGTCATCTGATTTGATCGAATTTCAAAGATATATCTCAAATTTCCCTAATTCTCCGTGGATTCGACCCTTAATTACCATTATACTAATTAATTAAATTGATTAATCATAAATTGGTAAGTTTAGGACTTTGTTTTGACACTCAATCGTGTGTATTTAACGACCATACGATTTAGTCTGGTCAATCGCGCGCTCAGTTGATGCAGGTAATAATAACTTTCGTGGTATTTCTTTACATACGAGTTCCTCTCACTTCCGCATGACATATTGTAATCTGGTCGTGATGAGAGGAAATGATGTCTTGGCAGGGAACCGATACCTTTCTCCTTGGTATGTTCTTCTCGGCCCAACTTCTTTGTTCTTCAGAACTTTGTAAGTGGTGCTTGTGATGGTTGACAACTGAGCCAGTGTTATCCGTTGAGCAGTTGTCGTTGTGAGTGATGGTCTTCAAGGTGACGGCTTTCTCTAGCTTCTGTATAGTCGATTAGCTTCAGGGAGATCTTTACATGTCTTCAGTCTTCCAATTTTGTAGGAGGTTCGTATGTGAAATTGTGGAGACGTTTCTTGATGAATTTGTCCATACAATCATCTCCCTTCGAGAGCCTTTGGCTGATTCTTTTCACAGAAGCTGTCTTCTTTTCTCTTGAAGACAAAAAGCGCTTGATCTTCATAAATGCTTGGATAATGGAGAATCTTTGTAAGTGGATGATCTTTGTCATTGCTTGATCAGTCTTGGTTCTAGGGCAGTCATGCTTGAAGTTGTCTTGAGGGAGAGCAAAGATACAATGTCTTCTTTATGTAATTAATATATAGATCTCTATTAAAACTCTAACTAAGGGTGGTATTTAAAGAGGTAGGAATTTGAAAACAAAGATGTTCCTATTAATTTTGAGATCATTGGTTATAACTATACAAGGTTACCTATGATATAGTGGATATGGTTTGGACAATTAGGAACCTATATCAAAGAGGGTGGTTGACTTTGTCCATACAAGGAATTCGAAGTATCTAAGGATAGGGATTAAATGCTTTGACCAAGTCAATCTTTAGATCAGTATAACATAGGGAAAGGAGGGAAGATAATTCCCTTAAGATTTACACTCTCTTTCAATTATTTAGAGAGTTCTTCTTCCTCCATTTAATAAATGGATAATTTCTCAAACTCATAAGGAGGAGAGTAGGTTCACTTGGAACCCTTGTGTTCATATTTTGAAATAATTCTCCATGAATTTATCTATCACTCAATGAAAAAGTCATTATAATCTCAAAATACATTAATTTAGGGTTAATTATGATGAAATAAAGATAAAAAATTTTATAACCCATATTTTCTTGAGATTATAATGTTAAATAATGAGAGAAATTATTTTATATACATGCATATAATTTTCTAAGTTTTAAAATCATAAAGAAATGAGTGTATTTTTTAAATAGAAATTAAATATCTTGTTATTTATTAAATTTGATAAAATGACAGATAATTTAATTTATGATCAAATGAAAGAAATTTGGACTGATTTGGAGTTATATTTTGAAATTTATGAATTTTCTAATTTCCCGAGATTTTTGTGGAATTTTTCTAAATTTTTAATAAAATTTTCAGGATTTTTCATAATTACAAATTGAATTTTCTAATTAAAACTAATTTTTTCTGAATTTTACATGCGCAGGTGACATGGGCAATCTGGAGCGTCCAATTGATCACGATCAATGATCAAAGGAGGGATGTGACATGGCGCAACGTGGAACGTCCGATCGCACGATTAAATCGTGATCATCGATCTTCACTTGAAGAGTGGGGTATGCGGCGTGATTTAATTCGCCGATGAATCGATTTAATCTCAGCAATTGATCAAACGAGTTATAACGATTGAGATTAAAATCGATGAAAAACGCATCTAAGCGTTCGATCAAGATCTAACGGCGAGCATTTGATGCATTTTTATAACGCTCATGACATGGCATCATCTTGGCAGTCTATCTTCGATCCAATGGCCACGACCTAATCATAATGATTTGCATCTAATGTGTTTTATCAGAGCTGTTGATCGACCACTAATTGAAGATCAGACGGTTACACCCAAATTAGCTTATACATTGAAATATTCTTTTACGATGTAAAGCACTCCAGCGCAATTTGAGTAAATCAAACTGTTTAGACATCGTATCCATTGAATCTCTTGCTCCCAATCGCTTTTTGACTCATTTCCGCCTTCATGGAGTGCTTGAGAGCGAGATTTTGACAATCGACAAGGAAGAAATCAACACTTGAACCCCATTATCGTATTTTTTCTGAATTTTGATGAATAGCCCTGATTTCGGCGAGTAATTGGATCAATTCGAGTGCAATCTTGGGTTAGGGATTCTATTTCATCTTAATCTATCTTTATATAGCTTTAGATTTCATTTTAGAATCATAATTTGAGTCAATTTCATTTTTAATTTTGGTGTTTTGCCATTTTAATTTTTGGAAATTTCTCTCATGTTCATTTGATGATTTCTCTCAGAAATCAGATCTAAATTCAGTGATTTTTGATTTCATGAATTCGTCTTTGAGTCCTCTTTCCAAACATATCAAATTTCCTAATTTCTATCATCATTTCATCATTTGGTTTGATCAAATTTGAAGAGATCATTAAAAATTTCCCTAATTCTATGTGGATTCGATCCTTATTTACCAATGTAACCATCAATTCGTGAGTTAATCTTAAAATTGGTGAGTTTGGATATTATTTTGAGTGTTGACTGTGTGTTTTCAAAGACCTCGTGGTCTCCATTTTTCACCTATCTATCTTAGAACCTAACACTATTGAGGTGCCAAAAGAGTCATCTAGGTCTCAACATGGGTGCCCAGCAGGCATGCACTACGTCCTTTCAAGGACGCCTACTAGGAAATTGCCATGTCCTACCAAGGGCACCTATCAGCTCTCTCCATGACCTATTGAGGGTCATGATAGTATGCAATTTATGCTTAAGTTATTTGATTATTAATTTATTTTAAGGCACATTTCATACATTTATGATACATGTTATCTTATTTGGAGAACATTGTCATAATTATATGTCAATCATCCTAATTTTTTACAATTCACAAGTTTGGTTTTTCAAACCTTAAAATTCTTTTAAGATTTATCTTATTCTTTTTCAAGTTTTGGGTTTCAATTATTTAAATAAGAATAAAAAAAAATAAAACATTTTTAATAAACTTTGAAAGTTAGTTGCTTCTACTTTTGAAAGTAGATTTAGTGAATTTTAGAGTTATTATTTTATTCTCTTATTATTTCTTAAATTAGATGGCATAGAATGAAAGATTGTTTAATTATGTTGAATAAATAACATTTGGATTAAAAATTAGTGTTCAAAATATATGAATTTTATTCAGTTTTTACACTTTTTGGAATTTTTATAAATTTGTTTTCAATATCTTTCAGCAAAATTCTGCAAAAATGGGTCCACTTGGGCAGATGATGTGGCAAAGCACTTATACGTGGCTACACATAGTAGTGCCTAAGGATACCAGGCGACTTGTGGGGGACGCCTTCATGGCACCACATGAGAGGATTAGTAGTTTTACTAATTATACTTTTATAGACTGATGGCATTCAAGCCTAATTCACATGCTTTATATAATTTGATCATGTTTGAAATTTTTACAATTTTTGAGTAAATTTCTTATTTTTCTTTTTAAGTGTCGTGACATGATCGATTTGTCTTAACGTCAATGAAAGTCTAGCTATTTATTGAGGAGCTAAATGGCCAAGATTTAACACACCTTTTGGAGTCCACTACAATGGGGGGCGCAATTTGAGGGGTCGAATCAATATCAAATGGTGGTTGTTACGCCATGTTTCATATACTCTTGAAGACGTGACAAAATCTAGGTGCTTTGATCAAAATCAAAAGGCTACAAATGAAAGGTGTCTTTTTGCCCTTATTTCTTTTAATCATAGCTATTGATCAAATTTGAGAAGACAATCTGATAGCCAGCCCAATTCTCCCTCTATTTATACTCTCTCTCTATTTATGATAATAATACTCCTAAAAAGTCTGACTGATCAAGTCTTTGGGCAGTTATTCCATCCATCACATGATTACTAAATGTTTATAAACTCAATTCTACACATTTTGAACATTTGAAATGAAGATGTTCGTTGAAAGAATCATGATAATTCATTACTTGATTTAAATTTTTCTTCCAAGAGCACCTCAACATGAAAAGCCTTGGTCTGGCAATTAATTGAAGGATTCTCATTATTTTTCATTGGATTTGACATTAATTCACCGTGGGTTCAATTTACTCTCACTAATTATACTTAAGTTATCATAATTTAAAGTGAGATCGGTTTCTTCTTCCTTGTTTTGGCCCATTACATATGTTTTTAACAACCAAACACAGTTGGGCACCTAGTAGTTGCATGTCATCTCTAGTCAAGGCGCCCAAAGAATGTTCTTAGTCCTGCCATAGGCACTCAGCAGGCTCTCGCCCCAAGCGCCTGACAGTACTCGCCATGTCCCGCCGAGGGCCCCCGCCGGTGCTTGCCATGTTGCTCCAGGGTGCCCCGCAGGCCCTCGCCGTGTCCTGCCAAGGCCCCTGCCACGCCACCAGTGGAGCATGCACAACGAAACATGCACCAGATCCTGCTGAGGAGCCTTTCCAGGACGTCGAGGCACGCCGAGCAAGAGAGCACCGCGTTGTTTTCAAAAAAACCCTAAATCTCGGAGGGACGTCACCAAAATCTCCATTAGAATCCTTTGCAAAATTACATGTAGGCATGATTCGGTCCTCCAACAATTTCCTTTGTCCATTTAGAATCAAATCACAATATGATGCCGGTTATATTCAATATAATTTTCTGGATCTTGCATGAGATTCGAACCATCCTGAGATTCAATGACCTCTTGAGTGTAACGAATGATTCACGACGAATCTTCGAGAAAAAGTCTTCCTGATTTTATAGGTCAAGATAAATGGCAACTCTTGGAGATATTAAATCTCTTTTTAAGTCCACTTATCACCGAGATCCGGTCAAGTTATTTCAATAATCGCCAGTTTTCTTTGAGAAAAGGAGTCCGCTCTACACGATACTCGCGAGTTGACGAAGAAAGGGCGAGAATTTTACTCAGGTTAGCACACAAAAAGAAAGTTTTATAAAAAGGGTAGAGAGAGGGAAGACGCGGATAACGTATCATTCTCGCCGGCTACAACGTATACTGGGATAGAGAGAGATAAAGAGAGGGATCTACTCATTTTTATATTCACTTATTCAGATCCCGCTCGAAAGTAAGGGACAGTGACGTCTTTATGACATTAACATTTATCTGGCTAAGCCAGAGGCTGCGAGGATAGCAATTCCTGCAAGCGAGATGGGGAGGATAAGGTTGTTCAGATTTCGCGAAGGCTGCGCGCCTGCATCAAGAAGAGGAAAACAATTAGCTCTGACTGATATAGAAGATAAAACTATAATTTTAGAGTCAGAGGTTGTCGCATAGGTTAACGATCGTTGCCATTCTTTCATGAAATGAATGCGATTCCTCGTTGACACGGTACGAGATACCTGAAGTGGCAGAGGGAGGTGCCGATGGAGCTGTCCTTGGAGCCCTGGCTGGTGTAGGAGCTGGAGATGGCGATCTGGCCGGAGTTCCAGGAAATGGAGGTGGAAGCATTACCGGAAGTTTATTTGGTGGGGGCGCTCTTTTTACAACTGCAAGTGAATGGGAGAGAAAGAGTTAAGACGTAAGGTAAAGAAAGGGCGAAGAAAGAGGATAGAAAAATGAATGGACAGGCTTGCTAGACCACAAGAGACGTGAAGTAAAGAGGAAGAAAGATATGAGAGAGAGAGAGAGGGAACAAGTCAGAGAAAAAAATATAGAGAGTGTCAGTAAAAGAAAGAAGGGCGGACGTCAGAGATCGACTGACTCATGGTGTAGAGAAGGGGAAGAAGGGGAAGAAAGAAAGGAGATTTAGAGAATTTAAGAGAGAGAGAAGGCAGACTAGATTTCTTCCCCTAGAGAAATCTAGAGAGAGGGAGATTAAATGATTATGTGAGGGAAAGATAGCGAGAGAGGAAATAAAGGGAGAAATAGATTTAGACAGAAAGATTGAGAGATTTTCGGAGGAAACGAAGGGGAGATAGAGAAAAATAATGATTTATAAAGAGATATTGATAGATAAGATAAATAGATCTATCGATAGATAGATGACGGATAGATTCATTGATAGATAGAGAGATAAATTTGATAGATTGCGAAAGTTGAAAAAGGAAGAGAGAGAGAGAGAGAGACAGAGACAGAGATAGAGAGAATGAATCCTACTGGGGCACTTGTACGCTACTGGGATATATAAGGAGTAGTTGACGAGGACATCAACGGTGCGGGCAACGTCGATAACTATGTCCAACCAGATGGCAGCGTCGCCTTGAAAGACATCGCACAGACAGTGCGGAACATCGTTGAGGAGCTCTCCAAAGAGATAACAGCAGGCCGGCGGCCCCCCTACAGCATGCTGATGAGCCTGCTGCATGCACGTCCTCAACGTGAGCATCGGCGCTAAGCACGCATCCGGCTCGACCGCCTCCCCTACCGGCAGTGCCGGCCATCCCAAAAGAAGCGCGACCGCTGCCACCACGGCCACCATTTTTCTCGACATCGCGAGTTCAGCACAGAGAGACAGAAATTGGGGTAGAGCTACAGTATGTCCGTTCGAGTCCTTATAATTCTTCAGCAGTTGGGGTAGCTACACTGGTCTCCAACGAAATTGACTCGTGATCATTCTTCACTGTTGTGATCCTGTGTTTTTCCTCGTTGGTAGTGGTCGTTGCACTTTCTATTTACCACTGACGCATTGCAGCCTCACAGAAAAAATATATTAGCATGTGTATGGAATAGTTTAAACGCCCCTCTCCCCATTCGTCTATCTATCCACGTCAATTAGATTACTCTCTAGAAGCCGACAATTAGCCCAATATCGGAATCTCGGGGAAGACGACCAATCAGACGATGGTTTAGCCATCATCTTGATCGACCGATCTACGATTCAAAGAAGCGGGAGTCCCGCGAAAGTAGGCAGAAATTCTCCGTTCTGACTTGATGGGTGTGTCGAATCAATCGCCTGGCGCAATCAACTCTCCCGGCGAAATTAGAAGAGATCAGCTGAAGAAGGGCGACATCGACCGTTCTCGAGCGCGTGGTCATGAGGTAAATGAGGATTTTGGGGACCATCTTCAAACATATGCTCGTGTTGGCACTATCATGATAAAATATGAGTACCCGAGATCTCTGCAAAAGTCATCATTCCCGTCAATCCGGATTCATGTGATTTCGAGAGGATTTTAAGCCTAATCCATTGCACTGATTGTGATCATAGTCGGATCTAATCCTAGCATTAATCTAATGGAGCAAATGAAACAAATCTGAAGTAACCCTAAATCACAAGCACACGCATGCGCACGTAAACTTGAGTACTCTTACGCAAGAGTAGTATTGAGATTAACTGATGAAATATCACCAGACAAAAGCCGTGAACTTCGTAGAGGCCTGTAATTTTCTAACGAGGAGATGGAAACAAATCCTCAAGAAGAAGTGTAATGAAAAATCTAATCCTTTTATTTTTGCTCCAATTTGCTGCTAAACCAGATCGCAAAAAAAAAAAGATAAACCCCAAATCTGAAAGCGTAAGCACCACGGATGAAGAACAGTATTTCTATATATGAAACACCGAATGACCGGGCTCGGATTTACTGAACCAAGATTCGCTTGAAATTACGTGTCATTTTGGCTTGTACAATTTTTTTATGAGGAAATTTGTGAAATTTTCGGTTCAACTGTAATGAGGATTCGAGATGTGGATGATTTAGACGAATAAACTTGGGAGTGCTTTTGAGGATGTTTCATTCGGTGTATAATTTATAGAAATATATATATGATTTACGATGATTTAGACGATGCTCATTTTTATTTTTTTTAATTGGTATCCAAAATCTAAGTGCGCATAAAAAGAAACCTTGTTCTGACATTCCACTCCAATGTCTTCCTGTCAGAGAATTCTCAGCCTCTGAGAAATTTTTAACAACGACCTACTATCGCCATGGATTTCCACAGCCTTCATCGAGAGACCTCCAGAGCCTCTGCAAGCAGAAAAAAAAAAAATCCCCGCCAGCATGACGAATCTCGCCATGGCCAACGATTTGCAAGCTCTTCCCAAGGCGACCCCCATTTCATCTACCTTATTCTCTCTAGACGTCCCTTAAATGGGTTTTGGAGAAGAAATATAATTTGATTCGCCGATCCTAGAAAAGGAAATAAGCCAAATTCCGTTGTTGAGTGAAAAATGGGAAATTCATGGAAAAATGTGGAAGGACCGAATTCCTTCAAGTAAACACAACATGGATCTTGCCGGGGTACTTCGATAACGGAGAAGAAGAAGGAAGAATTGCGAAGCCATTGTTCCCCAACCTATCAAACAAATCGCATAATTTGACTTAGTGTAAATTTCAAGACTTTAAAATATAGGAGACAGAGATATGAGAGAGAGAGAGATTGGGGCATGTGATTTAGAGGAATTTGGGGACCATCATAAAAAAACAAATGCTCGTGTTGGCACTATCACGATAAAATATTTGTCCCGAGACCGCTGCAAAAGTCATCATTCCAGTTAATCCGGATTCTCGTGAAGTTCTTATAGAGATCCTTTGGACGGGCACGTGATTTAGAGAGGATTTTAAACCTAATCCATTTAACTGATTGTGATGTTAGTGGGATCTAATCCAAGCATTAATCTAATGGAGCAAATGAAACAAATCTGAAGTAACCCTAAATCACAAGCACACGCATGTAGCAGTGTGTACTTGTGGCGCAACGAGGTGGTGCCACACATTTAGTGCCTACGTGGCGGCATTAAAATACAAGTGTTTATTTTCATTAATTATTAAGTCGTATTACCATCACTCATGAGTTTTCAATTACGAATCATTAAATTGGAACATTTTCTTATCGATCTAGGATTGTAATTCCATCTTTTCCATCCAAAAATCCTTATTTTCAACATTAAGTCACTTTTTCTATTCCAATCTAGAATTTGTGATCATTGATACGAGATTTGGATGTACTCAATCAAATAATCACATCTTTTGTATCCTTCTCCTTCTTCATTAATCATTTTCAAATTTTTCATCTACAAAATTCAAAAATAATATTTTATTGTGGTCTTTTAACCAACTTCTTAAGGTCTCAAACTCAACTCACTATTGTTCTAAGTTTTAAGATCAATTTCAAAGAGTTGAGAACATTTGTTTATAAGAAAACCTGCATTTTCAAAAGGTGAATTCTCCCTATTCTGTTAGGAAAATATTGACTTCAAGCACTCCTTGCATGTGAAAATGAGTCAGAAGATAATAAACACGAGAGACTTAATGATCGAGTAGTCCAAAAGGTTCAATATATCGAAATATCTGAGAATACATATACCATTGAAGAGAGAGTTGATAAATAGATTTTAATTTTGGTGTGGCCATCGGATTGTCTTCTCATTTTCAATGAATGACTAAGATTACATTGTAGAAGATGAATTGTCATCGTTAAGTCGTGGCTGTCTGACAAATCGCACCTCGCCAAGTACACTATTTAAATAAGTGAAAATCAAGGGCTAAGATTAAATTCATCATTTCGCTCCAATCCAACGTCTCTAGGTGCACCACATCACCTGTGCAAATAAATTTAGTACCATATTGAGAAAATGATATATTATTTATGTCATAGGATGACAAGATTATTTAATTTGTGACAAAAACTTTGGATTAAAAAAGAGTTATATTCTGAAAGTTATACATTTTCTTATTTTAGGGATTTCCTGAATTTTTTTAAAATTTTTTATTTGAAATGATTTTAATTAAAATTGATTTTAAAAAATATTTTTATAAGTGTGGGCTGGGATGGCAGATTGCCATGGCATGTGTGCTTGTGTGTCGTCATGCAGCAACATGTGCACATGTCACATGGTGCACATGTCGCATGTATTTGGCTTGCGCCATTAGTAATAAGCTCCCTTAATGAGCCATAATTGTATTAATCAAATTGTTTTTTTCATAAATTAAATAATCTATCATATAATGCATTTTAATTTAAGTAATAATAAGAGAATAAATTTTTCACTAAAAATATACTCCAATAGTTAAGAAAAAGTAAAACTAAATAATCTTGTAGTGTATTAAAAATATTTTTTCTTATTATTTTAAATTTATAACTTAAATAAAATCTCAAATACACATGGGGGAAATTTCTTAAAAATTCAAATTTGATTTATACATCATTAACCCTTAAAAATTAGAGCATTTTGAGGTTTTTTGAAGTAAAATGCATTGAATGATGAATATGCACACAAAGTATGATAACGTGCATTTGGATGATATGAATTGTGCCTTAAAATGTACTATTAATTTTATAAACTTAAGTTTAAGTTGCATGTTATGATTTCTCAAAATTCTTATAATGATTAACCTAACACAACAATTATGGAACTTATTAGAGACTTGAAAGAGGACAGGCAAAACCACCAGATCATCATTGAGAAGCAAAAAAACTTTATAAAAAGATGATGTTGGAGAAACTCAAAAGAGGGCAAGGAATGCAAGAACTCTGTCAAAACTCAAGAAATGAGAAGATGAAAGGTAAATTGGATGAAATCAGTTAGTATGAACATCATGCAAATCAATTCCCAACTCAGTCTCTTGTGAATCCTAAAAATTTATGTCCTAAAAATTTTCAGATGATCATGAGGAGAGTGCAAGTGAAATCCCCTCAATGATGGTAAGTTAAGGGAGAAGAGTGATATGAAGGTCATTTCCAAGCTATAGAATGGAAAGAACTTGAGCAATCCAAATAACCTAATTTAGAAGAAACATCTTAAGGACTGAAGGATGAATTAGAAAGTGAGACAGCTGAAGAGTGTGATAAGGAGCCAAATTTATTATCTCCAAATCCTAAAGATTTTTTACCTCATAATCACTCCCTGTGTGCTTGTGAGATTATTTAGAAATATTCCTTCTTATTATAAATTTGTGAAATATCCTTTGTACACAATTTAGGAAACTAGTGCCAGTTCATCTTTCTGAGAGTGTGGGTTTCATTTTGTTGAATGATATTCTTAGGAAAAGGAGAGATCCTAGAGCTCCATTGAGTTCATATGCAATAGGAGGAATGATGTTTTTGGAAGATAAGACTCAAGGAACCAAATAGAGCAGGGAGTGACTTAGGGTATGATCAACTGCAGCAAAGAGAGGTACATGTGTATATATAGGGAGCAAGAGAGAGAGAGAGAGAGAGAGAGAGAGAAAGAGAGGAATAATGGTATTTGCATTGTATTTCACATGTTCTCACACTCCCCTTTAAGCTAGAGCCTAAAGATGTTCAAGGAGGTGACGTTAAGCCGCCAATGAAGTATGCACCATGTCCTATTGAAGAGCCTTTGTAGGATAGAAGGGCATGCCGATAATATACAATTTATATGATTATTAATACAAATTAAAACATAAAACATTCCATTCTTATGCATGTTATCTTACTTTGAGTGCGTATCTATCATTATATAAAATTTAGAGTTATAATCTTAAAATATTTTATTTTAGGGATACATAATGAAATAAGATATTTTATTCTCATCTTTATTTGAGATTAGAATTAAGTTTTAATCTTAAATAATAAGAGAAAATATTTTAATATACACCCCTCAAGTTTTTCTAGTTTTATTTTAATATACACCCATCATAGATTTCTTTTAGAATTTCCTAAAAGAAATCTTTTAATTTTTTTAAATAAAAATTTATTATCTTGTTATTTATTAAATTTGAATTTTTAGAATAATAGATTATTTAATTTGTGATCCAGAAAAAAAAATTGGTTTAATTTTTTTTACTTATATTTTGAAAGTAATGAATTTTTTGTGATGCATTCATGTTTTTTCAATGACTTCATGAATTCATCTTGTCACTTGTTAAGAGAGCACTGTGTTTTTTTCAAAAGCAACCTAAATTTTGGAGGAAGATTACCAAAACCTCCATTGGAATCCTATGGAGACTTGCATCTAGATGTGATTCTTTCATCTAACAAGTTCCTTTTCAATTTACAATTAAATCACAGTATGATTTAGGTTGTATTCAATAAAAAATTTTGGACCTTCAAAAAGATTCAAACCATAAAGGTGTTCGCAATGAGAGTCAATGATATCTTGAGTGTAACTGATTATTCATGCCAATCTTTTAGAGAAAATTTTCCTGATTTAGTTGGTTGATAACTCTAAATTATAAGTCACATTCATGTATCATTTATCATGTTTAAGTGTTGATAAAGATTACAGAATGAGAGTATTTATTTTTATATCATTAAATGTGATGAAAATATGACTAAGTCCTATCATTCATCATTTCTTATATTTTGAGTGCATCACTTGAATTCTTGGATGTCAAACAGTTGAATTCTTACATTTTTATGAGTTATCCGGATGTAAGGACTTGGGTGAATTTTAATGCGAGCATGGATGTAAGCTATCTAGAAGAGGAAGAAATAGTTACTCCACCTTTTTAGGAGGTTGGTCTACCTTTTCTACCTTTTTAGAACATTAGTCAAACATTTCCACCATTTTAGATGAATAGTCAAAACTTGTCGCATCTTTAGGAGTTAGTCAAACCCTTACACCTTTTCTGGACATCAGTTAACCACCTTCTATGAGGGGGTCAACCCATTCCACCTTTTGAAGAGACTAGTTACTTCATTTGTCTTCGAAGTCAATGATAGTCAAAGTGATTCTTGACAAGTCAAAGGTGATCAAAGGCATTCTTGAACAGTTAAAGAGGTCAAATTTCTTCTCTTTTATTTATGATTAATCAATTTTGTTCTTTTTTTTTTACGAAGTATCCATATTTATACGAGGAGAAAGAGGTAAGCCCACCTCCTTAGGGAAGTGTTAAAGTTACCACATCTTAGAGAGTGGTCAACCCACTCCTTAAGGAAGTGGTTATGGGGCCCACCTTCTCAAAATAGAATCTTCCTGATTTTTAGAAGGTGAATATGTTCATGGCCTATGGATTTAATCTCAACCCTTTATTTGATTGCACCCATAAAGACTAAATCTCTACCATATATTCAGAGGAACCTCTTAGCCTAACATATAAAAGAATCTTATTCTTCCTTTTTGTTTTCTTTTGCTCTCTGAGCATCATGATACTAGAAGGAAAAAGAGTGTCTTAGGCCCAACTTTGACATTTTTTAGTGTTCAAGTTTCTTGTGGAGGCAAGATCAACTGGAAGATCGAGATCGTAACGAGTCTAGCATCACCCTGCCTAACACTATCATACAAAACGGGGTTTGTGTGAGGATTTGGATCCGATTTTCTCTTTTAATCCCTTCCATGGATAGTGTAAACCCTATTTGTCTTTTTATATTTTAGGTTTGTTCTCTTTTCTTTAAAAAAACCTCTCATTAGTATGGATTTCTTGATTACTTGATTTCTCATTCTTCTATCATCTTCCATTTTATCATTCTCATCTCTCCATTCCATCATTCCAATATCCATATTTCTCATAGAATATAAATATATATCTATTTCTAATTTTCTTCACACTATATTCTATTTCTTAGTCCTTCCATATTTCTCCAAAAATCTCTTCTATCATTATTTGTCCCCTTAAAAGTATCTCTATTCTCCAAAGTGCTAATCTCATTACCTAGGCTCTATGAGAATTTGACCCTTACTTTACCATTACACAAAGTGAAGAATTATAAAAATTACTACATGAAACCAATTTAAAACAACTACAAAAAAATCCCCAAATCGAGACTATCAATGGTCAAGACTAATAGAAAATTTTTGGAGATGTTTAATATCTTTTTAGTCCACTTCTTGCACACACATATGGGCTGAAATATGAGAGAGAGAGAGAGAGAGAGAGAGAAAAGAATAGAGAAAAAGACTCCCAATTAAATCAAAGAAAGTAAATCTCTATCTCTTTTTATATGAAAAAAGAAAGTTTAGTTAAAAAGTCCAAAATGGCTACTAATTTTTGTAATCATGCACGCATCCCATCAAAGAAGACTTTTAAAAACCAAGATTAAAAAATCCCAACTTAAGACAATAATATCTATGTTGCTAAGCCAGAGGTCATGAGGATAGCGATGCCTGCAAGCAAGATCGCAACGATAAGGTTGTTTAAATTTTGCAAAGGCAGCACACCTAAATATGATGGAAGGAGACCGCAGGGTCATAAATTGCACACGGTCTCGTGTAAAAATAATTCTAAACTTACCAATTTGGTGAAAATATCTCGAATTGAGGCATATAACGGTAAATATGGGTCGAATCCATAAGGAATGAGGGAAATTTTTTATGGTCTCTCTGAATTTGATCAACTCGGACAATAAATTGATGATAGAAATTGGGGAAATTAGGGAACTTCAAGACGATTCTACGGAATCAAAAATCATCAAATTTGACTTTGATTTCGCGGAGAAATTGAAGATTGAAATGAGATGAAATTTTCTGAAAATTGTAAGAACGAAATTGAAGATGAAATTAATGAAAACTACTAATCTAAATGGAAATTTAACACTAATAGATGATAGATTAAGCAAACCATAATTGCAATTGGATTAACCCAATTAATCACCGGAATCAAGACTATTCATCAAAAGCCAAAAATCATGATTCGTGGAGTTCAAGCATCAATTTCTTTCTCATCTTTTGCCCAAATCTTGATCTTAAGCACTCAGTGGACACATAATTGAGTCTAGAAGTGATTGGGATCAAGAGATTCAAGGGATTTGGTATCTAAACATCTCAAAATTGCTCTCGAAAAATACTTTGCAAATTGGAAGAACATCTGAATTTATAGGACATTTGGGCATAACCGTCCGATTAAATCGATCAATGGCTCTGATGAAATAGTTGATGGCGAACCGTGACCGTTAAGTCCCATCCATTGGATTTCAGATGGACGCTCGAGATGAAGCCATGTCAATGCATGTTAGAAAATGCTTTGAAACGGTCGCCGTTGGATCTCGATCAAATGGTTCAGATGCGTTTTCCATTCATTTAATCTAGACCGTTATAACTCTCGTGATCAACACTATAGATTAGACACGATCCGGTGAACTTCAATTAAGCCACGTGTCCATTAATTTTAAGTAAAGATTGACAGCTGATATCGCACGCGCGATCAGACATCCCACACGCTGCCGCGTCGCCTCCTCATCGCGATCGTTGATCGCGATCAATCAGACGGCTCTGATTGCGCTACATCACCTACACACTTTAAATATTCTCAAAAATTTATTTTGAATGAGAAAGTTCAATTTTTAATTCCAGAAAATTCTAGAAAAGTCCCTAAAAATTAGAAAATTTATAAATTTTAAAACATAACTCCAAATTAATCAAAGTTTCTTTCATTTGATCTGAAATTTAATTATCTATCATTCTAAAAAGTCAAAATTAATAAATAGTGAGAGATTTAATTTCTATTTCAAAAATACATTCATTTCTTTTATGATTTTATTTTAAAAAATTTAAATGAATGTTTATAAAATGATTTCTCTCATTATTTAACTTTAAAAATATTTAATAATCTCAAGTAAAGATGCGTTATAAAATTATTTATCTTTAATTCATCATAATTAACCCTAATTTAAAGTATTTTGAGATTATAATGACTTTTTCATAGAATGATAGATAAATACTCATAAATATGATAGCATGCATAGGACTGAAATCATTTATGCCTTAATATGCATCAAAAATCATGTATGATCATGTCTAATTAGCATGTTATCAGCATCAAGAAGAGGAAAACAATTAGCTCTAACTAATAAAGAAGATGAACTATAATTTTAGAGTGAGAGGTTTTTGTATAGGTTCACGATCGTTGCCATTCTTTTCATGAAATGAATTTGATTCCTCGTTGACACTATACAAGATACATGGAGTGGCAGAGAGAGAATTCTACAATCAAAATATTTTCTATCCCTCTCTTTGGAGCCCAGGCTGGTGTAGGAGCTGGAGATCGTGATCTAGCCGGAGTTCCAAGAAGTGGAGGTGGAAGCATTCCCTAAAGTGTATTTGTGGGGGCGCTCTTTTTACAACTACAAGTAAATGGGAGTGAATGGGACAGAAAAGAGTTAAGGTGTAAGGTAAAGAAAGGGTAAAGGAAGAGCTGAGAAAAATTGAATGGACAAACTTGTTAGATGACAAGAGACATAAAGTAAAGAGACAGAGAGATATGAGAGAGAGAGAGAGAGAGAATGAGTCATAGAGAAAAAATATAGAGAGAGTAGCAAAAGAAAAAACAATGGAGGTTAGAGATCGACTCATTCATAGTGTAGAGAAAGCTAAGAAGGGGAAAAGGATGAGAGTTAGAGAATTTAAGAGAGAGAAGGGAGAAATGGTGAGATAGATTTAGACAAAAGGAGTGATAGACTTTTGGAGGAAATGAAGGGAAGAAATAGAGAAAAATAACTGATTTATAGAGAGATATTGATAGACATGATGAATCGATATAACAATGGATGATAGATAGATTTATTGATAGACTGAGAGGTAAATTGCTAGATTCCGAAAGTTAAAAGAAGGAAGAGAGAGAGAGAGATAGAGAGAGAGTCCTATACGGGCACTTGTACGCTATTGGGATATATAGGGAAAAAATCATGAGGACATAAGCAGTGAAGGCAACATCGATAAAAACATTAAAGAAGACGACAATGTTTCCTTAAAAGACATTGCATAGACAATGTGGAACATTGTCGAGGAGCTCTCCAAAGATTTAACAACAAGCCAACGGTCGCACTACCAGATAATCGAGCCTACTGCATACACATCATCAACGTGATCATGGGCTTCAAACATGCTTTTGGGTCAATCGCCCCTGTCAGCAATCTAACTAGAATCACCATCTTGCCCAGGGCCCACAAATTCATCAACACCATGTATTCAGCCATGAGAGAGGTAATTTTTTCTTTATATTAGTTTTGTTTCTTGGGATAGAAATTGGGCTTTTTCAAAGGGGAATTGGTCATTTTTGGTAGTTGGCAGAAGTTGAGGTAGCTTACTAGTTCCAATGTTTCTCATTTGTCATTTTATCTATGCATTCTACTATCCATATCAATCTGATCTAACTCATATGATGAGTATGGCTAATATTGTAGCCATCGGTATGGAGACGCTAAAGATAAACTTGCTCTTTGGAGAAAGAGTTTACTAAATTATTTTGTGTGAATCCTTAAATGATATTATATCTAACTTGAAATTAGGTTGCTTCATGTCATGGTGTTGTATATGATGGTTTGACTTGAGACACCAACAACGTCTTGTGAATAGATGACCAAATTTTGATTATGATTGATGAATCCCTAGCCATGACTGTTGAGCCCAAAGTCGTCGTGTGTTTAAGCCTGACAAACTTACTATTTATACTCGAGAAAACTAAGTCCAAATAGAGAAAATAAAGGCTATAGATTTTTAGGTCGATCCACAAGTATTCTAGGGCACGACAATATCAATAATAGAAGTAGAGATGAGGGTAATGATGAAGGATTGGTGATCAACTCTTTATATTGACTGTGGGAATAAGGAAATTTAATGGATGATTTATGTAAAGCAAAAAATGCAAAGATCCTAGTTGGAATTTACGGAACAAAAGGTTGACTGTGAGCGAAAGAGAACAAGGGAGTTAGGGAGGTCGAGAGAGAGAGAGAAGGATGGAGCAAGCAGGACCAATAAAGAAAGGACGACGAAGATAATAAAGACAAAATAGATGGAGAGCGAAAGAGGAACAAAAAGATGCAAAGAGGGAAATGGAAGTTGAGAGAGAATAGGAGAGAGAAATCTAGAAGGAAGGGGGAGCGAGAGCACGTGAGCTAGACAGCGAGGAGAATCAAGCTAGAGAGGGAGAGAAAATGACAACAAGAGCATGAGAGGTGAGCCTCAAGAGAGGTACAACGGGAAATCGTGAGACATAAGAGAATAAGGAGAAAGGAGGGGATCGTAATTGTCAAAGGGTGCGCGAACTTGGAAAGAAAGCGATAGTGCACCCAGAAGAGGGGACGAAATTAGAAATAGAAATGGGTAAGAAAAAAAAGGACTCAAACGTGAAGGAGGGAGATTAGGAGAGAAGTGAGATTGTGGAAGGAAAAGAAAGAGGAAGAATCGCAAAACCAAAGAGAAACTAATTCTATCAGTGGCAACTTGGAATAGAGGAGAGAGAGAATGTAGAGCAAAAGAAAGAGGAATCGGAAGAGACTGATAGCGAGAGAGGGCTGGGAGAGAACTCAGAACGGCAAGGAAACTGTGGAGAGCGGAGGAAGGACGAGTGATTGGGAGAGGGAGTCAATCGTTGGAAGGGGAATAGAAGAGAGATAAAGGGAAATGTCAGGGAAGATACAAAGTGCAAGAGGGATAGAAAGATAGAAAAATTCTAAAGAGGGAGACGAAATCGGGATTCAAGAGGTAGAGAGAAAACAAAGAAGATGGAAAACTAGGGGAGATAGAAAGATCAAAAAGAGGAAAAGAAAAGAATGTGAGAGAGAATGAGAGAGAGAAGGGGAGATTTCAGGAGAGGTAGAGAGAAAGAGAGAGGGAAAGAAAGAAGATGAGGAAGAGAAGGGTGAGCAAGAAAGCGAGAGGGGCGAAAAAGAAGAATCGACTGGAATATGGAGAAGAAGAAGAACATGAGAATAGAAAGGAGAGATAGGGGATAAGAGAGGGATTACTGGGAAGCTAGAGGACAGAGAAGAGAAATCGAGCATGGGTTTGTAGGAAGAGCGATTAGGAAGTTAGAGAAGAACAAAGTAAAAAAAACAAAACTATCATTTTTGATTCTACAACTACATTGGGACCGGAAAAACTCCCGGTTATAAAAATTGTTACCCCTATGAAAGAAGTAGCAGCAAAGAAGGAAGAAGAAGAAGAAGAAGCAAAAGAAGAGGAAGAAGAGGAGGGAAAAGAGGAGAGAAAAGCGGAGAGCTTTTCCCCCTTTGATTGGGCTCACACCGTCTTGCTTTGGACAGCTCATTAAGCCTTTTAACTTTCTATTTTGGAGGATCTTGCTATTCTTCCTGTTGTATAGTTCCTGAAAACCAGAAAAACAAAAGGCATGTAGAATAAACGCTTTTTGATGCATTAATAGTCTACAACATCAAGTCATGAGATAATGGAGGAGATGGTGTATTCAAGAGTTTAATAGGCTTAAGTAAGAGCAATAAATGGGTGGTTATAACTACATTTCATGTTCTTATCAATGAGATCTCCTAAATGTCATATATTTTATACACCATGAAGTCTTTGAAGATGATTATGAAGTCCAGATGGGGTCCTCTGCCCTTGGTTATTAGGAGATCGACTCAAGGAATGAGATGCAATAAAATCATTGGCCAAGGCAGTGAATATATCAAAGAAGAAGTTCTTGATGATTTCTTTCATGCATAGGTATTAACTTGAGTAACCAATTAGGGTTTGATAGTTGACCATGCCTTAAGTCATTCATGAGTCTCATGCAAATGAACAATTATACATGTATGGTTAACAAAAATGGAAAGGTTATATTAGGGAGTTCCCATATACTCAATATCTTCTAGAATAAGTGGTGTAGCTTGACACCCAATGGCTGGCAACTTAACTTGTTGATTGGGTTAAATTGATCCTTAGTTAACTAATCTATATGTTGATATAGATCATTCATTAAGTTTGACTAATAAGATTTTATTGGGTCTATAGAGTTATTTACTAGTGAGATATATGGACCTAGAGGGTCACACACATAATTTCTATAGATGTTGGTGAATATAGACATAGTTATGAGTGTTTTTTACAAAAAATCTACATACCAAATGTTTATAAATAAGAGGAGAACAACCATAACCAAAGGTGCCCATGCAAGCCTTGTGAGAATTCTCTTCTTTCTTCTCTTTCTCTCTTGGAGAAGAGCTTGTAAGAGGAGATACAACCATCCAAAGATCGTGTAGATATAGCTAGCAACTAGACACTTGAATAGCTTCAAAAATTCTTTCAAGGGAACCTTGTAGGTATGTTTTCTCCTACATACTAGATGATAGGATTATTTGTCCCTCATGCCAGAATGTTTTGAATTTCTAATTCAGTGTATTATGTTACCCTTCCTATTTTGATCAAATTTTTGGAAGGCCTATTGATAACATGCCTATTAGACGTGATACTTTATGATTATTTATGCATATTAAGGCATAAAAGATTCCATTCCTATGCATGTTCTCATATTTATAAGTCTTTATCTATCACTCTATAAAAAAATTTATTATAATCTTGAAAAGCATTAATTTAGGGTTAATTATGATGAATTCGAGATAAACAATTTCATAAATCATATTTTCTTGAGAGTGTGATGTTAAATAATGAGAGAAATCATTTTATATACACATATAATTTTTTAAGTTTTAAAATCTTAAAGAAGTGAGTGCATTTTAGAAATAGAAATTAAATCTCTTATTATTTTTTATCAATTTAAGTTTTTAGAATGATAGATAATTTAATTTATGATCAAATTAAAGAAATTTGGATTAATTTGGAGTTATATTTTGAAATTTATGAATTTTCTAATTTCCAAGGATTTTTCCATAATTTTTTGAATTTTTAATAATTTTTTTAATGTTTTTTTGGAATTAAGAATTGAATTTTCTAATTAAAAATCAATTTTGCTGAATTTTATACGCGCAGGTGATGTGGCCAATGTGGAGCATCTGATCGATCACGATCGATGATCAAAAACGAGATGTGACACGGCGCAACGTGGAACATCCGATCGCGCGATTAAATCGCGATCATCGATCTTCACTTAAAGCGTGGGGTACATGGTGTGATCTAATTCATCGGTGAATCGATTTGATCTCAGTGGTGGATCAAAGGAGTTATAACAGTTGAGATTAAAATCGACAAAAAACGCATCTAAGCGTCCGATCAAGATCTAACAGCAAGCATTTGATTCATTTTTATAACGTTCACGATGTGGCATCATCTTGGCAGTCCATCTTCGATCCAATGCTAGGACTTAATTATAGCAATTCGCATCTGATGTGTTTCATCAGAACCATTGATCAACCACTAACTGAAGATCGGACGGTTACACCCAAATAAGCTTATAAATTGATATGTTCTTTCACGATGTAAAGCACTCCATGGCAATTTGAGTAAATTGAATTGTTTAGATGCCGCATCCATTGAATCTCTTGCTCCAAATTGCTTCTTAACTCATTTCTGCCTCCATGCAGTGCTTGAGAGTGAGATTTTGATGATCGACTAGGAAGAAATCAACGCTTGAACTCCACGATCGTGTTTTTCTAAATTTTGATGAATCGCCTTGATTTCGGTGAGTAATTGGATCGATTCGACCGCAATCTTTGGGTTAGGGATTGTATTTCATCTTAATCTATATTCGTATAGGTTTACATTCATTTTAGAATCATAATATGAGTCAATTTCATTTTTAATTTCGTGTGTTTTGTGATTTTCATTTTCAAAACTTTCTCTCATGTTCATTTGATGATTTCTCTGTGAAATCATATCCAAATTCTGTGATTTTTGATTCGATGGATTTTTCTTCAAGTCCTCTTTCCAAAAATATCAAATTGCCTAATTTCTATCACCATTTCATCGTCTAATTTGATCAAATTGAAAGAGATCATAAAAAATTTCCCTAATTCTATGTGGATTCGACCCTTATTTACCAATATAACCATCAATTCATGATTTAATCTTAAAATTGGTGAGTTTGGATATTATTTTGACTGTTGACTTTGTGTTTTCAAAGACCTAGCAGTCTCAATTTTTCGCCTATCTATCTCAGAACCTAACACTATTGAGGTGCCAAACGAGTGATCTAGGTCTTAACATAGGTGCCTAGCAAGCATGCAAGATGTCCTTTCAAGGTCACCTTACAGAGCTATTTGCGCGGTCGTTAAAACACACAAATGTAGGTCAAATAAAGTTTATAAAACCGAACTCACAGAGATAAGATAAAAACTCAAGTAATGTGTAAGTATCGAGTTGATCCACAGAAAGCAGGGTTGACTTGATCAAACTTAAGTTTAAAAAGGGTTTAAAAGAAGTTAAAATCGGATGTAATGAGTGGAAATGATATAAATATACTAAATAAGAGATTTTAAGAATTGAAATCTCGGATTTGACAGAGAAAAGTCAAAAGTAAAAGTCAAAGCATTAACTTTGACCCCCAGTAGGTATTCTGTAAAATCATAGAATCAAAAGGTGTCAGAAGATTACGAAAATTATCTATTTGAAAACTAGAGAGAAAATAGAATTTATTCATATAAAATTCATGATTTTTAGATAAGAAATAAGTTTATTATGATTTATTCAAAGTCACAGATCAGAAAATCCCCGAAATAAACACCTCAAAGGAAATCTTCAAATTGACCAGCCAAATGATATCCAAATCTTGAAATTCATATATCAATAGAAAGCTAAGAACGAGAGGAATCTAAAGAGACTAAAATAATCAAATTCCAATTTGTAAATTTAAAGTAATTGACCCCAAAAGTCAACATCTAAAATCTGATGAAGGATGAACAGTGCTCGGTCAAACGTCAAATTAGAGAGTAAAATGAATTCGGAATATAACGAATTTGCTATCCACGGAAAGCTGATGAAAAGAGGAATTGAATGAAATTAAAATCAAGTGATTCGGAATTATAATCAGAGAGATATCCAATTTCCAAAATCAGCAGAATTTTTGACAAAAATTTAGGGAAAATGAAGAACACTAAGAACTAATTTACATATTAACCTTCTAAATCTAATAAAAACTCAAATTACCTTTTGGTAATCAATCAAATCTCACTACTAACCCAATTGCCTCAAGAATTAGGCTTCAATTTGCATGGATTGAAGTAAATTTGTTGGGATTCTTCTTCATAGACGTTTGGAATTGAAGGAGATAATTCGATGAAATCAAAGAGGAATTTGTAATCAATCCCGCTCCAATTGCTTCGCAATTGAGTCTAAACGCGGGGGGATCACGAAGAACTTAAGATTTTGCTCCAAATTTGCTTAATTATTTCACGAATCAATCAAAAGTTCCCAAAATAAGAAGGGAAATACATGCTTTTAAAGGGGAATTCCCGCCTGATTTTGAGGGCCATTAGATGCGGTCGTGTAGTGGAATTGATGGCCACGATCGCTGTGCTGATCATGGCCTTGATTTTGCCTCAAAGGAAGTCACGATCGTGTCACGATCATGCTCCGATCACGCCGCGATTGTGGTTCTTGTTCATCCTCCGTCTGCCATCCGATGGAGATCAAGTAAGTAGGTGGTCCCGATCATCGCCGATCAAGCTTATTGATGCACAATCGTTGTCCGTGCAATGAGCATCCAACCATCCAGATGCGTCGCTAAGGTGAGAGAAAGTTCGAGAGCATTAGGGCTGTCTGATCGTGATCACCTCGCGATCACATTGATGCTCTTTCGCCACCCGTTCGATGAAGATCTGACCGTGCCGATGAGTCGCGACGCCAACCGTTTGATGAAGATCATGCAGTGCTCCCCGATTGCCTGAATCGCAAAAAATTGTGACCGTCCGATGAAGCCACATTCGATGAAGCCTTGATCAAACCGCGATGAAGATTGGACGCTCCTGGCGGCTCCACGTGTCATCAAGTAAGCCCTCGATCTTTCACTTACTCATCATTTCCTGCACGTGTCTATTTGATGATTGCGTGGACTCGGGTCCACGCGATCTCCGCCGTCTTGATCGCATCCAACGCTTGCCGTGCATCCACGTTGCCTGCAAAAGGTAAGAAATGTGTGGGACATAGTCCCACACGGAAGAGAAAACAGAAAAACTTTAGCTTAAAAGTAGGGGCGCGGTAACGCATTTGCGTTAGCGCCCCAAACATCTTACCAGGGCCCACTGTCCCATAGGGCCTCCAAATGCCGACCCTCTTTGCCACGTGGCGCCCCACACGAGCATCCGCGTGGACCCGTGGACACGAGTGGCCTCCTGCCACGTGTCCGCGCCTTGTGCGCCACTTGCGCTTCGCGTAGGGCACCCGTGGCCTTGCCACATGGCGTCAATGCCACGTCGCATCTGCGTAGTGCTCCCGTGCACCACATCAGCTCGCCACCTGGGTCCACTCACCACGTCATCACCTACAGGTAAGATATTCCATTTTTCCCGATTTTAATAAAGAAAATACTTAATAAAAATCAAATAAAAATTGAAAAAAGGACATAAACTTCAAAAATTCATAACTTAAAATATACAACTTCTTTTTAATCCAAAATTTCTCCATTGGATCACAAATTTCTTCCTTTTCAATATCATGTCATAAAAAGTATATTTACAAAGAAGAAATCAAGATGAATTAGAATTTACTTAATTCATTTGTCAATCAATATTCTAAATCATAAATTCATCTTGAAATTATCCTTCAAAACATGCACTAAAGTCAAAATCATTCAATAAAAGAGATTAACTTCTATTAATTTAAACTTCACAAAAGATTAATCATCTATGAAGCATGAAATTATCCCTAATTTATGCGTAAATATCGACTTTAGTGAAATGACATACCAATGGAGAAAATTCCTAAAAAGTATGATAACATGCATCCTATTCTCATAAAATATGCATCAATATGAGTTAATTAGGATAAGAATTTAAGTTATAAATGCATGTTATCCGCGCCTACTAAGAACTTGTCATGTCCTACCAAGGGTACATATCAGCTCTCTCCATGACCTATTGAGGGTCCTGATAGCATGCAATATATGCTTAAGTTATTCAATTACTAATTTATTTTAAGGCAAAATTCATACATTTATGATACATGTTATCTTATTTGGAGAATATTTTCATAATTATATGTCAATCATCCTAATATTTAAAATTGCATGATCTTATGGCTAATTTTTTACAATTCACAAGTTTGTTTTTCAAACCTTAAAAACTCTTTTAAGAATCACCTCATTCTTTTTCAAGTTTTGGGTTTCAATTATTTAAATAACAATAATAAAATAAAATTTTATTAATAAACTTTAAAAGTTAGTTGCTTCTACTTTTTAAAGTAGACTTAGTGAACTTTAGAGTTAATCTTTTATGCTCTTATTATTTCATAAATT
>CM044113.1:2133076-2215831 GCA_024174645.1 Lemna minuta | reverse complement strand
GATACTAGGAGACTTGTTGGGGGCGCCTGCGTGGCAGCACATGAGAGGATTTGTAGTTTTTACTAACTATACTTATATAGCCTGATGGCATTAAAGCCTAATTCACCTGATTTATATAGTTTCATCATATTTGAAATTTTTACAATTTTGAAGTAAATTTCTTATTTTCCTTTTTACAATTTCTTATCTCTTTTTGACGATAATAATACTCATAAAAATTCTAACTTATCAAGTCTTTGGACAGTTATTCCATCAATCATATGATTACCAAATGTTATAAACTCAATTCCACACATTTTGAGCATTTGAAATGAAGATTTAGTTGAAGGAATCGTGATAATTCATAACTTCAATTAAAAATTTCTTCCAATAACACATCAACATGAAAAGCCTTGATCTAGAAATTAATTAAAGGATTCTCATTAGTTTTGAATCAGTTACGTTGTAATTCTTTTATTAATTTATTCATCATCTAGTGGATTTCATTTTAGAATGGTATATTAAGAATAATTTTAAGTTTTATCATCACTTTCTCTCTCTTGGCGAACAAATTTATCTCTTAAACTTTATGTTCAATTTTTCCTTTGATTTGACACTAATTCACTGTGAGTTCAACTTACTCTCACTAATTATACTTAATTTATCATTATTTAAAGTGAGTTTGGTTTCTTCTTTTTCTTTTATTTGGCCTTACCTAGTGCTCACAACGTGCCTCTAAGGGCACTTAGTAGGTTCATATCATCTCTAGTCAAGGTGAACAAAGAATGCTCTTAGTCCTATTGATGGAGAATTATTTTGAAACATGAACACAAGGGTTCTAATTGAACCTATCCTCCTCCTCCTCCTCCTTATCCACCAACTTGAAAATTATCCATTCATTAAATGGATGAAGAAGACCTCTCTAAATAATTAAAGAGAGTGTAGATCTTAAGGGAATTATCTTACCTCTTTTCCCTATTTTATACTGATCTAAAGATTGACTTGGTCAAAGCATTTAATCCTTATCTTTAGAAACCTAGAATTCCTTGAGTGGACCAAGTCAACCACCATTTTACCTTGATATAGGGTCCTTATTTTCCAAACCTTATCCACTATATCATAGGAACCTTTTATAGTTATAAAATAATGATCTCAAGAAACATCAATAGGAACACCATTGTGATATATTCCTTCTTTCATTGAAAACCACCCTTAGTTAGAATTTTAGGAGAGATCTATTATTTACTACTGTTGAAAGAGGCTAATCTCAATGGCAATTCAAGACAAAGCCTATTTGCGTGAATAACCCATGCATGTATGAGGATTGAACATTAAAGAAGCTAGTCAAGCCGATCATCCTCCCTACTATATCCTATTCAAGCTCTTATGAAAGTTGTGAAGTCTTAGACTGAGTTTCAGCAACCAATCAAGCATTTATATTTCAAAATTATCATGAAGAGAGCTATCCAAATGAAGACGTTCATCAAAGGTCTCTTTCCTAATTGTCCAAGATTATTAGGAAGAAAACTCAACATAAACAAGCATTATAGAGCTACCATCAGAGAAGATATATTGAAAGCCACCCATATGAGATAATATAGCCATGATCTCTAAAGACATTGAAGACTCTTCAAGACAATTGTCACTGCTACCATGACCTTCACGGGATTGAAGCGTCGTGCAAGACGGATTAACTCCCATGAGATTACCCCTCTAAGACTGAGAAATTGGAGTATAAAGAAAACTCATGGCCACCGATTTCACGCATGGTTCAATCCGTGATTATCCCCACGAAGCACCAACTCCACGGCCCTGAAAGATGTCAAGACCCGAACGGACTTCTTTCCATCAACCTCGGAGCATTGGGAAAACGTGATTTCTACCGACACATAGCCGGCTATAATAGATTAAAAGGAGCTGTCACCTCGATTACTCTCCTCCACGACAGCAACATCCAGACGGTCTCCACGTCATCAGCTAACACGAACACAAAGAAAGTATATCAAAAGCATTCGCGAGATCAAACTCATGGGCTGCTCTCGGTCTTCCCTCGGTGCCAAGATACCGTCGCGGATCAAGTCACTCGACAATACGAGTTTTATTTAATACTATTAGCTAGAAGGTGAAGCACGAACGTCCGGCGATCCTCCAGATCATTCACAAGCAGTGCTCCTCCTGACGGAAATCCAAAAGTCGAACACAAAATAGAAGAATGCAGACTATCCGTCATGAGAGCGGAGATTCTACGGCTCCACTGACGGATCTCTTACAAATCAGGAGACTAAAGAAACATAAACCTCGGACGTCCTGATTAAGGAAGATATCACTGACGAGCGAATGTCCTGACTGAGGTAGATATCACTGAAGAGCCATCGGGAAGGAGTTTAAAACGGATGAGGTTGACTTTTCCAACCTGTCCACGTTACGGCAAGACCGATTCCGATGCCCTATGATAGCTACCACGAAGCGCAACATCCGGGAATTCCATCAACGATCTTGACATCATCAAACAAAACCGAACTCACGTCACGAAATTCACGTGGGTCAATGGTCGAGACCGTGAAGAAGACATGAAAGAGTCCACGACCAGATGCTTTCCTACTGGTAACCGCTTCTCCAATTGCGGTTACATTCCACGACGAACGTGCTACAATTCTTTCCTCTCTCTCTCTCTAGACCTTTAAGTCTATAAAAGGGACAACTGTAAACGAAAAGAGGATGTTGTTTTGTTGAAGAAAATTGGTTAATACTTGGTTACAGTTTTTACCTTGTGTTCATCGTCTTCCTTGTGCCTCTCCCGCCTTCCTTCTCTCCGATTCTACCTTCCTTTCTTTTCTCCCCCATTTCTGTCGTCTTTCAACACTATAAATCCGAAGCATTTCGAGACTATCCGATGTCAGTGGGAGTAATCCAAGGCATCTCTTCTCGTCTTCTTCAAGTGATTCATCCTCCTCTCTTCTCGTGATGTTAGTTCTTCCATATACTATCTTTAAGCCCAACAGTATTCACCGTTCCTCCTCGTACTCAGTCCTGCTATATTTTATTCTCTCCCTATATTTCTTCTCTCTCTATCTGTTTTCTCCATCATATATCTACTACTCAGAACTAATATCATATTATAAATCTCAGTCCTCATTCTACCTTCTTCTTTATTCTACTCTCATCATCCCATCTATTCTCTAAATTACATCCATACTTATCTTTCTCACCATTTTCTGCATTACTTATCCTAATAATCATTCTCATACCTCGTCTACTCCGAAATAATCTATACCATCTTCCTCTGAGTTGCATATCTATTCCTCACTGATATCACTTCATAGGTCCTCCCTAAGATTGTAGGACTATTATCAATTTTAAAAATATCCTACATCACCTATCATAGGCACCCAAAATGCACTCGCAACAAGCACCCAACATCACTCCCCATAACCCATTGAGGCACCTCGCAAGTGCTTGCCATGTTGCTCCAAGCTAATTGGTAGGCCCTCACCATGTCCTACCAAGGTGCTTGCCAAACTCCCAATGAAACATGAACCAAATCGTCCTAAGGTTGACGGAACGAATGGATGTGGTCATTAATTTCACACCGATTCGTGTAAAAAATAAAGCCAAACTCACCAATTTTATCATTTAATCATGAATTGAATAATATAATGGTAAATAAGGGTCGAATCCACGGAGAAATAAGGGATTTTTGAGAGATCTTTTGGAATATGATCAAATCGGATGATGAATTGAGGTGAGAAATAACCAAAAATGGTAGATTTGGAAAGATAACTGAAAGACGAATCCACAGAATAAAAAATCACTCAATTTGGATCAAGATTTGCGGAGAAATCGATTAATGAATTAGAGAGAAATTTCTGAATGTGATTAAGAGGAATCCAAAATTAAAAGACTAATTAAACTAAATTACGATCCTGAATTACAAATTGATGATACATGACAAAAAGATTAGGAGGAAAAACGTAATCGAACCCCAGATAGTGATCGAAATGATCGAATTAATCGCCGGATTCAAGGCTTTTCATTCCGCGATTTTGAAAATGATCTTCGGTGTTCAAGAGATGAATTCTCCCTAATCGATCAAGGAAATCTCACTTTCAATCACTCCGTGGACGCAAAAATGAGTCTTGAAGTGATTGGAAGTTAGAAATTCAAGGATGGAGGTGTTCAGATAGATCAATTGAGCGAAATCATCCACCAATACATGAAAATGTCTAAGAACATCTCAATTTGTAGCCAATTTCGGCGTAAGCATCCGATGAAACGCTTCATCCTCGATCAACGGCTCTGATTGATCGCATTAATGCAAATCATAACCGTTAAGTCGCAGCCGTTGGATCGCTGATCGACAACCAAGATTTTGCCACGTCGCGTGTGTTATAAAAACGCACGTAACATCTGCCATTTGATCGCGATCAGACGCTCAGATGCATTTCTCGTCCGTTTAATCTCAGCCGTTGTAACTTGGTTGATGGATGGTTGAGATTATATCATTTTTAAAACGATTCGCGGATGAGTTATGGTGTGCCATGTAACCCCCCTCTTTAAGTGAAGATCAATGGCTTAGATTCTTCGCGCGATCAAACGCTCCACAGGCTGCCATGTCACACCCCGCTCTTGATTATTGATCGCGATTGATCGGACACTCCAGATTGCGCCACGTTGCATGCTGACATAATTTATAAAACCGAACTCACAAAGACAAGATATAATAATCAAGTATTGAGTAAGTATCGGGTCGATCCACAGAGAGCAGTGTTGACTTTAATCGTAGAGTTGACTTGGTCAAACTTAGGTTTAAAAGGAGTTTTAAATAAGAGAAAATAAGATGTAAGATATGAAAATGATATAAATAAGGTAAATAAGAAGTTTTAAGAATTGAAATCTCGGATTTGACAGAGAAAAGTCAAAAATCAAAGTCAAAGCGTTGACTTTGACCAACAGTAGGTGTTCTGCAAAATTAGAGAATCAAACAGAGTCAAAAGATTAGATTTTTGGAAACTAGAGAGAAAATGAAATTTATTGATATATATTTCATAATTTTTGGATAAGAAATGGATTTATTATGATTTATTGAAAATTAACTATCAGAAAATCCCCGAAATTAACACCTCAGAGGAAATCTTCAAATTGAATGGCCAAATGAAATCCAAATCTTACAATTTATATGTCAATGGAAAGCTAAGAACCTGAGGAATCTAACAAGACCAAAATTATCAAATTCTGACTTGTAAATCAAAAGTAATTAAACCCCGAAAATCAATGTTTGACTTCTGATAAAAGATGAACAGTCCTTGGTCAAATGTCCAATTGTAGGGTCAAATGAACTCAGAATTTGATGAATTTCCTATCCGCAGAAAGCTGATGAAAAGAGGAATCCAATCAAACTAAAATCAAGTGATTTGGAATTATAATCAAAGAGATATGCTATTTTCAAAATTAGCATCTTTTTGGACTAAAATTTGGGGAAAATGAAGAACACTATGAACTAATTTGCAAAATTATACTTCTAAATCTAATAAAAACTCAAATTACCTCCTGATAATCGATCGAATCTCACTACTAACCCGATTGCCACAAGGATGGGGCTCCAATTCTCGTGGATTGAAGCGAATTTGCTCGGATTCTTTCTCGTGGACGTTCGGAATTCAAGGGGAAAATTCGATGAAATCAAGGAGAAATTCGCGATCAATCCCGCTCCAATTGCTTAACAATCGAGCTTAAACGCGGGGGGATCACGATGAAATAGAGATCTTCCTCAAAATTTGCTTAATTTCTTCACGAATCGATCAAAAGTTGAAGAACAAAGAAGGGGATTACATGCTTTTAAAGAGGAAAATTGGCCCGAAGATCGTGGCCAATTGAAGCGGTCGTGTAGGTTGATTCATGGCTTCGTAGGAGCGGTTCCTTGGGGCAATGTCGTGGCTTCCATTCCCAGGTGCATCGGCTTCAATTTTGCGGATGAATAGCCATCATTTTAGCCATGATCGGGCCACGATCCGGCCGCGATCGGGCCACGATCGTGGTCATGATCGTTCGTCGATCGCCTTCACTTCGTCGTAGAGGCGATTCCACCACATTCGCTCTCCGATCGCGGCTCGATCGCACCGCGATCGCGGTTCGATCAGACTGCGATCGTGGAGTTCTTCCACGAAGTGTCTGGATCGTCCGATGAAGCGTCAAACGCGTGGACGGTCTGATCGCGATCCACACGGTGCTCCCCGATCACAGGTATCGCGAATAATCCCAGCCGTCCGATGATTCCTATCCGATGCATCCTTGATCAACCCGCGATGACGATCGAACGCTCCGGGAGGCTCCACGTGACAACAGGTAATCCGTTGATCGCCGTCACTTAACTTCGATTTCCCGCACATGTTGTAAATCCGATCGTGTGGACTCTTGTCCACGCGATTGATGCCTTGCGATCGTCGGTAACCCAAATCCAACGCTCGTCGTTCTGCCACGCGTCCTGCTGAGGTAAGCCGTGTGGGAACATAGTCCCACACGGAGAAAATAGAGGAGAAAAATGCAGTTAAATTGTGGAGGGTCGTACGGCATTTGCGTTACCTCCCCAATGAACTCACCAGGGCCCACTAACCCGTGGGCCCTTCACCTGCCGACCTTACCTGCCACGTGACGCCCTCACGGGCGTCAGCGTGGACCCCGTGGCCTCCTGCCGCGTGTCCGCGCCCTATGCGCCCTGCGCTGGCCATCCGTGGCTCTGCCACGTGGCCTCAGCACCACGTCGCACCCACGCGGTGGTCCCGCGCGCCACGTCAGCTCGTCGTCCTCGCCACGTCAGCTCCGCGCCACGTCATCACCTGCAGGTTAGTAAACCCCCTTTTTTGCGATTTTAAATAAGGGAAATTCAATTAAAAATCAAATAAAATTCAGAAAAAGGACATAAAACTCCTTTTTAATCCAAATTTTCTCCATTGGATCACAAATTCTTTTCTTTTTAATATCATGTCATTTAAAATATATTTAGAAAGAAGAAATCAAGATGACTTATAATTTACTTAAATCATTTCTCATTAAACAATCTAAATCATAAATTCATCCTAAAATCATCCTTCTAAACATTTACTAAAGTCAAAACTCATTCAATGACAAAGATTAACTTCTATTAATTTAAACAAAAGATTAATCATCTATTAAGAATGAAATTAGCCCTAATTTATGCATAAATATCAATTTTAGTGAAATGACATGCCAATGGAGAAAATTCCTAAAAAGTATGATAACATGCATCATATTCACATAAAATAAGCATGAATATGAGTTAATTAAGATAAGAATTCAAGTTATAAATGCATGTTATCACCTGCGCACTAATATTAAATTGAAAAAACTATTTTAAATTAGAAAAACTGATTTTTAATTCTAGAAAATCCTTAAAAATTCATTAAAAATTCAGAAAAATTGTGGAAAAATTCTTAAAAATTAGATAATTCATAAATTTCAAAATGCACTTCCAAATTAATCCAACTTTTTTTCATTATATCAGAAATTCAATTATCTATCATTTTAAAAGTCAGAGTATTTAAATAACAAGAGAGTAAATTATTATTTAAAAAATACGCTAATTTCTTCTTGAAAAACAAAACTTAGAAAAATAAATGAATGTGTATAAAAATTTTCTCTGATTATTTAACATTAAAAATGAATTATAATCTCAAATTTAAATAGGAATAATCTATTTTAAAATAGATTCTTAATTATGTATAATTATCCCTAATTTAGTGCATTTTGAGATTATAACTTAAAATTGCATGAAATGATAGAAATGCACTCAAAGTATGATAACATGCATACAAATGGAATATTTTATGCCTTAATTTACATGAATAATCATGTTTTTGCGTGTTAAGATTGCATGTCATCAGAGGTGCCTTGCCAAGACATCAAGGCATGCCAAACAAGAGAGCAGCACGTTTTTAAAAAAACCCTAAATCTTTGAGAGAGGTGACCAAAATCTCCATTAGAATCTTTTGTAAAATTACATGTAGACATGATTTGGTCCTCCAACAAGTTACTTCTAAATTTAGAATCAAATCACAATATGATGCATGTTATATTCAATATAATTTGCTCGATCTTGAGTAAGATTCCAACAAGGTAGTTGTCAGTACTGACATTTAATGACCTCTTGAGTGTAACCAATGATTCACGATGAATCTTTGAGAAAAAGTCTTCCTAATTTTGTAGGTCAAGATAAATGGCAACTCTTGGAGATATTAAATCTCTTTTATGTCCACTTATCACTGAGATCCATCAAGTAATTTCAATAAGTTGCCAGTTTTCTTTGAGAAAAGAAGTCCACTCTACACGATACTCAAGAGCTCACGAAGAAAGGACACGAATTTTACTCAAGTTAGCACACAAAAAGAAAGTTTTATAAAAAAAGGGTAGAGAGAGGAAGATGTGAATAATGATGGAAGTGATTTTTCATCTCTGTGCACGGCTGGTGCACATGGCATAGCTGTGGCACGCAGGGCATAGCACCCAACACGTGCCACTGGTGCACACTTGATGGGTATTGTAGCACCTACCGAGATGATGCCCTGTGGTGGACAGTGGCGCGCAGAGACACACAGGAGCAAGTGCCATAGTGTGTCAATGACGTGTGATGAAGCGTTGTATGCGGTTGTCAAAACAAACAAATGTCGGTCAAAAATAATTTATAATTCCAAACTCACAAAGATATAAAATCAAGTATAGTGTAAAGATCGGGTCGATCCACAAAGAACACGGTTGACTTTGATCGCAGAGTTGACTTGGTCAAACTTAGGTTTCATTAGGGTTTTTAAGAAATGAAAATGATATTAAATTAATGTTAATGATATAAGAATGCCGAATAAGATATTTTAAGAATTTAGAAACTGATTTTTAAGAAGAAATATCAAAAGTCAATGTCAAAGCATTGACTTTGACTAATAGTTGACTTTATGTAAAATTAAAGAAGAAAAAGAGCTTAAAATATTACAAAAATTATATGTTTACAAAATAGAAAGAAAAGGAAAATTTTTGATAGAAAATTCGTGAATTTTAGAGAAGAATTAGATTTATTATGAATTATTCGAAATCAAAGATCAGAAAAATCTTGAAATGAATACTTTGGTGTAAATCTTCTAATTGACAAACCAAATGATATCCAAATCTTGCAATTCACATATTAATGGAAAGTTAAGAACCATGGGATTCCAAAGATACCAAAATTATTAAATTTCACCTATATTTTTAAAGTAATTGCCCTCGCAAGTCAACGCCCACATTCGGATTGAAAATGAACAGTAGATGGTCAAATGTTAAATTGCGGGATCAAACAATGATGAAATTTTACGATTTTTCTATCCACTGAAAGTTGATGAAACAAGGAATCCATTGAAACTGGAATCAAATGATTAGAACTTAAGATCAGGAAGAAATCTTTGTTTCAAAATCAGAAAAAATTTGAACCCAATTTGGACAAAAATGAAGAACAATTCGACTGAAATGATGAAATTAGCTACCTAAATCTAATCTAAACAAAAATTTTTGCAAGATGAATGATCGCTTCACATTACTTACCCGCTTGACGTGAGGATTAGGCTCCAAATCGCGTTGATTGATGTGAATTTGATCTCTTTTTCTTTGGTGTACGTTAGGCGTTCAAGGGGAGAAATCGATCAAATCTTGCAACAATCTGCGATCAATCCTTCCTCAATTCGATCAGAATTGAGTCTAGGACGCAGGGGGATTGCAAAGAACTGAAGATATGCCTCCAAAATTGCTTAATTGTTTCACGATTAATCAAGAGTTAAGTTACAAAGAGAGGAAGAACACCGCTTTATAGAAAAAGTTCGCGAAAATCGCGGACCGTTCGATTCCGTGAAGACCGATCGATGGCCATGATCACACGATGATCATGGGCCACGATCCCATGATCTCGCAAAAGTCGCCCATCTGATCTTGATCAGAACGTCCAGGCGAGTCCACGTGTTTCCCCACTATCAGCTGAGTACCCGACTAATCTGGAGCGTTCGATTTCACTTAGGCGATCAACGGCTCCCATTTGCGCACGTGCCTTGATGATGATCAAGTAGACCGGAGTTCACTCGATTGACGCATCTTAATCCACGCAGTTTCATCTGACGCGTATCGCGACGCCATGTGTCTTGCAAAATAAAAAATTATAGGGAATATAGTCCGACAGAGAAGAAATAGACGAAGAATGCGCATATAAAACGGGGAAGGCTTTTGAGCCTTTGCGTTACCTCCCCAATAAACTTACCTGGGCCAACTAACTCGTGGGCCCATCACGTGCCATCCCGAGGACTATTCCTCGTGCCACGTAGGCACCACCCGGGTGTCCGCATGGGCTCGCGTGGCCCTGCCACGTGTTCGTGCCACATCAGCGCCACACAAGCGCTCGCGTGGGTCCACGTGGCGCTGCCACATGGTCTTGCATGCCATGTCGCATCCGTGTGGGTCCAACGACGTGCCATGTCAGCCTGCAGTTCCTGCGGGTAAATAACCCCCTTTTTGCCCTTTTTTAAGAGAATTAAATCATAAATAAATTCAAAGAAATTCAAAAAATTCATAAATCAATATCTTAAAAAATATTTCTCCTTTTTGACTCAAATTTTATCCATTGGATCACAAATTTATTGCTCTTTAATATTATGCCACCAAAAAATATAAATTCAAACAAGAAAATGGGAAGGATTGAAAATAATATTAAGTAATTCATTAAGAATTTCTCTTTTTAATCATCCATTCATTCTTTTATTGGAATTAATCCTTTTAATCATCTACTAAAGTAAAAATAAGTCAAATAAATTGGTTAATTATAAATTATTTAATCTTGAAAATATCAAACATCAATGAAGTGTAGTAATTAACCCTAAATTAATACAAAAAATATAAACTTTAGTGAAATGGCATACCAATGGAGAAAATTCATAAAAATATGATAACATGCATCAAAATTACATAAAATAATCATGAATACTAGTTAAATACGATAAAAATTTAAGTTAAATATGCATGTTATCAGCGTGCATCTCAGTGGGTTTTGTAGCTCTTCTGAGCAAGCGGCCCCATGGCGCGCAGTGGCACGTGGGGATGAGCACTAATGCACGCCAACCGCAAGCCGCTCAGTAGGTATTGTAGTACTCTCCAAGAAAACACATGTGTGGCGCGCGACTCATATTTCAAGAGAACTCCATGCGCAGATGTAGACATATCTCGACAGGTATTGTAGTACCTGCCGAGATGCGCGCCGCGTGTGTGGCACATGCTCACACTCGACGGGATGATGACATTTATTTTTCCGGGTACCTTTTTTGGTGTTTTCTCCTTGTGAGCCTTTAAATAGGCACCCATAGAGCGTCCCTAGAGATATCTAAGCATTCCTTTCTTTCTCTAGAGGGTTGTATGTGGTTTTATTCCATTTATTTCATTCTATCTCATTCTTATCTTCTTTGAGTGTGTGAGTACATTTTTGAGTGTGCTCATCATCTTTTGGAGTGCTCCTTGAGGTTATAAACAACCAAAAAGTGGTATTCGAGCATTTTTGGTCCTAGGTTTGTGAAGATGTCCAAGAGAGGAATGTCTTCTACCATGTTCGATGATGTACATGCACTTACACCAACCTTCCATCCACCAAGAATAGAAATTGGTATGCCAATTTCTTCTTTGATGTTTATAAGCAAAAATTATCATCTTTGGGCTATGAGGATGGAGTTTTCTTTGGAGGCTCATGATTTATAGGGAGTCATTAATGGAAGTGAGGTAAATTGCCAGAAGGATAGTCTTGCATTGTCAATGATCATCAACTCTATCTGAGAGTCTCAAAGAAATCAAATCAACATCAAGAAGAGTGCAAAGGAGAATTGGGAGGTTATCCACACATTTCATGTGAGAATGGATAGAGTGGTGCAAGCAAAGGTGCAAGCCTTGAAGAGGGAATTTGAAACAACTTCCATGGAGAGGAATGAGAAAGTGGTTTATTACTCAAATCATTTTTCTTGAATTGTTACACATTTGAGAGACTTGGGGAAGAGTCTTGATAAGTATGGTGTTGTTTCAAAAATTCTCAAGTTAATACCTAAAGAGTTTGATTATCTGATTCTTCTACTTGAGCAGACAAGTGATTTAAAGACTATGAGACTTGAGGAAGCTTTTGGGTAACTCAAGGTCCATGAGTTGAGACTCAAACAAAGAAACTCAAGAGATAAGGAGAAAGAACTAGGGCTTTTAATAAGTCCAAGAAGGATCAAAGGGGGTCATCTTCAAAAGGAAGGGGACGTGGAAGGACAGGAAAAGGCAAATATCGTAGTGGTGAAGTGGATGGAGAGCAGAAGAAGAATAAATTTGAAAAATCCAAGTTAAAATGCTGTAATTGTCAAAAGCTTGGGCATTTTGAAGACGAGTGTGAACTTCCCAAGAGGGACAAGTCTAAGGGAATAGAGAAAATGCACATTGCCCAAGAAGATGAAGACAAAGAGGATCAATCATCATTACTTATGGTGTTAGACGATGAACATGCGGACACGTTACTTCAAGTTATGATTGGCTCTCATTTTGATGATTTTTAGTATCTAGATCCGGGAGCAAGCAGTCATATGACTAGCATGAAAACCTTTTATCAGTCCCTTGATGAATCTCACAAAGGAGTGATGAGATTTGGTGATGGTTCTTCAATTAGGTATGAAACAAAGGTAAAGTACATGTGGATTGTACTAACGGTGAACGAATGATATTTAAAAATATTATTTATATACCTAAGTTGAAGACTAACATATTGATTTTGGGAAATATTGATTCTCAAGGTTGTGAACTACATAATGAAGGATGGTTTTCTCACTCTTCATGATGGCCAAGGAAGGTTTCTCACCAAGACTCCCAAGACGAGGGGGAATATGTACCTACTGAAGCTCAACATCATCGACCATTGTCTTCTTGTAAAAGAAAATGATGAATAGGCATTGCTATGACATATAAGGATGTGTCATCAAAGTGCTCACACTATCCCTAATATGTTGAGAGGTAATCATGAGATTGGATTACATTATTCTTCAAATTTTGAGCATAAGTGCAATTGTTGCATGGCCAAGAAACATGTGAGAACTCCATTTTACAAATCAACTGAATTTAGAGCTTCAAAGCCCCTTGAATTGGTCTAAGCTGACATTTGTGGACCAATTACACCATCAAAAATCAATGGAGGGAAGTATTTTTTTGCTAATTGTTGATGATTTTTCTAGGTTGATGTGGGTGACAATTTTGAAAAACAAGTTAGAAGCCTTTAGAGATTTTCAAAAGTTCAAGTCTCTTGCAAAGAGTGAATCCAATGGAGCTTCGGCCAAGAGTTAAAGGACTGATCGTGGCGTTGAATTCACTTCAAAAGAATTCTCAACATGGTGAGAAGAGAAAGGCATCCAACAGCAGCTCACTACTCCATATATGCCCCAACAAAATGGAGTAGTTGAGAAGAAGAATAGGACCCTACTTTTATCTCTTGTGAGAAGCATGCTCAAAGATAATATTTTATCTCTTGAATTATGGGGTGAGGCTATCCCTACTTTTTTGTATGTGTTAAATAGGTCCTCGACGAAGAGCTTGCATAGGAAGACACCCTATGAGATGTGGAGTGAGAAGAAGTCTAAATTGAGTCATCTTAGGATCTTCGGCTCAGTTGTGCATGCAAAGACTCCTGAAGCTTTGGGGAAACTTTAATATAGGAGCAAGGAGATGATATTTGTGGGATAAGAGAGAGGCACCAACGATTATCAGTGTTTCAACCCTACCACACACAAGGTTTATTTGAGCAGAGATGTCTCTTTGAAGAAGGGCCCAAGTAGAACTTAATAGAACGACAATCAAGTGAAGGTATGGAGTTACATGTTTTAGGTGTAAATCTTGGATTTGAGAATCCAAGTGTGATAATAGAAGAAGGTGGAGTAAATATTGAAGACGTGCTTCAAGATATAACTTCAAATGAAGAAGCGCGTCAAAGTGAAGGGTTAACATCAACATACAATGAAGTGATGCCAAGATTTTGATCTGTTCAAGCTCTCTACGAAATGAATGATCTGGTTGAAGAGGAGTGCCTTATCTCATTTGAAGAACCTACCACTTATTGCAAGGCCTCTAAAGAGGAAGCATGGAGGAAGGCTATGGAAGAGGAGATTGCCTCCATCGAGAAAAATGATACATGGACGCTAGTGAAGGCTCCTAAGTCATGTAAGCCCATTCGTGTGAAATAGATATACAACCTAAAGAAGAATCTGCTCAGTGAAGTTGTGAAATACAAAGCGAGATTATTAGTGAAAGGGTATCGCCAAAGATACAAGATTGATTATGACTAGGGTTTTCTCTTGTTGCTCGTTTTGAATCAATTTATATCTTAATTGCATTGGCAGCCCAAGAGTGTTGGAGTTTGCATCATCTGGATATGAAATCTGCCCTTCTTCAATGTTGAAATCGATGAGGAAATCTATGTCACTCAACTGGAGGGCTATGTGGAAGAAGGAAAGGAGTGGATTCTAAAGCTAAATAATGCTCTCTACGTCCTCAAGCAAGTACCAAGAGCATGAAATGTAAAGCTAGAGAACACATGAATAGTATTGGCTTTTTGAAGAGTAAAAATGACCAAAGTGTGTACCATTTGAACTCTACTCAAGACAAACTGATTGCCCGAATATATGTAGATGACTTGATCATCATGGGGGCAAGTGAAACCAAAGTGAAGGATTTTAGAGATGACAGACTTGGGTTTATTATGTTCCTATTTGGGGATTGAAGTGCATCAAAATAAGTCCCAAATAGCTTTATCTATAAAACCATATGCCACACACATCTTGGAGAGTTTCAAAATGGTTAATTGAAATCCAATCAATACTCCAATAGAAGCTCAACTGAACCTCAATCAGAAGAGGGAGGTGGAATAAGTGTGGATGCGACATTATGTAGAAGCTTAATTGGAACCTTGAGGTATTTACTCCATACGTGACCGCACATGAATTAATATGTAAGCATATTGAGTAGATACATGGTGAATCCTACCTTTGACAATTGGACAACAGCTAAGAGGGTGTTGAGGTACCTCAAAGGTACCACTGACTCTAGTCTAATATATGAGAAAGGCGTGAAGGATCTCAAAGTAATTGGCTATAGCGATAATGACTTCGTCGGTGATGTGGAAGATAGAAAGAGTACTTTGGGACATGTCTTCTTTCTAGGTGGTCTACCAATCACATGGAACAACTTAAAGCAAAAGGTGGTGGCCTTATCTTTGTGTGAAGCTGAATATATAGCAATTACATCATATGTGTGTCAAGGAGTGTTGATTGTAACGTTAGTGAAGGAGGTAATGGGGATCAAGATTGAAGCAATGAAGATGATGTTTGATAATCAATCAATCATCATGCTAAACAAGACCTCAAATCATCACAATAGAACCAAGCACATTGGCACACACTATCATTTCATTGGAGATTGCATTGAGGATAGGAGAGTTGTCATCGAATATGTGAAGACCGAAGACCAATTGGTGGACATCCTTAAAAAATCTTTGAGGAGAATGAAGTTTGTGGAGCTATATGCAAGAAATGGAGTGAAGGAGGCTTGGGATGAGAAGAAAATCAAGGAGGAGAATGCTGGGAGTGATTTTCCATCTCAGTGCAGGGCTGGCACGCGTGGCACAGTTGTGGTGCACAAGGGAGAGCACCTAGCATGCGCTAGTGTTACACACTCAATGGATATGGTAGCACCCACTGAGATGGTACCCTGTGGCATGTATTGGCACGTAGAGACACATGGGAGCAAGCGCTACAGTGTGCCAATGGCAAGCCTCTTGGCAGGTACTGTAGCACCTATGGAGCATAAGCCTCTTGACGCACATGCACCAAGTGCACATGCGTGCGCACGACATGCATTTCGAGAAGACCCCACATGCACATGCGCTCACATCTCAGCTGCTACTATAGCACCCACTGAGATGCGCACCACGGTGTGCACTTTGTGGGATGGTGACACACTTTTTTTTAATACCATTTTTTGTTGTTTTCTCCTTGTGAGCCTTTAAATAGGCACCCTAGAGTGTCCTTAGAGATATATGAGCATTCCCTTCTTTTTAGAGAGGGTTGTATGTGATTTTTGAGTGGTTTAAGTGCATTTCTTTTATTCTTTCTCAATCTTCTCTTCTTTGAGTGTCTCATTGCATTTGTGAGTGTGCTCATCATCTTTTGGCGTGCTCCATGAGGTGATCAGCAGCCAGCAGATAACATATCTTTGTCGTCGACTACAAAATATACTGGGATAGAGAGAGATAAAGAGAGGGATCTACTCATTTTTATATTCACTTATTCAGAGCCCGCTCGAAAGAAAGGGATAGTGACGTCTGTTGGAAATAAAATTGCCTACCGATCAAACGCGTGATGAAGAGAGGGTGAGATTGAGAGGATCTTGAAGAAGAAATAAAACAAACTCGATTAATCTATATTGCTGAGAAAAATCTCGACGCGCACACATACACACTAAGAAATTCATCGCTCGCCTGATGATTTATAAAATCATTCAGCCAATAGAAAGTGGAGAGAGAAGAAGTGGTCTCCAACGACCTCCTCAGGCGCGTCTGTCGATGTTGTCGTTTCTTCACGATTTCCGTCATAACTCTCTCCACGTACGGTTGAGATTAATCTCAGTCGGCGACCCGTAACTACTTGAAACAGAGGAGCGACGCCTCCTCCTGCAGAAAAATGGAAAATAAACGAGGACGACGATCCGTATAGAGGGATTAGAGCGATCCCATCATTCTCCTCCTTGCTCTAACTCCTCCATTCGGATTTTAGATACACCAATTCGACTTCTCATTTCTTGGAATTTCATCCTACGAGAGCTTTAGTGAAGATGTCTGCCAGCTGATTTTCTGTCCGAATAAACACAATTTCTATGTTCTTGTCTTCAATACATTGTCGGATGAAGTGATACCTTGTATCAATATGCTTGTGCGATTGTGATGGATCGGATTCTTGCTTAATGTTATCGCAGATTGATTATCCACCATCAATTGCACTCCCTTCTGTTCTTCATGCTTTAATTCACATATAAGTCGCTTCATCCAAAGATCTTCACATGTAGCTCCCGTTGCCGCAATGTACTCGGCTTCACATGAGGACAGAGCACAAATGCTTTGTTTTTTGAAGACCAGCTGATTGCCATTTCACCTAAGAAAAATATATGTCCGGAGGTGCTCTTCCGATCACCTACATCCCCTGCAAAATCGCTATCACTATAGCCGATCAATTCAAAATTGGATTCTCCCTTCTTGTAGAGAAGTCCATAATCAGTTGTCCCTTTTACATATCTAATCACACGCTTCACTGCATTGAGATGCTCTTGTGAAGGCTTTTCCATATACCTGCTCAAAATCCCTATGGAATATAGTAAGTCAGGCCTTGTATGAGTTAGATATCTAAGACTGCCAATTAAACTCTTGTAAGTGGTGACATCCACAATGTCGCTTTCTTCAATGTTGGTGAATTTCACTCGAGCTTCAAGAGGGGTGGACACTGCATTACACTCTGCCAATTTGGCATATTCGAAAATTTTCTGGGCATAAGCATGCTGTGATGAGAAGATGTAGTCTTCATATTGCCTTACCTCAAGTCCTAAATAGGAACTTAATGATCCTAGATCACTCATTTCAAACCACTTTTTCATCTCTACTTTGAAAGTCTTTATGGCTTCTGTACTTGACCCTGTGACTATCAAATCATCAACATACACTCCCACAGTTAGAGTGTCCATACCTGCTTGCTTGAGGTAGAGAGATTGCTCATAATTGCTTTTTGCAAATCCGAGAGAAATTAGGCATTTGTGAAGCTTGAAATACCATGCCCTTGGAGCTTGCTTTAGTCTGTACAATGCTTTCTTCAGTCGAAGTACATGATCTTCTTTTCCTTTAATAGAAAACCTTTAGGTTGCTGTACATAGATTAGTTCTTCAATTTCTCCATTTAAGAAGGCCGATTTAACATCAAGGTGATAAATCACCCATCTCTTGAGAGATGCTAAGGCAATTAGAGCTCTTATAGTCTCAAATCGGACTACAGGGGCAAATACCTCTTCATAGTCTATCCTCTTTCTTTGAGAGTATCCTTTGACCACTAACTGAGCCTTGTGTCTGATAATCTCTCCCTTTGGATTCTTGTTTAATTTGAAGATCCACTTGAGTCCAATAGGTTTGCAATTTGATGGTGGAGATTCTAATTCCCAAGTATTGCTTCGATCAATGGCCAACATCTCCTCCTGCATGGCCTATCTCCATACCTCATCTTGGGTAGCCTCGAGGTAAGTGAGAGGTTCTTCATCAACCACCAAGCATGTTTGCTCATCCAATGGAATAGACTGAGTCTCTGAGTACAAGTCAGTTAATGACTTGTACCTCGGGTAATAACTGTCTTCAGAATTATTGAAGAAGAGGTAATTTCATAATCCTCTTCATCACTCACGGAGTCTTCTTCTATACTCTTCTCAGTGAGAAAATCAGGTAAGAAAGTAAAAGAATTTGCACTTTCACCTTGTTTTGACCAAGTCCATTTTTCTCCCTCTTCAAAGATAACATCTCTACTGATGGTGACTTTGAAGTAGACCGGGTCAAAGCATTTATATCCTTTTGTTCCAAGCTCATAGCCAATAAAAAACATGGGTTGACTTCTATCTTCCAGCTTGTTTAGATGTCCTTTTGTGTTCTTCACATGAAAAATTGATCCAAAGGTTCTCATGTGATCCATAGAGGGCTTTTTCCCTGTCAACACTTCGTGAGGAGATTTTTCCTGCAAGGCTTTTGTTGAAGATCGGTTAAGGATATAAATGGCAGTACTTAATGCTTCTCCCCATAGTTCTCTGGGGAGATCTTTGGCTTTTAACATTGATCTAACCATGGACATCACTATGCGATTCTTTCTTTCAACCACCCCATTTTTCTGAGGTGAGTAGGGTGTCATCAACTGCCTTTTGATACCATGCTCAAGGCAATGCTTTGAGAATTATTCGGATGTGAATTCTCCTCCTCTGTCAAATCTGAGGGTTTTGATCTTCACCCCCTTCGCTGTCTCTGCCAAGTTCTTGAAGCACTTGAAAGCTTCAAATGCATCAGACTTGCACTGCAACATAGCCACCCACGTTAGTCTAGAATAATCATCAATAATGAGGAGGAAGTAACGGCTTCCTCCTAAGGTAGGTGGTGAGATAGGCTTGCAGATGTCTGTGTGAATGAGCTCTAATGGCTCAATTTCTCGGAAAGAGGAGGATTTTGGAAAAGGCGTCCTATGATGTTTCCTTGCAATACAACTTGTACAGAGTTTGCTTGGCACGTTGACTGATGGAAGACCGTCAACAATCTTCTTCCTTGACATTTCCTTTAAGTTGTGAAAGCTGAGATGCCCAAGCCGTGAGTGCCATAGCCAATCTTCGGACAAATCTTCGGTGGTGATCAAGCAGTGATCAATTATACTGAGCTTCAAAAGGTAGAGTCGCCCCTCAGTTCTTTGCACCTCTGTGAGAAAGCATCCATCACGATCGAAGATAGTCAACTTTCCTCCTGCCATGGTCATTCGGCAACCTTCTTCATCAAGGCGGCCAAGACTTAGAATATTGGCTGTTAATTGGGGAACGTATAGCACATTGGAGAGCCGTAGAATCTCTCCATTATTCTGATTAATCAAAATTGCTCCTTTTCCTTCAATTCGGATTCTCGAATTGTCGCCCAATTTGACGAATCCGGTCGTTGACTCGTCTAATTCACAGAAGAATTTCTGGCAGCCCGACATATGATTTGTAGCTCCCGTATCTAAATACCACAGGGCGGGATTGGAAGATGCTCCCTTGGTGCCGTGAAGAAGTAAGTCATTTACTTCTTCTACTATTGACATAAGAAGTGAGGACGTCGCAGTGACCGTGTTGGATGAACTCGCCGATGCCGCTGCTGCAGGTGTAGTTTCCGCCACATAGGCACGATCATCGCGCGGTTTCTTCGCACTTCTGCATATGTATGCGAATAGACCATATTTTTGGCAATTGTAACACTGAATTACCGATTTGTCAAACTTTTTCGTGTCCTTCTCTTCTTTGGTCTATTGATTTTACCTCGTCCTCGGCCTCGACCTCTTCCTCTGCCTCGGCCGCGTTGTTTTCCTCTGCCACACGATGAGGATTCCTCCTCATTGGATAACTTGGCCTTACTCATCACTTTAGCCAATAGAACTTGCTCCTCTTCACAAGATTCCCATTCCTCGAGCCACAACTCATGAACAGTGAGCGATCCAATTACCTCGTCGAGACTTACCTTGTCAAGCTCACCGTATTGTTCCAACGACAGGGTGAGCGCATCAAATTTGGTCGGCCTTTCTCTCAGAAACCTTCGCACGACTTCATTCTCCTCCATCTTCTCTCCAAGATTTCTCAGATCAGAGACGATGTGCGTGATATTCATCGCAAAATCCACGACCAACTTCGTCTTACCCATGGTGAGTATCTCAAGATCGCGTTGAAGCCCTTGGATGTGGGATTGAATCACTCTATCCACGCCGAGATTTTGCTGATAGAGAATCTCCCAATTCTCTTTCGTGGTCTTCTTCGCGTCGAGAATGTCAAGTAAATCTTCAGGGACGCCGCTCATGATTGCGAAGAGTGCTTGTCGATCCTTCTTATTCGTCGGATTCTCACCCACAATTGTCTGCCACAGATCATGAGAGTCAAGGTATACTTCCATGGTCATTGACCATACTCGATAATTTGTCTTTGATAATTGAGAGATGGCGTCGAAGCTCGCATTTCTCCTTCCGTGGATTTCTTCGCCATTCTTGTTCTTCAGAAAATTGATTCGCTCTGATACCACTTGTTGGCACTAAAATTGCCTACCGATCAAACGCGTGATGAAGAGAGGATGAGATTGAGAGGATCTCGAAGAAGAAATAAAACAAACTTGATTAATCTATATTTCTGAGAAAAATCTCGACGCGCACACATACACACTAAGAAATTCATCACTCGGCTGATGATTTATAAAATCATCCAGCCAATAGAAAGTGGAGAGAGAAGAACTGGTCTCCAACGAGCTCCTCAGGCGCGTTTGTCACTGCTAACGTTTCTTCACGATCGTCGTCATAACTCTCTCCACGCACGGTTGTGATTAATCTCAGTCGATGACCCGTAACTACCTGAAACAGAGGAGCGACGCCTCCTGCAGAAAAATGGAAAAGAAACGAGGACGATGATCCGTATAGAGGGATTAGAGCGATCCCATCAATGTCTTCATGACATTAACATTTATCTCGCTAAGCCAGAGGCCGCGCGGAGAGCAATTCCTGCAAGCGAGATGGGGAGGATAAGGTTGTTCAGATTTCGCGAAGGCAGCGCGCTTGCATCAAGAAGAGGAAAACGATTAGCTCTGAATGATAAAGAAGATAAACTAGAATTTTAGAGTGAGAGGTTGTCGGATAAGCTAACGATCGTTGCCATTCATTCACGAAATGAATGTGATTCCTCGTTGACACTGTATGAGATACCTGAAGTGGCAGAGGGAGGTGTCGATGGATCCCTGGCTAGTGTAGGAGCTGGAGATGGCGATGTGGCCGAAGTTCCAGGAAATGGAGGTGGAAGCATTACCGGAAGTTTATTTGGTGGGGGCGCTCCTTTTACAACTGCAAGTGAATGGGAGAGAAAGAGTTAAGACGTAAGGTAAAGAAAGGGCGAAGAAAGAGGAGAGAAAAATGAATGGACAGGCTTGCTAGACCACAAGAGACGTGAAGTAAAGAGGAAGAAAGATATGAGAGAGAGAGAGAGAGAACAAGTCATAGAGAAAAAAATATAGAGAGTGTCAGTAAAAGAAAGAAGGGCGGACGTCAGAGAACGACTGACTCGTGGTGTAGAGAAGGGGAAGAAGGGGAGGAAAGAAAGGAGAGTTAGAGAATTTAAGAGAGAGAGAAGGCAGAAATAAGGGGAAGAAATCTAGAGAGAGGGAGAATAAATGATTATGTAAGGGCTAGATAGCGACATAGGGAATAAAGGGATAAATACATTTAGACATAAAAAATGAGAGATTTTCGGAGGAAACGAAGGGGAGAAATAGAGAAAAATAATGATTTATATAGAGAAACTGATAGAGAAGATGAATAGATATATCGATAGATAGATGACGGATAGATAGAGAGATAAATTTGATAGATTGCTAAAGTTAAAAAGAGGAAGAGCGAGAGGGAGGGAGAGAGAATCCTACTGGGGCACTTGTACGCTACTGGGATTTTTAGGGAACAGTTGACGAGGACATCAACGGCGCGAGCAACGTCGATAACTACGTCCAACCAGATGGCAGCGTCGCCTTGAAAGACATCGCACAGACAGTGCAGAAAATCGTTGAGGAGCTCTCCATAGAGAGAACAGCAGGCCGGCGGTCGCCCTACATGATGTAGATGAGCCTGCTGCATACACGTCCTCAACGTGAGTATCGGCGCCAAACACGCATCCGGGTCGACCGCCTCCCCAAACGGCAGTGCCGACCATCGCAAAAAAAGCGCGACCGCCGCCACAACGGCCACCATTTTTCTCGACATCGTGAATTCAGCAAAGAGAGATAGAAATTGAGCTATACAGTATGTCCTTTCAAGTCCTTATAAATCTTTAGCAGTTGGGGTAGCTACACATATGGTTCGCCTACCGTCATCCAGACCGTCATCGGGTACCGATATCTGCTGATACCGGTGCCCTATGACCGGTATCTCGTACCCAATACCGTCATCCAGTTCTGGATGACGGGTATCGGATTAATGGGGGGACCGGGTGCGGTACTGGATGCTTCCAGTATCGATCCGGTACCGGATGACGGTACTGGATGACGGTATGGGGAGATACCGGTACCGGATGACGGTATTCTCCCGATACCATGTTCCATGGGCTCAACCGTTGGATCAGAGTGACTCATCGCGATCAACGATCGCGATCGCGCGTCGATTCATGTGATCGACGGCTTAGATGAATCACTTAAACGTTTACTAAGCCACGTGCGCCTTTCCTGATCGGGTGGACCTCGTGTCCACCGCATCGACGCCACACGTCCATCATGATTTCGATCGAACGCCTCTCGTCACGCCACGCATCTTGCAAACAAGATGTCGGTATCGGTATTGGTTCTGATATCGATATCCGGTATCGACATCCAACGCTAGCCGTTGGCGGATGTCGGTATCGGATGACGATATCGGAAACCGATACCGACATCCAGTAACCGATACCGACATCTGGATGTCGGTATCGGGTACCGTTTAGGACCTTAACGGTACCCGATACTGTTACCGCAACCGATACCGGTATTCGATACCGGTATCAGAACGGGCAAATCCTAGCTACACTGTTTCCCAACGAAATTGACTCGTGATCTTTCTTCACGGTTGTGATTCTGTGTTTTTCCTCGTTGGTCGTGGTCGTTGCACTCTGTATTTACCACTGACGCACATCCAACCTCACAAAAAATTTATAATAGTACGTTTATCAATAATTTAGACGCCCCTCTCTCCCCATTCGTCTATCTATCCACGTCGGTTGCCCACTCTCAAGAAGCCAACAGTTAGCTCGCTATCGGAATCTCGGGGAAGACGACCAATCAGACGGTGGTTTAGCCATCATCTTGGTCGACCGATCGACTACTAAAAGAATCGGGAGTCCCGCGAAAGTAGGCAGAAATTCTCCGTCTAACTTGATGGGTGTCCCGCAATCAACTCTCCCGCCGAAATTAGAATAGATTAGCTGAAGAAGGCGGGCATTGACCGTTCTCGAATGCGTGGTCTTGAGCTAAATGAGGATTTTGGGGACCATCTTAAAAAAAAACAAATGCTCGTGTTGGCACTATCATAATAAAATATTTGTTCCCGAGACGTCTGCAAAAGTCATCATTCCCGTTAATCCGGATTCATGTGAACTTATTATAGAGATCCTTTGGACGTGCATGTGATTTAGAGAGGATTTTAAACCTAATCCATTGCACTGATTGTCATCCTAGCATTAATCTAATGGAGCAAATGACACAAATCTAAAGTAACCCTAAATCACAAGCACACGCATGTAGCTTTGTGTACTTGTGGCGCAACGATATGGTGCCACACAATTAGTGCCTATGTGGCGCCATTAACATACACGTGTTTATTTTAATTATTTATTAAGCGGAATTACCATCACTCATGAGTTTTCAATTACGAATCATTAAATTGGGACATTTTCTTTTTGATCTAGGATTGTAATTCTATCTTTTCCATCCATACAATCCTTATTTTCTATTCCAATCAAGAATTTGTGATCCTTAATAGTAGATTTGAATGTACTCAATTAAATCATCACATCTTTGGCATCCTTCTCCTTCTTCATTAATCATTTCCAAATTTTTTATCTAAAAAATACAAAAATAATATTTGATTGTGGTCTTCTAACCAACTCCTTATGGATTCAAACTTGACTCACCGTTGTTCTAAGTTTTAAGACCAATTTTAAAGAGTTGAGAATTTTTTTAATATGTGAACTTGCATTTTCAAAAGGTGAATTCTCCCTATTCCTTTGAGAAAATCTTGACTTCAAGCACTCCTTGGACGTGAAAACGAGTCTAGAAGATGATCAAAGAAAGATATTCAAGGATTGAGATGACCAAAAGGTTCGATTTATCAAAATATCCAAGAATGCATATACCATTGAAGAGAGAGTTTATAAATAGATTTTAATTTGGGTGTGGCCATTGGATTGTCTTCTCATCTTCAATGAATGACTAAGATTGAATTGTAGAAGATGAATTGTCATCGTGAAGTCCTGGTCGTCCGATTTTTTATGGAGCACCCAGATTTTGTCGCGTCATCACGTCAAGAGTGATCATTGTGTAACAACTACTATTTGATTTTCATCAAACATTTGAGATGCTCCACATGTCCATGTAGTCCATCAGGTGCAATTTAATGTCAACCATTATAACTCCTCAAATGAACGGTTGAGAATGCTCCACATAGATAAAATGAATCATTGACAAATCGTACCTCCCCAAGTACAATCTTTAAATGAATGAAAATCAAGGGCTAAGATTAATTTCATCATTTTGCTCCAATCCAACGCCTCTAGATGCAACACATCACCTGCACAAATAACTTTAGTAACATATTGAGAAAATGATATATTATTTTTATCATAGGATGATAGATTATTTAATTTGTGACAAAAAACTTTGGAATAAAAAAGAGTTATATTTTGAAAGTTATAAATTTTCTTATTTTAGGGATTTTTTGAATTTTTTAAAAGTTTTTTATTTGAAATGATTTTAATTAAAATTAATTTTAAAAAATATTTTTAGAAGTGTGGGCTGACATGGCAGATGCCATGGCAGATGCCATGGCATGCGTGCTTGTGTGTCGTCATGCGGCAGCATGTGCACATGTTACGTGGTGCACGTGTGGCACGTATTTGGCCAACGCCATTAGTGATAAGTGATAACATGCATATTTAACTTAAATTCTTATCTTATTTAACTAATATTCATGCTTATTTTATGTAATTATGATGCATGTTATCATAATTTTATGAATTTTCTCCATTGGTAAGCCATTTTACTAAAGTGCATATTTGTGCATTGTTTAGGGTTAATTATGTGTTCTATTGATGATTGATCTTTTGAAAGGTTAAATGATTAGAAATTAACCACTTTCCTTCAGTTATTTTGACTTTAGTAGATAATTAAAAGAATTAATTTCAAGAAGAGAATGATGGGATGATATAAAAGAGATTTCTCAAGGGATCATTTAAGATTATTTTGAATTCACCTTATTTTCTTGTTTGAATTTATATTTTTAGGTGGTGATATTAAAGATGAAGAAAGTTATGATCCAATTGAGAAAATTTGAGTCAAAAGGAGTTATATAAAGGAAGATATGGATTTTTGAATTTTAGGGAATTTTTTTGGATTTTATTTTGATTTTTCAAGTATTTTTTGGATTTAATTTCCTAACTAAAATTACAAAAGGGGGTATTTTAATTGCGCGGGAACCGTGGAGCTGACGTGGGACGATGCGCGCATGTGGCGGAGCCACGCGAGGCCACGTGGACACACGTGGATGCCTACGTGGCGCAAGGAGGGCTTTGGGCTGGCCCATGATGGGCCCACAGGTTAGTGGGCCCAAGTAAGCATATTGGGGCGTACAAGGCCCATGCGGGCGATGCAAAATGATAAGGCGGTTCTCCGTTATATACCCATTGCTTTCCATCTTTCTCCTCCGTGTGGGACTAATCTGTCTGTAAGGTTTCCCAAGTGACGTGGCATTGCGTGGTGCGTCAGATGGGATCGCGCGGATCTAAGCTCGTTAATCTGGTGGATCTTGGTCCACGAGATCTTCATAAACGCATGTGCACAAATGCGAGCCGTTGATTGTGTAAGTGACATCGGACGTTCGAGATTTAATCGCGCACTCCGCTCATCGTGAGAGGACACGTGGCGGCTTAAGGAGACTTCGATCGAGATCAGTCGGGCAAAACAATCGGAAGACGTGGGATCGTGGTTGATAACATGCATATTTAACTTAAATTCTTATCTTATTTAACTAATATTCATGCTTATTTTATGTGATTATGATGCATGTTATCATAGTTTTTATGAATTTTCTCCATTGGTATGCCATTTTACTAAAGCCCATATTTATGCATTATTTAGGGTTAATTATGTGCTTTATAGATGTGTAATCTTTTGTAAGGTTAAATAAATAGAAATCAATCACTTTCCTTGAATTACTTTGACTTAAGTAGATGTTTAGAAGAATCAATTTCAAGATGAGAATGTTAGGATGATATAAAGTAGATTTCTTAAGAGATTATCTAAGTTTATTGTGAATTCATCTTATATTCTTCTTTAAATTTATATTTTAGATGACATAATATTAATAAATGAAGATATTTGTGAGCCAATGGAGAAAATTTGAGTTTAAATGGAGTTATATTTTTGAATATATTAATTTCTGAATTTTCTGGATTTTTCAAGAATTTATTTTGATTTTTCAGGAGTTTTTTTGATTTATTTCATTTAAAAAATAGCAAAAAGGGGGTTATTTCTCCACAGGACGCGCGGAGCTGACGTGGCGTGGCGTGGGACTCGCGCGGATGCGACATGGCACGCAAGGCCACACGGACGCCCGTGTGGCGCCTATGTGGTAGTGTGATGGGCTGGCAAGTGATGGGCCCACGGGTATAGTGGGCCCAGGTTGGAGTATTGGGACAGTAACGCATTTGTGTTATATCGCCCCACCTTTTATACTTGAACTTTCTGTTTATTCCCTCCGTGTGGGACTATGTTCCCTTTAATTTTAAATTTGCAGGATACGTGGCAGCACTACGGACGTTGGATGCGATTGTGCTAAATAAAGCGCGTCGATCGCGTAGACTAATAGGCTCAAAGTCGTCGTGTTTTTTAAGCCCAACAAACTTAATATTTATAGACTAGGACACTATGAAGCAACTGGGATAATTGGAATGTATAGGTTTCCTAGGTCAATCCACAAGGACTTTAGGGCGAGAGAATATCAATGTAGGCCACAAGAGAGGAGATTGGCTTAGAATTAAGAGGTCATATCAATCAGAAAAGCTTTTAGAAAGTATGCAAAATACCGGAATATTTAAGTTAGGATAAGACTTAAGAGGGATACTGAATATGTCAAGGAAGGAAAGAAAGACAGCTGTAGCAGAAAAATAACATCACGAACGAGAAATTGAGACTGCAGGAGAGAGAGAGAGAAACACATAGAAAAGGAGAGGGGAAGAGAATCTCCCCAACTACTTTGAAGAATTACTTAAAAGGGGAAGAGAAATCGGAGGAGTTGGAGAGAAACACATAAAAAGGGGGAAATTATCAGCAAGATGAGGGAAAAGCAATTTTTAGAAAGAGAGGAGTGGACGAGGGAAGATTAGGAGGATGACAGCAAGATTGCAGCGAAAATAAAGAGAGAGAGACGACGCGAGAGACAGCGCACCGGCGGAAAAGAAGAGAATCAAAGGAATTAGCGGAAGAGAGGGAACGAGAGATCAGGCGATAGAGCAGGAGAGGGAGGAGCGTAAACAAGAAGACTAGAACTATGGAGGGAAGACGATCGGAAGAGAGAATGGAGTGGGAGAGATCAAGAGGCGTCGGAAGTAATGACTAAGGGGGAGTGTGAGGGAAATGAAGCGAAAACGTGAGAGAGATATTTGGAAAGAAAGAAACGGAAGACGAAGAATGAATTTAGATATTGAATGAGAAACTAGACGCGGTAGAGTTTGGAAATGACGGGGATCAAAGCGGAACGAAGAGATTGATGAAGGAGAGCAGAATATAAAATGCAGTAGAGGGAGAATCGCACGAAAGCGGTGGAAGAAAGGGATAGGAGAAGAGAGTAGTTGGGAGCGAGACGATGCGAAGGGTAAGATCGAAACACTGGACGAGAAAGTTAGAGAAGGGAGAGAGTAATAGTGGACGATGTTAATGAAGATGAAGAAACCGCTTCCGTCAATCTACTGGTTCAGACCCGCTGAACCGCTGGTTCACTTGGAGGTCTCACTTAAGCCACGTGGACCAGACACTGACGATCTCAAGAAACGGTTATAACCGTTTCTTGACTATTCATTTATATAAAAACCGTGTAATAGATGTTGTTTGATATACAAGAAATATTCTTCTCAAAGACACAGCTCTCTTTCCTCTTCTGTCTTCTTGCATCTCTATTCTCTTCATGGTATCAGAGCTCCAGGACGTTGCAAAGTTCTAGCTATGGCAAACACACCGTCGGATAATGTGAGAAGTGAGAGCACCACAGCGATCGTCACTTCAACCGCAATTGCGCCTCATTCGGTAGGTTTTCATATTCCTATCAAACTCAAGAGGGACAACTTCCTTCTCTGGAAGACGCAGATCTTCCCTTGGCTCAACTATCACGATCTTGCACACATACTTATGCAAGATCCACCTATTTCTACGCAACTTGATGACCACGGTGGAATCACCGTTAATCCTGCATATCAATCACGGTGGCGCCAAGATCAGCAGGTGCTGTCTCTAATTGTCACTTCCCTTTCAGAGTCTATTCTCTCTTGTGTAGTAGGGAAGAATACAACAAAGGAAGCTTGGCTAGCACTCTCGAAGCACTGCTCATCAACCAACCCGTCACGCATCATGCATCTACATAGTTGTCTCCATAATACGCAAAAAGGTACTAGGTCAGTAACTGACTTTGTGCAGGACATTCAGAGAACGTGTGATGAGTTAGCAGCCGTCGGCCACCGGTCCAAGAATCAGTTTCAGTTTATCCTCTCCTTAAAGGACTCGGGTCCACATACTCAGCATTTTGCGCAGGAATATCATCCAATTTGTCTAATCTCGGCTTTGATGATGTAGTCGCCCAAATCAATTCATACGAAGAATTGATCAGGTCTACTAATCCAAATAAAGATCATTCGGCGATGGATTTTTCTCCTACTGCAAATCAGACTCAAGTTACCTCATCTGATCGTGGCAAAGGACGTAATACTAGAAGAAATGGCCGCGGTAGAGGTAGGAACAGTGGGAGATATACACCACGATGTCAATTGTGTGGACAATACGGACATCGGGTGCTAGAATGCAGAGAATGTTTAAATAGGATGTTTCATGGCCATCAAAATTCACCAACGGCTCAGACTACTCAAGCATTTCCTCAAGCCTACAATCTCAATTTGAACACTTTGAATACAGCACAAGATCATTCTCAATGGTATCCTGATAGTGGAGCAACACATCATGTCACCAATGATGTACAAAGTCTAACCGATCCAGCTCTTTATCAGGGTACAGATCAACTTCAAGTTGGGAATGGATCAGGTCTGATCATTCACTCAACTGGCTCTTCTTCTCTAATCACTCGATCTCATCCACTCAAATTAGTAAATATACTACATGTCCCAGAAATTCGGAAGCAACTACTTTCTATATACAGATTGACTAATGATAACTCAGTTTTTGTTGAATTTCATTCCAATTATTGTGTTGTGAAGGACGAGGAATCAGGGAGACCTGTGCTTCGGGGAACAGTTAAAGATGGTCTATATCTCATCAGTCAAGCTTTTCAACCTGAGGTGAACATTGGAGAGAGGACAAGTCTGAATAATTGGCATCACCGGCTTGGACATCCAATTATGAAAATTCTACAGAGTATTGTTTCCATCTATGGACTCCCTACATTTCCAAATAATAAAATACTCATATGCGATGCATGTCTGTCTTCAAAATCTCATCGTCTCCCTTACTCCAAATCATCTCATCAGACAACAAAACCACTAGAAATTGTCCATTCTGATCTCTGGGGTCCTTCACCAGTTGTCTCATACACCGGAAACAAATATTATGTTATCTTTGTTGATGATTTTACAAAATATTCATGGTTATATCCTCTAAAGTTGAAGAGTGATGTGTTTCAAGTTTTTGTTGACTTTCAGCACCGGGTAGAGAGACAACTTGGTCAGAAAATCATTAGTTTTCAGTCTGATTTTGGTGGTGAATTCCAAGCACTTAGCAAATACTTTATAGAGCAGGGCATTTCTCACCGAATCTCCTGCCCTCATACCCCTGCACAGAATGGCACAGCTGAGAGAAAGCATCGACATATAATAGAAATTGCACTCTCCCTAATGAGACACTCATCAGTGCCAAATAAGTTCTGGGATGAAGCTGTTTGTACTGCAGCCTACCTCATTAATCGACTTGTGACACCAAATTTGAAGAACAAGTCTCCCTATCATCTCATTTATAGCCAAGAACCAGACTATCATATGCTGAAGAGCTTCGGTTGTGCTTGTTATCCCTGCCTTCGACCATACACATCATCTAAACTGGATTCTCGATCGGAATTGTGCTTATTTCTTGGTTACAGTGCATTTCACTATGGGTACAGATGTCTCTCTCTCTCTTCAGGAAAAATGTTCATCAGTTGTGATGTAGCATTCATGCAAAGTATATTTCCCTACAAGGAATCACTGAACACTGATAATTCAACTGCTCAACTTCCTATTGGTCTTCTGGGATCTTCTCCAGTCCACACACATCACACCTTATCACCAGTTATTTCAACGTCATCACATACTCCTGAACATCTACCTACATCACCGAAATCACATATCACCTCACCCACTGTCACTTCTCCTGAACCTCATGTTAATTCACCCAATACTACATCCCCTGATACACATAGTTCCTCTCACTATCATTTACCAATAAAAAATTCTCTTGAATCACTAACCACAGGTCATATCCCTTCTTAGAATCCACTTTCTCCATCAAATCTGGACTCATGCAGTGACAAATCTCTGATTAAAACTCGCCGATTAGCCGATATCTTCAAAACTCTTGATTCAGTCGACTCTACTCACAAGAGCAAATTTCCTCTTCCCAATTGCCTTCATGTATCATCACTCGTTCCCTCAGAAACAACTCATTTTGCTTCTGCTATCAAACAATCAGAATGGTTAGATGCTATGAAAAATGAGTTTCAAGCCCTGATAGAAAACAAAACTTGGAATTTAGTCCCAAGACCACTCAATCGTCTGGTAATCGGATGTAAGTGGATTTACAAAGTCAAACCTTCGGCTGACAAAACTCATAAATACAAAGCTCAACTAGTTGCCAAGGGTTTTCTTCAAGAAGGAGGCATTGACTATCATGAGATGTTTAGTCCAGTCATCAAAGTTACCACCATTCGAATTTTGTTGGCATTAGCAGTCAGTCAGAGTTGGCACATTCAGCAACTCGACATCTCCAATGCATTCTTGCATGGGGATCTTCAGGAAATTATATACATGGATCAACCTCCGGGGTTTGAAGATACACAATATCCACATCATGTGTGCAAACTTCGGAAGTCACTATACGGCCTCAAACAAGCACCACGAGAGTGGTTCCAAAAACTCACCAGTCAATTACACCAACTTGGATTTCAAGGATCAAAGACCGACACATCACTATACTTCTCTCACACCGGACCCGTTTATATCCTCATCTATGTTGATGACATACTAATTATGGGTCCTTCTCTGTCCCAAATTTGTCACCTCATCTCCTCTCTATCAACACACTTTAAACTCAAAGATTTAGGACCAGCCTCTCGCTTTCTCAGCATCGAATTTCAATCTCATCAAGACGGTTATTTACTTACACAGACCCAATACACGATTTCCATTCTTCGTCTGCTAAAAATGGAAAACTGCAAACCACTTTCGACACCCTGTCCTCTCAGTTGCTCAGCAGTGTCCCACAAACACACCGATGATTCACATCTCTATCGACAGATTGTAGGAGCTTTACAATATCTCAATTTTGCACATCCTGACATCTCATATGCAGTAAATCAAGTGTGCAGATCAATGCACTCTCCTCAGCCTGCTGATTGGATCCGACTCAAGCATCTACTTCGGTATCTTAAACGCACAATTACTCATGGATTATACTTCAATCTTCTTCCTGCAAATTCAATTACATCTTTTAGTGATGCGGATTGGGCAGGTGATGTCTCTAGCAGACAGTCAACCAGTGGATTTCTAGTCTACCTTGGTGGTAATCTTGTTTCTTGGAGTTTCAAGAAACAGCCCACAATTGCGCGATCAAGCACGGAAGCAGAGTATAAAGCGCTCGCCAATGCAAGCTCTGAGTTAATATGGATCAGATCTCTTTTGCATGAACTCACAATTGTGTTACCACCACCTAATTTGTGGTGTGATAACATAGGGGCGACATATCTTTCTGCCAACCCAATTTTTCATGCCCGTATGAAACACATAGAGATAGATTTTCACTTTGTTCGTGAGCAGGTAGCATCTCGGCAGCTTCGGATAAGTATCATCTCAGTCAAAGATCAAGTCGCCGATCTTCTAACCAAGCCACTTCCAAAACTTCGCTTTCTTCATCTCAGATCCAAGCTCAACCTTCTACCTGCGTTGCGCTTGCGAGGGGGTGTTAATGAAGATGAAGAAACCGCTTCCGTCAATCTACCGGTTCAGACCCGCTGAACCGGCGGTTCACTTGGAGGTCTCACTTAAGCCACGTGGACCAGTCACTAACGATCTCAAGAAATGGTTATAACCGTCTCTTGACTATTCGTTTCTATAAAAACCGTGTAATAGATGTTGTTTGATATACAAGAAATATTCTTCTCAAAGACACATCTCTCTTTCCTCTTCTGTCTTCTTGCATCTCTATTCTCTTCAGACGAAACACTAGAAAACTCAAATTGGAGCAGAAGACAGAGTTTGCCAAGAAAGAGGTCGCACAGGAGAGAGAAACGTCAAGAGAACATAAGAGATTGAATTAAATACGGGAGATTGAAATGTAGAAAAGAATTCGGGGAAGAGACGCGATTACGAGGGAGGGAACGAGAGTTTACTGAGAGAAAATAGAAGGAAAGAAATTGTCAAGGAAAACTAAAAGGGACGAAAGGAAGGAATGGAAAAGGGGGAAGGAGACGACCGCAGACAGGAAGAGAGAAATCGGGAAGAGAGAAATTTCACGAAAGGAGGTGACAGAGGATGAGATCGGGAATAGCAGGAGGGGATCAGAAGTAATGAGTGAGGGAGAACGAGAGGGAGGCGACGGGAATTAGAGGGTCAAAAGGGAATTTTGAGAGGAAGAAAAGCGGAAGTGTGGAAGGAAGGAAAGAAAGAGAAAGTGGGAAGGTTTGGAAGAGAGAGAGTGAGTACGAGAGAGAGAATCCGGGAACGGTAGCTATGAAAAGAAATGAGAAAGAAGACGTGGGGGAGAGGAGAGAGAGCGAGAAAGAGGGAAAATGGAAATTCGGGAGATATGGAGAGAAAGTTGGGCGGAATTGTGCAAGAGAGGAGTTGAAGAGGCAAGGAAGAGAGAGATCGTGAAAGAGGGAGGGAGAGCAGAATTAGAGAGCCTAAATTGTAGAAAATAAAATGTGGAGAAGAGAAGAGAACGAGAGAGGGAGCGTTCGGAAGATAGAGAGGGTAAGTGCGAGAGATTGTCGGAGGGACGTACCAGACGAAGTTAGAAAAACAGAAGAGAGATACAGAAATTTAGAGATACAAAAGAGAGAGAGAGAGGTGAAAGAGAGAGAAGTGAGATGGTGATTGCGAAGGAGAGGGAGAGAAATGGAGGGAGAAGGATCTAAAGTGAGAGATCGATGGATTGGGAGAGGAAAGTAAATAATGTAGGAGGCGGATGAGCATGAGGAAGAGGGAGAGGGAAATTAAAATAGGAACTAAGAGACTAGATCGATGGAGTAGAGGAGAGAGGAAGAGATTGATGGAGTAGAGGAGAGAGATCTAAAGCAAATGAGAGAAGAATCGGAAACTGGAGACGAGGGGGAGAGCATGAGCGAGAACATCAAAGGAAGAGAAAAAAAGAGTTTCTAGGCGGCCGAATAGAATGGAATGGAGATTGCGGGAATCAGAGAGGGATCACCGAGAAGTTGGAGGACATGGAAGAGAAATTGATCGGGATTCGTAGGAAGGGTGTTTAAGAAATCAGAGAAGAACAAAGCTAAAAGAAAACAATCATTCTTGATTCTATAACTACATTGCGACGGGAAAACTCCCGGTTAGAATTGTAACCCTAAGAGAGAGAAGTAGCAGCGAGGAAGGAGAAAGAGGAAGCAACAAAAGAAGAGGAAGAAGAGCTCCCGAAACAGTTTTTTCCCTTTTTATTCTCCCTAATCTCCGCTTTGGCTGGGATCACATTGTTTGACTGGGTTTCCAATTTCTTGTCTTGGACAGCCCATTAAGCCCTTTAAGCACTTCCATTTTGGAGGATCTTGCTGCCCTTCCTCTTGTATACTTCATTTCCTTGCTTTGGACAGCCCATTCTGCCTTTTATTTTGGAGGGTTTTGTTACTCTTCCTCTTATATGGTTCATGAAAATAAGAAAAAGCAAAAGTCATGCAAAATAATCTCTTTTTGATGCATTAATAGGCTACAACATCAAGTCAAGAGATAATGGAAGAGATGGTGCATTGAAGAGTTTAATAAAGCTAAATAAGAACAATAAATGGGTGGCTATAACTACATTTCATGTTCTTATCATAGACCCGAGTCCACCCGGTTGCCATCGAAGCACGTGCCCCAACAGAGGACCGTTGATCACATAAGTGGGCGACACATGGACACATCATGGGCTTTTGATCAAGATCGGACGGGCATTTATCGTGGGATCGTGGGATCCTGGCCCACGATCATCGCGCCATCGTGGCCGTCGATTGGTCCTCACCGGATCAAATGGCTCGTATTTTTTGCGCCGAATTTCCTTATAAATACCGATGTTCTTCCTTTGTATCTTAATCCCTGATTGAATCGTGAAGAAATTAAGCGGTTTTTGAGAAAAATCCTGAGTTCTTTGTGATCCCCCCGCGTTTAGAATCGATTGCAATCCAATTGGGGTGGGATTGATCACGAATCATCACGAGATTTGATCAAATTCTCCCCTTGAACGCCGAACATACGTCGAGGAAGAAATCAAGCAAATTAACTCCAATCGACGCGATTTGGAGCTTAATCTTCACGTCAATCGGATTAGTAGTGTGAATCGATCATTCATCTTGTGATAATTGTAATATATATTAGATTTAGGTAGTTAATTTCATGATTTAAATTGAATTGATCTTCATTTTCACCCAAATTTCATTCGGATTTTTGCTGATTTTGAAATAAGGATTTCTCCCTGATCTTAAGTCTAAATTGTTTGATTTTTATTTCATTGGATTTCTTATTTCATCAGATTTCTATGGATAGTAAAATCATAAAATTTCATCATTATTTGGCCCCTCAATTTAATGTTTGACCATCTACTATTCATTTTCAACCCGAATTTGGGCGTTGACTTGTGGGTGCAATTACTTTTAAAATATAAGGTGAAATTTGATAATTTTGGTCTCTTTGGAATCCTCTGGTTGTTAGCTTTCCATTCATATATAAATTTCAAGATGTGGATATCATTTGGTTAGTCAATTTGAAGATTTACACCAAAGTGTTCATTTCAGGATTTTTCTGATATTTAATTTTCAGTAATTGATAATAAATCCAATTCTTCTTGAAAAATCATGAATTTTATATCAATAATTTTCATTTTCTCTCTAGTTTCTGAATATATAACTTTCGTAATATTTTAAGCTCTTTTTGTTCTCTGATTTTTAGAAGGTCAACTATTGGTCAAAGTCAATGCTTTGACCTTGACTTTTGACATTTCTTCTAAAAAATCAGTTTCTAAAGTCTTAAAATATCTTCTCTGATATAATTCTATCATTTACATTAATAATATTATAAATTCATTTCTTAAAAACATTAATTAAACCTAAGTTTGACCATGTCAACTCTACGATCAAAGTCAACCTTGTTCTCTGTGGATTGACCCGATCTTTACATTATACTTGATTTTATATCTTTGTTATTGTGAGTTTGGAATTATAAATTTTGTTTGACCAACGTTTGTGTGTTTTAATGACCGTATAAAACCATACGTTAGTGGTCCACTTAAATCGCGCGATCATGGCCGTCCAATCTTCTTCAAACAAATTGGACGGCCCACATTTTTCGCGCGATTTTTCCTATAAAAATGATGATCTTTCTCCTTGTAAACCAACTTTTGATTGAATCATGAAGAGATTAATCAATTTTGGAACAAATTCGTCAGTTCTTCGTGATCCCCCTATACTCTAGACTCAATTATGATCATATTGAGGAAGGATTGATCACAAATCATTGCAAGAATCGATAGAAATCTCCCCTTAAATACCGAACGCATGCCGAAGAAGAAATCGAGCAAATACACTTCAATCAACGTGATTTCAAGCCTAATCTTCGCGTCAATTGGGTTACTAGTGTGATTTGATCATCTCCCTTGCAATAATTGTAGTTTATATTAGATTTAGATAGTCAATTTCAGTTTAGAAATCCAATTGTTCATCGTTTAGCCCAAATTTGGGTGTGAATTTTTGCTGATTTTGAAACAAAGATTGCTCCTTGATCTTAATTCCAAATGATTTGATTTTTGGTTTCATTGGATTTCTTGTTTCATCAGCTTTCCGTGGATATTTAATTCGTAAAATTTCATGATCATTTGACCCTTCAATTTGATGTTTGACCATTGACTATTTATTTTCAATCCGAATTTGGGCGTTGACTTGCGGGAAATTACTCTTAAAATAAGGTAAAATTTGATAATTTTGGTCTCTTTGGAACCCTCTGGTTGTTAGCTTTCTATTCATATATGAATTGTTTGATTTGGATATCATTTGGTTAGTCAATTTGATGATTTAGACCGAAGTGTTCATTTCGAGATATCTTTGATTTTCAATAAATCATAATAAATCCAATTCTTCTCGAAAAGTCACGAATTATATATCAAAATTTTCTATTTTCTCTCTAGTTTCTGAAAATATAATTTTTGTAATATTTTACCTTCTTTTTATTCTCTGATTTTACATAAAGTCAATAGTTGGTCAAAGTCAACACTTTGACCTTGACTTTTGACTTTTCTTCGTCAAATCATTTTCTAAATATCTTAAAATATCTTCTCTCATATATTTATATCATTTCCATTAATTATATATCACTTTCATGTCTTAAAATTTCTATTTAAACCTAAGTTTAACTAAGTCAACCCTTTGATCAAAGTCAACCATGTTCTTTGTGGATCGACCCGATCTTTACACAATACTTGATTTCATATTTTTGTATTTGTGAGTTCAGAATTATAAATTTTGTTTGACCGACATTTGTGTGTTTTCAACGATCGTATAACTTGTCTCGTCAACAAGCTCCCATAATGGGCCATATTTTATTAATCTAATTTTTGGCTCATAAATTAAATAATATGTCATTCAATGCATTTTAATTTAAGTAATAATAAGAGAATAAATTTTCACTCAAAAATATACTCAAGTACTTAACAAAAAGTAAAACTAAATAATCTTAGAGTGTAATAAAAATATTTTCTCATATTATTTTACATTTATAACTCAAATAAAATCTCAAATATACATGGGGGTAATTTCTTTAAAATTCAACTTTGATTTATACATTATTAACCCTTAAAATAGAGCATTTTGAGTTTTTTGAAGTAAAATGCATAGAATGATGAATATGCACACAAAGTATGATAACTTGCATTTGGGTAATATTAATTGTGCCAGAAAATGTACTAATAATTATTTAAACTCAAGTATAAGTTGCATGTTATCATTTCTCAAAATTCTCATATTGATTAAACTAACACAACTATTATGGAACTTATTAGAGACTTGAAAGAGGACAAGAAAAATCACCAGATGCTCATTGAGAAGCAACAAAACTTTATCAAAAAGATGATGATGGAGAAACTCAAAAGAGGGCAAGGAATGCAATAACTCTATCAAAACTCAAGAAATGAGAAGATGAAAGGTAAATTGGATGAAATCGCTTAATATGAAACATCATGCAGGTCAACTCCAAACTCAATTTCTTGTCAATCCTAAAAATTTATGTTATATAGATAGTGGTATGCCTATTTTTGCAGATGCTCATGATGAGAGTGCATGTGAAATCCCAACCGATGATGGTAAGTTAAGGGAGAAGAGTGATAAGAATGTCATTTCCAAGCTTAAGAATGGAAAGAACTTGAGCAATTCAAATTACCTAATTTAGAAGAAAAATCTTAAGGACCGAGGGATGAATTAGAAAGTGAGACAGCTCAAGAGTGTGATAAAGAGCGAAATTTATTATCTCCAAATCCTAAAGATTTTGTACCACATAATCCCTCCCTGAGTGCTTTTGAGATTATTTTAAAATATTCCTTCTTATTCTAAATTTGAGAAAGAGCTTTGTAAACAATTTAGGAAACCAAAGCAAGTTCATCTTTCCGAGAGTGTGGGTTCCATTTTGTTGAATGATATTCTTAGGAATGAATAGGAGGAATGATGCTTTTGGAAGATAAGACTCTAGGAACCAAATAGAGCAAGGAGTGACTTAGGGTATGATCAACTACAGCAAGGAGAGGTACATGTGTATATATAGGGAGCAAGAGAGAGAGAGAGAGAGCAAGTGAGGAATTATGATATTGCCATTATATTTCACATGTTCTCACACTCCCTCTTAAGCTAGAGCCTAAATATGTTAAAGGAGGTGACGTTTAGCCCTTTCATGAGAATGTCCACCAATGGGTTAGAGGAACCAACATGTGGAGTAGAGATGAGGCCAGAAATGACCTAATATCGACTACTCTGATAGTCAATCTCAGTATATTTGGTCCTCTCATGAAATGTAGGGCTCTTTGCAATGAGTTGTGTTTGAAGTGTGTTTTCATTAATCTTTCATATTCTAGTTGTAGATTTCATTTTATAATGTTAGATTAAGAATAATTTTAAGTTTTATTCTCCTTGTAAATGACTTTTTCTCTCTAACTCCTCTCTTTGATTTTTCCTTAGATTTAACTCTAATTCTCCATGGATTCAACGCATTCGCTAATTATATTCAATGTATCTTAATTTAAAGTAAATTTGGTGTTTTTCCTGTTGACATCTGTTTTTAATGACCACACAAATTATTCTTGTCAAGTGCCTACATGGTGCTCACCTTGTGCTCACCATGTTGCTCGAAAGTGCACAACAAGCCCTCACCATGTTTCTCAAAAGTTCTCGACAAGCCCTCACCATGTTTTGCCAAGGCACCCAAATGGTGCGTTAAGGTACCTAGTTGGCAAACCAAGGCTCTTGCTAAGCCGCCAATGAAGCATGCACCAAGTCCTATTGAAGAGCCTTTCTAGGATGCAAGGCCATGCTGATACCATACAATTTATACATGTAATTATATGATTATTAATACAAATTAAGGCATAAAACATTCCATTCTTATGCATGATATCTTACTTTGAGTGCATATCTATCATAATATGCAATTTTGAGTTATAATATCAAAATGTATTATTTTAGGGATAATTATACGTAATTAAATAATCTATTTTATTCTCATCTTTATTTGAGATTATAATTAAGTTTTAATGTTAAATAATAAGAGAAAATATTTTTATATACACTCATCTATTTTTCTAGTTTATTTTTCTAAAAGAAATCTATTAATTTTTTAAAATAAAAATTTATTCTCTTGTTATTTATTAAATTTGAATTTTTAGAATGATAGATTACTTAACTTCCGATCAAGAAAAAAATAAATTTGGTTTAATTTTTACTTATATTTTGAAAGAAATAAATTTTCTAATTTTTAGGAATTTTCTAAAAAATTGTTTTTTTAAACAAAAACGTAAGGAATTTTCTAAAAAATTTAGGAAAAGTGGGACTACGTTTTTGTTTTCTTTTACTTAGGTGATGTGGCGCGCTCGTAAGTGTCTGATTGACATGAAAGGAAACGATTTAATCTTAGCCCTTGATTTTCACTTACTCGAAGGGGTACACAGTGCACTCTGATTGGACGATGATTAATCTTAGCCATTCATCTAAAGAGTTATAACGGCTAAGATTAAATGAGCCCGATGGACTTCTATGGATATGTGGCATCATTTGGAGCGTTCGATGGAGATCGAATGGTAATCGTTCTGCAGTGATTGTTCTTCACGCAATGCTGCAGCATAATCTAGGCGTTCCATCAAGGATCTGACGACCATGACTTAATGTTGGTGATTCATCTCCTAAAGATTAATCATGGTCGTTGATCAAAGATGAAAAGATGATTGAATGGCTATGCATAATTTCAACTATATTTATACTCTTTCTTCGACGGGAAATGTATTCTTGAATGTTTCGAGTAATCGAGCTATTGATACATCTCAATCCTTGAATCTCTTGCTTTTCTCCTCTACTAGACTGATTTCCTCGTCCAAGGAGTGCTTGAAAGTCAGATTTTGTGGAGAGAGAATCAAGAGAATTCGCCTCTTGAACTCCGGATTTTTACTTTTCCAAACGCGGAATGAAAAGCCTTAATCCGATGACGAATTGGATCATTTCGAGCATGATATTGGGGTTAGATTACATGTTTTCTCCCCAATATTTCTTTTAATATCATTAGATTTCAAATTCAAATTGTAGATTAGTCAAATTTTATAATTTCTCTTTGTTTTCTCTCTCTTCGCGATCAAATTTTCTACCTAGATTTTGCTCCTTGATTTCTCTGTGAATATTGATTCAAATCGAGTGATTCTTGATTCTGTGGATTCATTTTGGACTATTCTGTCTAAATCTACCGAAATTCTAATTTTCTCACCTCAATTCCTTGTCCAATTTGATCAAATTTTAAGAAAACCTCAAAAACTCCTTATTTCTCCATAGATTTGACCCGTATTCACCATTATACTATTGAATTCAGGATTAAAACTTAAATTTGGTGAGTTTGGAAATTGTTTTAACATGCATTCGTGCTTTTTCAATGACCTCATGAATTCATCTCGTCACATGTTGAGCAAGAGAGAACCGTGTTTTTGTCAAAAGCAACATAAACCTTGGAGGCAGATTACCAAAACCTCCATTGGAATCCTATGGAGAATTGCATCTAGATGTGATTTTGTCATCTAACAAGTTCCGTTTCAATTTAGAATCAAATCACAATATGATTTAGGTTGTATTCAATAAAATTTTATGGATCTTGAAAAAGATTCAAACCAGAAAGGTGTCTGCAATGAGACTCAATGATATCTTGAGTGTAACCGATGATTCACGCCAATTTTTAGAAGAAAATTTTCTTGATTTAGTAGGTTGATAGCTCTAAAATATAAGTCACATTCATATATCATTTATCATGTTTAAGTGTTGATCAAGATTATAGGAATGAGAATATTTATTTTTATACTGTTAAATGTGATGAAAATATTAAAAATGTTAGAATAAAATATTAACTCTAAAAGTTTGGTTTTTCAAACCTTAAAATTCTTTTAAGATTCACCTCATTCTTTTTCAAGTTTTGGATTTCAATGATTTAAACAAAAATAATAAAATAAAACATTTTTAATAAACTTTAAAAGTTAGTTGCTAAAATTTTAGAATTAATATTTTATTCTCTTATTATTTCTTAAATTAGATGGCATAGAATGAAAGGTTGTTTAATTATGTTGAATGAATAATATTTGGATTAAAAATTAGTGTTTAAAATATATGAATTTTATTAAGTTTTTACATTTTTTGGAATTTTTATAAATTTATTTTCTATATCTTTAAGTGAAATTCTGAAAAAATGAGTCCACCTGGGCAGATGATGTGGCAAAGCGCTTATACGTGGCTGCACATAGTAGTGCCTAAGGATACTAGGCAACTTGTGGGGGGTGCCTTCATGGCACCACATGAGAGGATTAGTAGTTTTACTAATTATACTTCTGTAGCCTGATGACATTCAAGCCTAATTCACATGCTTTATATAATTTGATCATGTTTGAAATTTTTTACAATTTTTAAGTAAATTTCTTATTTTCCTTTTTAAGTGTCGTGACATGATCATGAGCGTTGGATCTCTAGAACTGCTCCTAGCTCTCTATCATCTCTTACTCAATGGAGTATGTGTCACAATCAAAGAAAACGATCGATTGGTCTTAACGTCAATGAATTCTAGCTATTAATTGAGGAGTTAAATGGCCAAGATTTAACACGCCTTTTGGAGTCCACTACAATGGGCGGTGCAATTTGAGGGGACGAATCAATATCAAATGGCGATTGTTACACCATGTTTCATACACTCTTGAAGACATGACGAAATCTAGGTGCTCTGATAAAAATCAAAAGGCTACAAATAAACGGTGTCTTTTTGCCCTTATTTCTTTTAATCATAGCTATTGATCACATTTGAGAAGACAATCTGATAGCTAGCCCAATTCTCCCTCTATTTATACTCTCTCTAATTTACGATAATAATATTGGTAGCGTACGACCCCCGTCGCCACCAAGACACGATATCACGGCGCCGGAGGAGCCCTTTTCGCCGCGTTGATCTATTTACTTATCTTTATTTCTTTATTATAAACTTTTGACCCGCACGTGTTTAAGCGGGTCCTCGCTCATTTTCCTTTCCCTTTTATGCTTCCGGGTGGGTTCTCCCCTTTTCGGGATCCCATTCGTGAAGCCCTTTCTTCTTGGTGAACCTCATTTTCTATGAATATGTTTGGGTTTTGGGTTGTGGGCCTCAAGTGGGCCCTTTCTCCTCTCGGCCCATTTTTGGGCTCTGTAAGAGGGGAAGAACCCCCCCACAAACCCTAGCCGTCATTTGAGAAAGAAAGGAGTTTCCTCCATCTCGAGTGGCTGCTCATGGAAGGCCAGGGAAGGAGTCCAACCGCCGCCGCATGCCTCCGTGCCGCCGCCGCCGCCGCGACGACCGCCGCCGCCGCGACGACCGCCGCCACTCCTTGCCCCGACCATGAGGATACCATCGTGCCGCCGCCGCCCTTGCGCTGCCGCTGCCACCACCCTTGAGTCGCCGCCGCCGCCATCCCCACCACGCGCATCCCTCCTCCATCCTCCTCCCCGCTTCCCTTCCTTCCTGGATCTCTCCACCGTCTCCTCCGGTGAACTTCCCTGTCACCACCCCTGCCGGTCCGCCTCTAGCTCCCCTCCCGATCCACGCATCCCCTCCAGCTCCTCCTCCAACCCTTCCTCTCCAGCCCCGCGCGACGCCCCTCTGCGTCCTCCCCCTCCGGCCATCTTCCTCCCTCCCCTCGACTACCCAATTCGCCGCCCAGAGAACCCAGCTTCTTCCCGCCTCGACGACCTCCCCCAATCCGAATTCAACCTCGCCCAAATTCCGTTCCTCCTCCACCCCCCATCGCACACGAACCTTCCTCTCACCTCCCCGCTCCATCCCCGAGAACCACCCCAATTTCCCCACCATTCCCTCGTCCTGCAGAAATTTGCATCGACGGCCTGCGAACTCCCCGTTTGACCTCGCGAATCCACACCACGCGAACTCCCCGTTTCCCGTTCACCGCTTCTCCATCCCGAGCTCCCCCCTGCTTCCCCACCTTCCTCTCCAACTTCTGCACTCAACGCCCAGCTACACGCATGCCGTCACACCCTCCCGACTCCGGAATTTCTGCCAAAATTTCTGTAGGCGCCCGCAAACCTCTCTCCTCGAATTTCCCTTCCCGCGACGCCTCTATCTCCCTTTCCGCATCTCCGTCGGCTTCTACGCGTCGCCGCGACCTTCCATCTCTCCCGCATCCTGTCGACCGCTGATTCCCCATTCCCGCAACCCTCCTCCCTACCAATTCCTCTGCCCTCCCCCTGAAGAATTGCCGACTCGCTTTCGCTCTTGCGAGCCAGTCAACGCCCAGTCGCACCCTCATCTTCACCTTCCCTCTCCGTCTGCCTAACCGCGCCCGTTCCGCAGTCTGCCCGTCCGAATCCTCTCCTCCACTCCCTGACGCCTTGCCTTCGCCCCCCTTTCCCCTCCCCCACGCCGTCCTGCCGAATTCACCTGTCCGCTGCCAAATTCTCCCAACCACCTCGCCAAAATCAATTTCCGCGGAATTTGACATTTCCGCGGAATTCAGCCTTCCGCGGGATTCCCTCGATCGCGGATTAGTCCCTGCCGCGAAAATCGAGTTCACTCACGCTCCGCGCCATTCCATCTACCACCGCCCCTGCCGCTCCCCTCCTTCAACCGATCGCCCACTTCCCCGCGCCTTGCTGAAGTCACCCATCCCGTCTCGTTGAATTCAGCCACACCCTGTCCCAATTCCCCTCACCCCACCTCTGCCGCATCTCTCCCACTCACCCCGCGAATTCAATCCGCCTTCAGATTCCAACTCAGTTGCCGAATCTCCCACCCCCAAAATTCGACCCACCTGAATCGTGATTCCGGGATTTGCCCCGCTGCCGGAATTCACCGTACCCTACCGCACCTCTCTACCAAAGTCATCTTGCTCATCCTCCGGATTTCCCGCTGAACCCACCCTCCGGATCCCCTGCCAAGATCACTTCCCTCCGCCCGTCTCTAGCAGAATTCCCCGATCCCCCTCTCGACTCCCTGCCCAAATTCACTGCTCTAAAACCTGAATTCCTCCCCAAACTCCCTACCCGACGCTCCCCGTTTCTGCCGAACTCCACGCCGAGGCGACCTGCCGAATCGGGGGTGATTCCCGATCGCGCGCCATCTCCTAACCCTGCCTCTCCGCAAGGTTCCGCTCGCGTTTTTGCCCCGGGACGCGCCGACTTCTTCCCCCGCCTCAGGACGCCGCCGCGCCCAGCCCCGAGCTGTACTCGTTCCAGGTTGACCACCGGTCAACCTTGTCTGCCGCGCCCATCGGGTAGCCGCAGTTTGCCCGCGTCCCCATGGGCTACCCCGCGCCGACCCGGCCAGCCTGCGCTGTGGGCTGACTGGATCCAGCCCGCCCGGCACGCACTGCGCCCCTTTGGTACACGCCCGCTGACCCGCGTGTTAGAAACTGAGATTGAGAGGAGAGAAGAAAGGGATAAGAAGATGGGAGAAGATGAACACAGCAGAAACGCCTGTAACTGAATCTTTCTTAATCCCGCATAAGTTACAAGCTTGATGACCTCTCAATTTATAGGTCATGTACTATATTTTGCCCTATTCTATGTTTAATCCTAAACTACATTTAATCTTAACTATCTTTGGCCTAATTACTATGTGTTAATAAGAGGCTCATGATTAAATATGTCCCCATATTTGTAATTGTTAGAGCAAGAAGAAAGAGAGAGTGATTTCCTTGATTAGACGCCCCCATGCAATGGGGGCTTAATATAGGAGAGAGGAGACTAGTGGGCCGAGCCCACTAGAGAGAGAGAGAGAGGGAGAAGTGATACATGCCCATTAACACTCCCCCTCAAGCTGGAGTGTGGAGGTCGAACATGCCCAGCTTGGACCCCATAGTATCAGCCGGGACTCACCGGGCATCTGGGAAGGGCGCATCCTCCGGGAAGAACCGTATCTCCCATCCACCCTGCAAGTACTGTGGGAAGACATCACACGCAGCAGAGAAGTGCTGGAAGGAGTTCGGGAAGCCCGCCTGGGCCATGGCTGCTGCAGGAGGCAAGGCGTCCTCCACTCCTGCCGAAGGCTCTTCCTCTACTGCTACTTCAGCCGGAGGGATGGTTAGCCTCTCACTCTCTCCTTCGGAGCTGGCCTACATTCAGGCATCACGCGCCTCCTCACTTTGCCCGCCTGCGGCACCATCAGCCAGTCTTGCGGCATTGACCAGCAGCTTGGCGTCCTATGCGGGAGGACGCGGCTCTTCTCCAGGTACGCCGTCTATCTCAACTCCTCCTATTACTTCTTGGGTTATTGACTCGGGGGCCTCTTCCCACATGACCGGTTTTCCCACTATTCTGACCTCTTACCGGCCTGACACCTCCATTCCTGACGTCCGTATAGCTGACGGTCGTTCCTGTCCCCGTCCTCTGCATCGCCGGCCTCGTGCCACATCTTCCCTTCCTTTACAGAACGTCTTGTATATTCCCGGTTTTCCTGCCAATCTGTTGTCCATCAGTGCGATCACTAAAGCCCTTCACTGCGGTGTGTTCTTCTTTCCTCATCACTGCATCTTCCAGGATCTCGATACGGGCCGGAGGATTGGACTGGGCCGTGAGAACGGACGTGGGATCTACGAGCTGGTGGCTGATTCTCCTTCTACGGGACTCAAAGCCCTTTTTGCACTTTCTGCTTCCTCTAGTTCTCTTCATGACTCCTTTTTATGGCACTCCCGATTGGGGCATCCTAGTCTTGTCAAACTTAAGGAAACTCTTCCCTGGTTAAAGTTATCTGAGTTTCATTGTGAGTCCTGTGAACTAGGGAAGCATCATCGATCATCATACCCCTCGCGCACTGGTCCACCTACTCATAGTCCGTTTGACTTGGTCCACTGCGACGTCTGGGGTCCTGCCGTGCATTCATCTCCTACAGGAGGAAAGTATTACATGGTGTTTGTTGATGATTACACTCGGGCGAGTTGGACGTATATTTTGAAAAGTCGGAAGGAAGTACTTTCTCGGGTTCAGTATTTTCTCCTTGAGATCAGTACCCAGTACATGACTAAGGTAAAAGTCCTGCGCACGGACAATGCACTTGAGTTCACTCAGAAGGCGATTGAGGACCTCTGTCTGGCTCATGGGATAGTCCATCAGACTACTTGTCCATATACCTCGCAGCAGAATGGAGTGGCCGAGAGGAAGCATCGACACCTTCTCGACATGGTCCGCACACTGCTGCTTGCTATGCGAGTACCTCAGTATCTCTGGTGTGACGCTGTCCTGACTGCTACATATTTGGTGAACCGTCTCCCATCTGCTGCTCTTGGAGGTGCGGTTCCCCTTCAGCGATTGACTCCTATGGCTGATATCTTGTTAGAGCAAGAAGAAAGAGAGAGTGATTTCCTTGATTAGACGCCCCCATGCAATGGGGGCTTAATATAGGAGAGAGGAGACTAGTGGGCCGAGCCCACTAGAGAGAGAGAGAGAGGGAGAAGTGATACATGCCCATTAACAGTAATAACTATTTAAAATATATAGTCCGATGAAGTTTACCGAGTTAAAGACTCGGCGTCCCGCTTATACCCCCCCTCAAGCTGAGCCTCTGAACAGGGAGTGCCAGAGACGAGGTGAAGCTTGGATCTCAATTGAGCGAACCATACCTTGGGCAAGGGCTTCGTGAGAATATCGGCCACCTGATCTTGAGTAGATATGAAACCAATGTGCAGTAGCTTGGCCGCAACTCGCTCACGAACAAAGTGGAAATCGATCTCGATGTGCTTGGTTCTAGCATGAAACACCGGATTTGCTGCCAGATATGTAGCCCCAATGTTGTCACAGTACAGGAGTGGGGCACGATTCATTTTGATTTGCAGCTCGTTTAGTAGGGACTCAATCCAAATGATCTCTGATGTTGCATTTGCCAATGATTTATACTCTGCCTCAGTACTTGACCGTGCTACTGTCTGTTGCTTTTTTGAGCACCATGATATTATGTTGCTTCCCAAATATACTAAATATCCTCCGATGGAACGCCGATCAATCGTGGACCCAGCCCAATCAGAATCACTGTAGGCGGATATAAATTGTTCAGCTTTTCTTGAGAGCAGAAGTCCGAAAAGGATAGTTCCTTTGAGATATCGTAAGAGATGCTTGAGATCAGACCAATCTTGAGTTGTGGGTTGATGCATTTTCTGACATGCTTTATTTACCGCAAAAGAAATGTCTGGCCGTGTTAATGTTACATATTGCAGCGCCCCAACCACACTTTGATAGAGAGTGACATTGTCTGCACAGACATCATTAGAGATAGTGATATAGGAAGAGGATGAGCAGGGAGTTGCCGTGGGTTTGGCATCCTCCATGTTCATCCTCTTTAAAATAGATGCAATGTATTTAGATTGAGAGAGAACAACCCCATCTTTATGCGATTGAAGTTCGATTCCAAGAAAATAGGAGGCTGGACCCAGATCACGGAGGGAAATTTTTCATTTAATGATGTAATTAAAAAACTGATCTCAGATTGATTTGGACTTAAAATCAGCATGTCATCAACATAGATTAATACAAAGAAGGGAAATGGCGAATGTGGTTTAAAAAACAAAGATGTGTCGGTCTTTGATCAAGTAAATCCAAGAGATACAAGACATGATGAAAGTTTATGAAACCACGCCCTAGGAGCTTGTTTCAGACCATATAGTGACTTATTTAACCGACATACATGATTTGGATGGTCTGAATTTTTAAACCCGGGGGGTTGTTCCATGTAAATTGTTTCAGTTAGATCCCCATGCAGAAATGCATTGGAAATATCAATTTGATGGATACACCACTTGTTGCTCACTGCCAAGGAAAGTAGCAAGCGAATAGTGGTGTGTTTGATGACGGGACTGAATGTTTCATGAAAATCAAGATCCACTTGCTGCCAATAACATGAAAGGTTGGTAGTCTGGGAACAAGACTCCATGTGTTGTTCATGGAGAGAGCTGATAATTCCTCCTTCATGGCTTTGATCCAGTTGGGATCTTTAGATGCAACGTTAAAGTTAGTTGGTTCACTGGCAGTACATACAACAGACAAACAATGTGGAAGAGGATATTTAGGAACAACAACAATGAATGTTTTTGGTTTTCTGGTTCGTTTTGGTCTACCAAGTGCTTTTGTTTGTTCTTCACCAGCTTTGAAGACAAACTTAGATGCACATTCTGGATGAGTTTGGTCATAGATTTCTTTAAGAGACCGTTTTTTCGGTGATGGTGATAAATCTGGGAACTCAGAGTCATCTACATCATTGACGTGAGGAAGAGGTTCAGTACTTATACCTTGGTTGTCTGTCACAGGAGGCGTAGTAGATGTGCTCATATCATGCGGATCATCTCTAATGATCTCTAAATCTTGTACTTGATCTTGTGTAAGCAAGTCGTTTTGAACAGGAGATGGGGCAGGCATTGGAGCATAGATTGGATGAGAGCCAAGGATTCCCAGATTCTGTGTATCTATAGGGGCTTTATCTGAGATATGTTTTGTAAGTAGAGATTGATTTTGCTTAAATGGGAAGGTGGTCTCATTGAAGACAACATGTCTTGAGATGTGCATTTTTCCAGAATTCAAGGAGAGACACCTATATCCATGATGTAAAGCACTATATCCGAGGAACACACATTGATCAGATCGTAAGGTAAGTTTGTTTTGGGCATAGGAACGAAGATTCGGATAGCAGAGGCACCCAAATGTTTTCATGAATTTGTAATCAGGTAATCATTTAAAAAGGACTTCAAATGGTGATCTATTTTGTAGAACAGGGGTAGGAAGATGATTAATTAAATATGTAGCAGTTGCAGCTCCCTCATCCCAAAATTTATTTGGTAGATGAGACTCGGCTAGCAAGGACAGACACATTTCAATGATATGTCTGTGCTTGCGTTCCGCAGTCCCATTTTGTTCTGGAGTATGTGGGCATGAGACACGATGAATCACTCCATTAGTCTTCAAGTAGTGATTCATGATGAACTAAAACTTGGTTGATTATATCGTTGTTGTGTGTTCTAATTCATGCAATACATTTATAATTCCTCACTTAGGACAGTAGTAAGCAAGGGTCGATCCTCAGGGAATCTAGGTAGTGAGGGTTGAGACGAAAGTAGAAGAAGGGATGAATTCCTATAGTGGAGGATATTAGAAGTTAGAAGGTGAATTATATAGAGGTAATGGATGTGATTGGTGGGATTATATTTTTTTAGTACTAATTAGAGGAAAAGAGAGTAGAATTGGAAGGGTAGAGATCGATTGAAGGTGAGAAAAGAGAAGTGAAGGGGAGATGAAAGAGGGGAAATCGTATGGAGATAGATGATATGGTTAGGTATGATTTGTGAAGCAAATGCAATAACCTACAATTAAAATAGAAGAAAAGATCCTACATTATCCATGGAAAAGGCTTACAAGAGAATCCCTCCTCAGAATCTTCCCACAAACCCCGTGTTGGTGCCAATCCTAGGCCGGGTGGTGCTTGATTCGCTACGACGACGTTCTCCTCTTGCTCTCCTTCTCCAGATCAAACTCAAGCATCCGATGATGCTTAGCTTGGGCCTAAGCTTCTCCCCCTTTCCTGCTGGTGACCTGGTGTCAAGAGAGAGCCAAAAGACAAGAGAATTCGAAGTGGAGGAGGAGCTTTTTTCGGAGTTAGGGCTTCCTCTCAATCCGACGGTCGAGATTGATTTTTGAGAGCTTTGAGGGTCCGATGGAAATCTCAACCGTACAGATTGGAAGAGCACGGTGAGATTAGCCTCTCTTCAAAATTTCATCCCGATCGGACGGCTAGATTATGAGATATCACCCTTTCTTTTTCGAGCATTCCTAGCCGTCCGATCGGGTGATCTCTTGTGTCAGCGGTCCTCCTTCATCAAGCCATCGGATCGCGCCACGTCACCCTCACGCCGGCCGTCGGATTTCCGCCACGTCACCTGCAAGATAATCAACCGTTAAATAAAAGTCAAAAAAGGTAAATGAGAGGAATCTGCGTCGATTCACTTTCGCCGCAGATTCCTCCTTTAGCGCGAATAAGAGAGCGCCACGTCGCTCTCTTATTCTCGCTTCGCGGTCAACAATAACGGCGCGCCGCAGGTAAGTAAAATTTACTAATATTTTAATCGTTAAAACGAAAACGACAAAACAATAACATAAACAAAACGACAAAACCGCAAATTCGTAACGATGAAATAAAATACTATTTAATCTAACCCTCGATTCGACAAAACGACAAAACGGCAGAATAAAATAAACAAAACGACGAAACGAAATAACAAAACGACGAAACCGCGAGAAAACGACAAAGCGGAGTTGGCAAAACGACAAAAGAAAAGAAAGACAAAACGATAAAATAGAGCGATGACATGTAGCGACAAAACGATAAAATGCGGCGACTATTCCACATTCGGTCAACTCTTGCGGCGCCAGCGCGAGTGCTCCACGTCATCTGCACGGTAAGTAAACGACAAAAAACCGTGATGATTATAATTAATAAAAATAAAAAATAAAAAAATAAAAACAAACTAAAGAGAAAACGCTGCTACCAGATCGCGACACGTGTCGCGATCTGGTGGCGTCTATCTGACTTACCTTTCCAAAACCGAAATTTGTAGATATACCCCTGACACCCATAATTATGCAAGAATCATTGGATTAATTGGAAATAAGCCATGAAAATTCATTTAAATCACTTATAAATCCAAACAAAAAATATATTTTGCTATAAAAATTCATTTCATTGCTCATTTATAATCTAAGAGAGATATCCAAATATTATAAAGTTCAGGAAATACCATAAAAGCATAATGAAGCAAGATTAAGCAATTTAAGCATAATAACACATAAATATATTCTTTTTAAGCCAAATGTTCATGAAAAGTTAGAGTTAAAGGTCATAGATTTATGTGTTATCAATTCACAGCTTGAAATTCCCCACCCCAATCTGATTGAAACGAGATTAGTTTGGTGGAGAATTGTCTTTCGACTTGATGATGGAAGGCGATGAACGTTTCAAGAACATCACTCTTTCTTTGGAGAGGGTAGAAACCAGGTAAATTTGCTGTAATCATCAATGAAGATCACATAATATTGAAAACCGAAATGTGATGTGACGGGAGCTGGTCCCCACAAATCAGAATGTACTAGTTCAAGAGGTTTATTTGAGGTTTGAGATGATGCAGAGAAGGGAAGTTTATGAGCTTTAGAAAGGCAGCAGCTCTCACAAATATAAGACTTGGGAAGTTGAGTTGTTGGTAGACCAAACTTCTCAATAGTGTGTTTTAGGATCTTGAACTGTGGATGTCCCAAACGATTGTGCCAAGTCAAAGGAGTGGCCTTTTCTCCGAGAAATGCTGTTGCCTTGGTATTCACTGGCTCTATATAGTAGAGTCCATTTCTAAGCGTCCCCTGGAGGAGGATGCGGTTGGTTGTTTTGTCCTTCACAAGACAATATGACGAATGAAATTCACAATAAACATTATTGTCAGATGTTAATTTTTGAACAGATAGTAAATTTCTTTTAATTTTTGGAACATAAAAGATGGAATTCAATTTTAAAGGATAGTACGATGAAGTAATGATATTGGAACCGAGTGAGTGAATTTTCAAACCTTCACCATTACCTATGTGCAGCTGATCTGGACCTTGATATGCCATAGAAAAATTGATGAGACTTGGGTCTGGAGTGACATGATGTGTCGCTCCACTGTCTGGATACCAAGGAGCTTGGTTTGATTGTTGTCCTCCCCGATTTTGTGGGAGTTGACTTTGACATATGGGTTGTTGCTGATTCTGGTAAGTCATATATGCATGAGGAGCAGATGGATTTGCTGGATATTGAAAAGCAGGGAAGCTTTGCACGTTTAAATGTTCTCTGCATTCCCTTCCTCGGTGACCCGAGAGTCCACAGATTTGGCATCTAGGCGCAGATCGATTTTTGTTCCAACCTTGGCCGCGACCTCTGTTTTGCTGTCCTCCCCGATTACCATTGTAATTTTGGTAACCTCCTTTGTTTTGGGTAGGTGGCTGATTGTTTGTGACACTCTTGTGTTCCTAAGATGCTTGAACTTGGTTTGCCATGGGAGGAAATGAACTACTAGAGTTCCCTTGATTGTAGAATGATAGACATGCCTCATGAGTTTTCAAATTGGTCACCAGCTTTTCAAAATTCAGATTTTCAAGATTGGCGTTCGTAGAAATATTGAAATGAATATAATCATGTCCTAGCCCTCTAAGAAAGGCAAACATCATGGACATATCATGAACTGGGTATCCTACGATTGACAGTTCTTCAGATAATCGTTTGAACATATTTATATATTCATCAGTAGTCATGTTGCCTTTTGTTGCAGTGTGAATTTGCCGTTGAAGATCGCTCACTCTGGATCTCCCTTTTGAAGATAGTGACGATTCAAGAGCCTCCCATAGCCCTTTCGCACTGTTTCTTTTCCCAATAGAGGATAGAATCGATTCAGAAACACAAGAATTAATGAAGCTTATTACCTGCTGGTCGTTTTTCCACCAGACTTTATAGACTGGGTTGTCCGTGACAGCTCCATTGCCATCCATTATCTTGATGGCGGGTGGATCATTTTCCACAAATGAAAACAGGTCGTATCCATTTAGAATGGGAGTAATCGTGTTCTTCCATACCAAGAAATTATCTGCGGTAAGCTTCATAGGCATTACAGTGTTTAGCCGGACAGAGACTGAAGGACTTCTTACAGCCTGGATCTGGTTTCTAGCATCAAGATTCAGCCTCGGATTCTCCATCCGGAGAGGAAAAAATAGAAAACTGGAAGAAGAAAGGCTGAGCTGCAGTCTTGAGACAAAGAATCGGAAGCGTTTTGCGGAGTCAAACCCGCTCTGATACCATGTTAGAAACTGAGATTGAGAGGAGAGAAGAAAGGGATAAGAAGATGGGAGAAGATGAACACATTAGAAATGCCTGTAACTGAATCTTTCTTAATCCCACATAAGTTACAAGCTTGACGACCTCTCAATTTATAGGTCATGTACTATCTTTTGCCCTATTCTATGTTTAATCCTAAACTACATTTAATCCTAACTATCTTTGGCCTAATTACTATGTGTTAATAAGAGGCTCATTATTAAATATGTCCCCATATTTGTAATAAATATATAAAATATATAGTCCGATGAAGTTTACCGAGTTAAAGACTCGGCGTCCCACTTATACCGAGTTGGTCGACGCCCATCCTATCACTCCGCACAAGCCCACGACCTTAAGATGACTTCAAAAGCGCTGTTGATTGCCTTTGCATAAGCCATTCCGCCCTCGCCAGCGATCCGCCAGCTGCTCGGGAACGCCCGGAATACCCGCTTCTACTTCCCCACGGACCTGTGAAGCGCGGCCATCTTGCCCCTCCTCGAGACCGGAGCTTGTTCTCCCAGACATTGCTGACCCAGACCACCTCTGACTTCTGCCCGTGTCATGTACGAGCGACTCTCCAGTATGCCACCACCCTCCGGGCTTGCGCCCCACAGGTTAGCTTCAACCCCTCATTTAAAGTTCAATTACTTTTCGAAGCATCTCTCTCTACTCGTCTCCACCGCCGTCGAACGACGTAGGTAGGGTAGTGCAGATATAGGTTCGAGAGTTCCTACGCGTGCGTCAGGTCCAGCACTGAGCGTGAGCTGCAGCTTTGGCTACTCCACGACGAGCCACTCCACGCCTCCGGACGTGGACCGAGAGGATCTCACCCTACCCATCATCGCGAGTTTCCCTGGGTCACCCGAAGTCGACTCTGCTGATCGGCACGCCTGCCTGCACTTAGGTTTAGGATTAGATATCGTACTTAGGGTTTAGGATTCGTCTACCCGTACGTTAGGTTTGGCCGGTTATCTTCAGTCAACCTCAGTTCCATTGATCAGGCAAGAGGGTTTTCATAACCGTGTCCTGCATCAAATACTATTAAAAATTCTAACTGTATTAAAAATACAGTTATTCCATCGATTACATGATTACTAAATGTTATAAACTCAATTCCACACATTTTGAACATTTGAAATGAAGATTTTGTTGAAAGAATCGTGATAATTCATTACTTGAATTAAATTTTTCTTCCAAGAACACATCAACATGAAAAGCCTTGATCTAGAAATTAATTGAAGGATTCTCATTATTTTTCCTTGGATTTGACGCTAGTTCACCGTGGGTTCAACTTACTCTCACTAATTATACTTAATTTATCATAATTTAAAGTGAGTTTGGTTTCTTCTTCCTTTTTTGGCCCCTTACATATGTTTTTGACAACCAAACAAGGTTGGCTTGTCCAGTGCCTACTGGTGCTCACCACTTGCCTCTAAGGGCACCTAGTAGGCCAATGTCATCTCTAGTCAAGGCGCCCAAAGAATGTTCTTTGTCCTGCCATAGGCACTCAGCAGGCTCTCGCCACAAGCGCCTGATAGTACTCGCCATGTCCCGCCGAGGCCCCCCGCCGGTGCTTGCCATGTTGCTCCAAGGTGCCCGACAGGCCCTCGCTGTGTCCTGCCAAGGCGCCTGCCAAGCCGCCAGCGGAGCATGCACAATGAAACATGCACCAGATCCTGCTGAGGAGCCTTTCCAGGACGTCGAGGCTCACCGAGCAAGAGAGCACCGCGTTGTTCTAAAAAAAACCCTAAATCTCGGAGGGAGGTCACCAAAATCTCCATTAGAATCCTTTGCAAAATTACATGTAGGCATGATTCGATCCTCCAACAATTTGCTTTTCAATTTAGAATCAAAATATGATGCAGGTTATATTCAATATAATTTTCTGGATCTTGCATAAGATTCCTGAACGGATTTGAGAGGTAAGAAATAGAGAGAGAGAGGGAGGAGAAAGGAAAGATTGCGATCAATCAGAAACTGTTTCTTGAATAGAAAATCATACATCGAACTCTTGTATACAAGCTGTATTTTAATAGAAGAAATGGTCCACGTCATCCAAGTGAGTCTTTAGAGTGATGAACCGGTCCAACCGATTCGACCGGTTCAACCGACTGGACCGGCGAATTGCTTAATCCGGAGGTTGTCATTTCCTCAATATCCCCCCGCAAGCACAATGCCGGTATGAGATTGAGCTTGGACCAAAGTTGATTGAAGCGTGACTTTGGAAGCAGTTTGGTTAGCAGGTCTGCAGTTTGATCTTTGCCTGCGATAACACATACACGAAGACGGCCAGCTGCAACTAGTTCCCGCACAAAATGAAAGTCTACTTCAATATGTTTCATACGAGCGTGAAAAACTGGATTTGCAGAAAGATATGTAGCGCCAATATTATCACACCACAGTGTTGGTGGCGATGAAATAATGTGAAGCTCCCTAAAGATTGATGTTATCCACATAATTTCAGATGTGGCATTGGCAATCGCTTTGTACTCTGCCTCAGTAGTAGAACGAGCAATCGTAGGTTGCTTTTTAGAACTCCATGAAACGAGATTATTGCCGAAGTAGATAAGAAATCCACTGGTTGACCTTCGATCACGTTGGTCACCAGCCCAATCCGCATCGCTAAAGGCCGTGAGTGAAGTCGAGGACTTGCTCGTTAAGTAGAGACCATGGGTGACTGTACCTTTAAGATAGCGAAGCAGGTGTTTGAGACGGATCCAATCCGTAGACTGTGGAGAGTGCATTGACCAACAAGCTTGGTTGACAGCAAATGCGATGTCTTGACACGTGAAAAGTAAGTATTGTAGTGCCCCTACAACTTGTCGATAGAGTTGGGGGTTATCAATTGATTTAGTCGACGTGACTGAGCAAGTTATAAGACAGGGCGTGGGAAGAGGTTTGCAGTTTTCCATCTTCAACGTTCGAAGAAGTGAGACTGTGTATTGGGATTGAGTGAGTAGATAGCCATTGTGATGAGCTTGAAACTCAACACCGAGAAATTGGGAGGCAGATCCAAGGTCCTTGAGTTTGAAGTGAGTAGCAAGCGACTTGATAAGCTGTTGGATTTGAGGAAGAGAAGGTCCGAGAATGAGCATATCATCCACATAGATTAGGAGGTAAATTGGTCCATTCAGCGTATAGTATAAAGATGTATCGGTTTTAGATCCTTGGAATCCGAGGTGAATGAGTTGACTGGTAAGTTTATGAAACCATTCTCGTGGAGCTTGCTTGAGACCATATAATGATTTTTGTAATTGACAGACATGATGTGGATACTGAACATCTTGAAAACCTTGAGGTTGGTCCATGTAGATCAATTCATGAAGATCTCCATGTAAGAAGGCATTAGATATATCCAATTGCTGAATTTGTGATTGTTGGCTGACAGCTAATGAGAGAAGAAGACGAATTGTAGTTACCTTAATTACCGGGCTGAAAGTTTCGTGATAATCAATACCACCTTCTTGAAGAAAGCCTTTTGCAACCAAACGAGCTTTGTATTTGGGAGGAAGCCCGTTAGCTGAAGGTTTAGTCTTATAGATCCACTTGCATTGATGAACTGGGCGCTTGTGAGGTCGTGGAACAAGTTTCCAAGTTTTATTGTGCAGCAGGGCTTGGAATTCTTCTTTCATAGCTACTGCCCATTCTGGTTTTGCAATGGCGATTGAGAAATTGATTGGATCAGGGCTAGCAGACATGACTGTATGAAGACATGTAGGCAAGGGAAATTTGGTTGTTTGAGTGCTTCCACCAGAGTCAATTCTTCTGATGATGTCAGATAGTCGTCGAGTTTTGACATGAGACTTGGTGTTGGAAGAGTCCAAATTAGATGGAGAGAGTGGATCTGCAGAAGGAATATGTCCTGTAGGAGAAATATTATGATTAGAATCAGTGAAGTTGGGGCTTGAATTCGTAGAATTTTGAATGCAATTGGTTGAATCGTGAGTAAGATTTTGTGGAGGAGGTGATTGTGCTTCCTGCATTGTGAAGGAGATTGGAGATGCCTTGGTTGTCACTGGAGTGATTGTCTGAGGAGATGAGATAACCTGAGTTGTACATGTTGGAGTAGTAATTGCCGGTGAAGATCCTATGAGACCAAGTGACAACTGATTATTTGAATTGATGATTGGTGCTTGATGTGATTGCTCTTTGTATGGATATGTATTTTCTATAAAGACAACGTCACGACTGATGTATAATCTTCCACTTGAAAGTGATAAGCAGCGATATCCTGAATGGAAGGCACTATAGCCAAGAAAAACACACCTTTCTGATCGGGAATCTAATTTAGATGTTGTGTAAGGACGAAGGCAGGGATAGCAGGTGCACCCAAAGTTCTTGAGTAAGCCATATTCTGGTTCTTGATTATAGACGAGTTGATATGGAGATTTATTTTGCCAAATTTGTGTTGGAAGTCTGTTGATTAGGTACACAGCGGTGCACACAGCTTCATCCCAAAAGCTGTTTGGTACTGAAGATTGGTGTAATAAGGAGAGAGCAGTCTCAACTCTGTGACGATGCTTCCTCTCAGCTATTCCGTTTTGAGCTGGTGTATGTGGACATGAAATTCGATGGTTTATTCCATGATTTTTAAGATGCATGCTCAAAGCTTGAAACTCACCTCCCCAATCAGATTGAAAATTCACAATCTTCTGATTGAATTGTCGCTCTATACGATGCTGAAAATCAATAAAAGCTTGGAAAACATCACTTTTCAACTTAAGAGGATATAGCCACGTATATCTGGTGAAATCATCAATGAACACAACATAGTATCTATGTCCAGCGTGTGATATCACTGGTGAATGCCCCAAGAGGTATGAATGAATGATCTCTAATGCTCTGCTTGTTTGATGTGAAGATTTTGAGTAAAGGAGGCGATGAGATTTGGGAGACATACAAGCATCACAAGACTCAAATTTATTTCTTGAGAGTATAGGTAATCCATATGCTGAAATGACATTATGAAGGATCCTCATGTTTGGATGTCCAAGTCGATGATGCCAGTGGTTGAGACTTGTCCTTTCGCCTATGTTTGCCTCAGGTGAGTGAGACTGATTAAGGAGGTAAAGACCATCTCTAACTGTGCCCTGGAGCAGTGGACTCCTTGTTTCCTCGTCCATCACAACACAGTAATTGGAATGAAACTCAACAAATACTGAATTATCGTTAGTCAATCTATATACAGATAAGAGTTTCTTCCGAATTTCTGGAACAAGAAGAATATTGCTCAATTTGAGTGGATAAGACCGAGATATTAAAGAAGCTGATCCTGTTGAGTGTATGTTCAAACCTGAGCCGTTTCCAATGAGAAGTTGGTCAGGCCCCTGATAGAGAGCTGGATCGATCAAACCATGAGCATCATTTGTTACATGGTGAGTTGCGCCACTGTCAGGATACCAATTCGAGTGATCCTGCAGTGCATTCGAAGATAAGAGATTGAGATTATATGCCTGTGGAGTGGATTGGGAATTATAGGCGGTTGAGGAAACGTTTTGATGACCGAGGAAAGACCGATTGAAACGTTCTCTGCACTCCAGTACTCGATGCCCATATTGTCCCCAGAGCTGGCATCGAGGTACATATCTTCCACCATTTCTCCCTTTTCCGCGCCCATTGTTTCTACCATTGTTTCGACCTCTGCCGCGATCAGAGGATGAGAATTGTGTCTGATTTGCCGTAGGTGGAAAGTCTGTGGCATTGCTTTCTTTGATCGGATTTGAAAACTTTAGCTACTCCTCATAAGAATTGATTTGAGCGATCACTTCACTGAGGCTTAATTGAGATAAATTGGAGGAAATGCCTGCACAAAACGAGGAATATGTGGGACCTAAGCCTCGCAGTAGTGCGTATATCGAAACAGTTTCTTGAACCAGATGTCCTGCGGCTGCCAATTCGTCGCATGTTCTTTGAATTTCCTGCACAAAATCAGTGACAGACCGTGTACCTTTTGAATTGTTGTGAAGTTTATTGTGCAGGTGCATAATCCGTGATGGATTTGTTGATGAACAATGTGTTGAGAGAGCAGTCCATGCTTCCTTTGCAGAGTTCTTTCCAATTACACAAGGCAGGACTGATTCGGAAAGTGAGGAAACAATTAAAGAAAGAACCTGTTGGTCTTGACGCCACCAGGCTTGGTATTCTGGATTTACGGCGATTCCACCATGATCCGATATTTGAGTAGATATCGGTGGATCTTGCGTGAGTATATGCGCAAGATCGTGGAAATTGAGCAACGGAAAAATTTGAGTCTTCCAAAGAAGGAAATTATCCCTCGTAAGCTTGATAGGTACATGAAGACCTACCGAGTTTGCTGCAATCGGCGTTTGCATGATGATTGCTTTACCTTTCTCAATTTTTGAGATTTCTGCCATTGACGCGTTGATGTTACGCCGGCGATGGCTCTGATACCATGAACGGATTTGAGAGGTAAGAAATAGAGAGAGAGAGAGAGAGAGAGAGAGAGAGGGAGGAGAAAGGAAAGATTGCGATCAATCAGAAACTGTTTCTTGAACAGAAAAACATACATCGAACTCTTGTATACAAGCTGTATTTTAATAGAAGAAATGGGGGAGAAACGGTTATAACCGTTTCTCCGTAGATGAACCCTATTGGTCCACGTCATCCAAGTGAGTCTTTAGAGTGATGAACCGGTCCAACCGATTCGACCGGTTCAACCGACTGGACTGGCGAATTGCTTAATCCGGAGGTTGTCATTTCCTCAACAATTCCAACCATCCTGAGATTCAATGACCTCTTGAGTGTAACCAATGATTCACGACGAATCTTCGAGAAAAAGTCTTCCTGATTTTATAGGTCGAGATAAATGGTAACTCTTGGAGATATTAAATCTCTTTTTAAGTCCACTTGTCACCGAGATCCGGTCAAGTTATTTCAATAAGTCGCCAGTTTTCTTTGAGAAAAGGAGTCCGCTCTACACGATACTCGCGAGTTGACGAAGAAAGGGAGAGAATTTTACTCAGGTTAGCACACAAAAAGAAAGTTTTATAAAAAGGGTAGAGAGAGGAAGAAGAAGATAACGTATCATTGTCGCCGGCTACAACGTATACTGGAATAGAGAGAGATAAAGAGAGGGATCTACTCATTTTTATATTCACTTATTCAGAGCCCGCTCGAAAGAAAGGGATAGTGACGTCTTTATGTCATTAACATTTATCTCGCTAAGCCAGAGGCCGCGAGGATAGCAATTCCTGCAAGCGAGATGGGGAGGATAAGGTTGTTCAGATTTCGCGAAGGCAGCGCGCCTGCATCAAGAAGAGGAAAACGATTAGCTCTTACTGATAAAGAAGATAAACTATAATTTTAGAGTGAGAGGTTGTCGGATAGGTTAACGATCGTTGCCATTCTTTCATGAAATGAATGCGATTCCTCGTTGACACTGTACGAGATACCTGAAGTGGCAGAGGGAGCTGTCGATGGAGCCCTGGCTGGTGTAGGAGCTGGAGATGGCGATCTGGCCGGAGTTCCAGGAAATGGAGGTGGAAGCATTAGCGGAAGTTTATTTGGTGGGGGCGCTCCTTTTACAACTGCAAGTGAATGGGAGAGAAAGAGTTAAGACGTAAGGTAAAGAAAGGGCGAAGAAAGAGGAGAGGAAAATGAATGGACAGGCTTGTTAGACCACAAGAGACGTGAAGTAAAGAGAAAGAAAGATATGAGAGAGAGAGAGAGAGAGAGAACGAGTCATAGAGAAAAAATATGGAGAATGGCAGTAAAAGAAAAAACAGTGGAGGTTAGAGATCGACTGATTCATTGTGTAGAGAAAGGTAAGAAGGGGAAAAAAATGAGAGTTAGAGAATTCAAGAGAGAGAAGAGAGAAATAAGGGAAGAAATCTAGAGAGGGAGAATAAATGATTATGTGAGGGCTAGATAGCGACAGAGGGAATAAAGGGATAAATAGATTTTGACAGAAAGATTGAGAGATTTTCGGAGGAAACGAAGGGGAGAAATAGAGAAAAATAATGATTTATATAGAGAAACTGATAGAGAAGATGAATAGATCTATCGATATATAGAAGGCGGATAGATAGAGAGATAAATTTGATAGATTGCGAAAGTTTAAAAAAGGAAGAGCGAGAGAGAGAGAGAGAATCCTACTGGGGCACTTGTACGCTACTGGGATTTTTAGTGAACAATTGATGAGGACATCAACGGCGCGGGCAACGTCGATAACTATGTCTAACCAGACGGCAGCGTCGCCTTGAAAGACATCGCACAGACAATGCGGAAAATCGTTGAGGAGCTCTCCAAAGAGAGAACAGCAGGCCGGCGGTCGCCCTACAGGATGCAGATGAGCCTGCTGCATACACGTCCTCAACGTGAGTATCGGCGCCAAACACGCATCCGGGTCGACCGCCTCCCCTAACGGCAGTGCCGACCATCCCAAAAGAAGCGCGATCGCCGCCACCACGGCCACCATTTTTCTCGACATCGTGAATTCAGCAAAGAGAGATAGAAATTGCGCTACACAGTTTGTCCTTTCAAGTCCTTGTAACTCTTTAGCAGTTGGGGTAGCTACACTGTTCCCCAACGAAATTGACTCGTGATCTTTCTTCACGGTTGTGATTCTGTGTTTTTCCTCGTTGGTCGTGGTCGTTGCACTCTGTATTTACCACTGACGCATATCCAACCTCACAAAAAATGTATAATTATACGTGTATCAATAGTTTAGACGCTCCTCTCTCCCCAGTTGTCTATCTATCCACGTCGGTTGCCCACTCTCTAGAAGCGGACAGTTAGCCCACTATCGGAATCTCGGGGAAGACGACCAATCAGACGGTGGTTTAGCCATCATCTTGGTCGACCGATCTACGACTCAAAGAAGCGAGAGCCCCGCGAAAGTAGGCAGAAATTCTCCGTTCTGACTTGATGGGTGTGTCGAACTAATCGCCAGGAGCAATCAACTCTCCCGGCGAAATTAGAAGAGATTAGCTGAAGAAGGGCGGCATTGACCGTTCTCGAGCGCGTGGTGATGAGCTAAATGAGGAATTTGGGGACCATCTTAAAAAACAAATGCTCGTGTTGGCACTATCATGATAAAATATGAGTACCCGAGACCTCTGCAAAAGTCATCATTCCCGTTAATCCGGATTCATGTGATTTAGAGAGGATTTTAAACCTAATCCATTGCACTGATTGTGATGTTAGTCGGATCTAATCCTAGCATTAATCTAATGGAGCAAATGAAACAAATCTAAAGTAACCCTAAATCACAAGCACACGCATGCGCACGTAAACTTGAGTACTCTTACGCAATAGTAGTATTGAGATTAACTGATGAAATCTCAACCAGAAAAAGCCGTGAACTTCGTAGAGGCCTGTAATTTCTAATGAGGAGATGAAACAAATCCTCAAGACGAAGTGTAATGAAAAATCTAATCTTTTTGTTGTTGCTCCAATTTGCTGCTAAACCAGATCGCAAAAAAAAGATGATCCCCAAATCTGAAAACATAAGCACCACGGATAAAGAACATTATTTCTATATATGAAACACCGAATGACCCGGGCTCGGATTTACTGAACCAAGATTCGCTTGAAATTACGTATCATTTTGGCGTGTAGAATTTTTTTATGAGGAAATATTTGAAATTTTCGGTTCAACTGTAATGAGGATTCGAGATGTGGATGATTTAGACGAATAAACTTGGGAGTGCTTTTGAGGATTTGAGATTTTCTTAAATTTCTTAATTCATCTTTAATTTTTCTAGTAGACTATCGCATTGACTTTTTTTTCTATTTTGAATATATGGTCATACTGGAAAATCATAAACGCCGTTTACCCACTAGTCAAACGTTCTCATTTGAAAAAACTCTCTGGAAAATTCTAAAACTTTGACACGCTTTTCCTTTTTCATTATTTTTTACATGTTACAAGGCTCAGGCCGTAGAAAATTGAATTTCTTAGCGACGTGGCAGATAGACGAGCTATGGTTGTATTATTCTTAGCGACTCACTCGCAGTCTGATCGGACGGCAGGAAATCACTTAGAATTCTCACAACGGTAGAAAAGACGATGCTCATTTTTTTTTTTAATGGCTATCCGAAATCTAGGTACGCATAAAAAGAACCCTTGTTCTGACATTCCACTCCAATTTCTTCCTGACAGAGAATTCTCAGCCTCTGAGAAATTTTTAACGACGACCAATTATCGCCATGGATTTCCACAGCCTTCATCTGAGAGACCTCCAGAGCCTCTGCAAGCAGAAAAAAAAAATCCCCGCCAGCATGACGAATCTCGCCATGGCCAACGATTTGCAAGCTCTTCCCAAGGCAACCCCCATTTCATCTGCCTATTCTCTCTAGACGTCCCTTGAATGGGTTTTGGAGAAGAAATATAATTTGATTCGTCGATCCATAAAAAGGGAAATAAGCCAAATTCCGTCGTTGAGTGAAAAATGGGAAATTCATGGAAAAATGTGGAAGGACCGAATTCCTTCAAGTAAACGCAACATGGATCTTGCCGGGGTACTTTGAGAACGGAAAAGAAGAAGGAAGAATTGGGAAGCCATGGTTCCCCAACCTATCAAACAAATTGCATCATTTGACTTAGTGTAAATTTCAAGACTTTAAAATATATAAAACCATGTGAGAAGCTTGTGCGATATATCTACCCTTGTATGAGATAAGTAATGAGTCATCTAATTAATCTTTGATAAGAAATTCCATCTAGAATTTCAACTTATTCATCCTTAGTTAACTTGTGATTTTTGATCTATAGGAGTAGAAATTGGTTTGTAATCTAAAAAAAATTTTTTTAAGCAGATCAACATCATACTTTTGATAAAATGGTTAAATCTTGGAATATGTAGTTTCAATTCCTAGAAAATTTTTAGAAACCCAATTTTTAATATCAAATTCATGTGCTAAATGGTTATTCAGACGTCTAATTTCTATCAAATCATCCCCTGCAATTATCATATCATCTACATTTACAAGTACAACTTCACTTTCGTCTAGGTGTTTACTAAATAAAGTATCACATCTGGCATTCTATTAATATCAAAATTTTATCATTGATTGTTTTAATCCATAAATTGTCTTTTTTTTTCAATTTTTCACTTACATATTGAATTAGGAGTATACTTATGTAAATATCCAAGGAGAGAGAAGATCCATATAGATTTCCTTCACTAGAAGTCTGTGCAAAAAGGCATTATGTAAATCACAGTGATGTAATTCTAGCCAGTGTATACAACTAATGAAATAATAATTTTTATACTGATCATTTTTGTTACAAGAGAAAATATATCAAAGTAATCCACCCCAAACCCGTAGTCACAAATCTCACCATTTGGTTATTATTTAATAGTATAAGCCCATTTACATGAAATTACTTTCCACTCTTCAAGGCAATTTGAGAGGACCCCTATTTAGTTCTTTTCTAAAGCAAATGCCTCTATCATCCATTGCTCCCTTTTAATTTTTATTTTCCATAACTTACATTTTATTTGTTGATTTGGTTTAGGAATAATCTTAGTAATAAGGGTTTTACTTAGTGACAACATACATTTTGCAGTTATAATTCATTATTTTTAATGATTTAAAGGCATAATTTGTATCATAATTATGCACATTATCATGTTTTGATGAAATTTTTATATTCATCACGTCATCTTGCACATAAGCTGAATTTGAAATAAATTGTGGTTAATTTTGTATTTGATTGACTTTTAACATTTGTCAAGGTTAACAAGTATGATTAATCATATTCGCGTTGACTTTCATGGACTATAAGGGCGAAGATGAGAAGAAGACAGTTATTTTGATTCAAATTTATCATTTTTTATCCTGTTTAAGTTTAATTCAAGTGATATGTTGATAAAGAGGATGTAATGAGGACGAAAATGGTAAATTTTCATCCAAAAAATACTTTTTAATGAAAGGATATGAGTAGTTGAATTTTAAGGCTTTTCTATATTCTTATCTAATTTTTTTGATTTTTTTGTTTTTTTTTTACCTTTCTCATATGTTTAGATTCTCTAAGTATTTTTAAGGATTCTTTAAAATCAGAAGGGGGTTTTTAAGGCTTCCAAGACATGGCACACTGAGGCAGCATTGTGTACACATGGCACAATGTGAGGGGCATCTGTTTTTAATGACCACACAAATTTTTCTTGTCAAGTGCCTACCATGTGCTCGCCATGTTGCTCCAAAGTGCCCGGCAAGCCCTCACCACGTTTTGCCAAGGCAACCAAATGGTGCGCTAAGGCATCTAGTTGGCAAACCAAGTTCTTGCCAAGCCGCCGATGAAGCATGCACTAAGTCCTACCAAAGATCCTTGCCAGGATGCAGAGGCATGCCGAGCAAGAGAGCACCATTTTTTTTTTTCAAAAGCAACCTAAATCTCCAAGGCAGATTACCAAAACCTCCACCAGAATCCTTTGGAGAATTACATCTAGACGTGACTCTATCATCCAACAAGTTCCTTTTCAATTTAAAATCAAATCAAAATACGATGCAGGTTCGTATTCAATATAATTTGTTGGATCTGGAAAAGATTCCAACCAGAAAGGTCTTCGCAATGAGAGTCAATGATCTCTTGAGTGTAACCATGATGATACAAGCCAATCTTTGAGGAAAAATTTTTTTCCTGATTTAGTAGGTCAAGACTAATAACAAATTTTGGAGAAATATGAGAGAGAGAGAGAGAGAGAGAGAGAAGAAAAGAGGAAGACTCTCACTAAACCCAAGAAAGTAAATCTCTATATCTATCGATAAGAAAAAGTCCAAAATGACTGCTAATTTTTGCAATCATTCACTCATCCATCAAAGAGGATTATTCAAAAACCAAGATTAAAAAGTCCCAACTTATGACAGTAATATCTATCTTGCTAAGCCAGAGGCCATGAGGATAGCAATTCTTGCAAGCGAGATGGGGAGGACAAGGTTGTTCAGATTTTGCGAAGGCAGCACGCCTGCATCAAGAAGAGGAAAACAATTAGCTCTGACTGATATAGAATATAAACTACAATTTTAGAGTGAGAGGTTGTTGGATAGGCTAACGATCGTTGCCACTCTTTCATGAAATGAATATGATTCCTCGTTGACACTATACGAGATACCTGAAGTGGCAGAGGGAGGTGCCGATGGAGCTGTCTTTGGAGCCTTGGCTGGTGTAGGAGCTGGAGATGACGATCTGGCCAAAGTTCCAAGAAATGGAGGTGGAAGCATTACCGGAAGTTTAGTTGGTGGGGGCGCTCCTTTTACAACTGCAAGCGAATGGGAGAGAAATAGATAAGACGTAAGGTAAAGAAAGGGTGTGGAAAGAGGAGAGAAAAATGAATGGACAGGCTTGTTAGACCACAAGAGACGTGAAGTAAAGAGGAAGAAAGATATAAGTGAGAACAAGTCATAGAGGAAAAATATAGAGAGTCTCAGTAAAAGAAAGAAGGAAGGACGTCAGAGAACGACTGACTCGTGCTGTAGAGTGTTGGATTTCCCAGCTGATCGTTAGCACCGGAGGAGACAAACGTTCCCTGTCAAGATCACACACAGAGACGTACTGGACAAGGATACAATGGAATTTCGTGCTTATAATTTTCTGATCTTCTTCACTATTTGTAGAAGGGAAACATGCTTCTAGCAACTACTTAAAAATGAGAGTGTCCGAGACCTTCTTGCGTTGTGCATTGGTGCGTGTCCATCCCCATGCCAAACGACACCCAGTGTCTCCCCATGCTCTAGCGAGTGGGAGCGATCTCGCCCACGGTCACTACGCGCACATGCCGTCCACAGAAGACGCAGCTTGTGTGTGATAACATGCTAAATAAACATTATAAAACATGATTATTGATACATATTAAGGCATAAATGATTTCATTTCCCTGCATGTTATCATACTTATGTAAATTTTTCTATCATTCCATGAAAAACTCATTATAATCTCAAAATGACTTTAAAGCAGGGTTAAATATAATGATTTAAAGATAACTAATTTTATAACTCATCTTTACTTGAGATTATATATGCTTTTAAAGTTAAAATAATGAGAGAAATCATTTTATAAATATTTATTTACATTTTCTTAAGTTAAAATCCTTTAAAAAATAAATGTATTTTTGAAATGGAAATTAAAACTCTTATTATTTATTCATTTTTACTTTTTAGAATGAAAGATAATTAAATTTTGGATCAAATGAAAGAAATATGGATTAATTTGGAGTTATATTTTGAAAGTTATGAATTTTCTAATTTTAGGGATCTTTTCTGGATTTTTCTGAAATTATTTTCCATTTTCAAATGATTAAAACAATTATAAAAAGGGCAAAAACGGGTTTCGGTTTTCGCGCGGGACCCACCTGGTGCGACGTGGCATGCAAGGCCAAGTGGAAGAGCCACGCGGACCCACGCCAGCGCCTGCATGGCGCGGAGGTGACACGTGGCATGCATATTTATATTTACTCATAATATTAGGGTTATAGTACATATAAACATTCCGTAGTCGGAATATTAAGCTAACCCTCATATTTTGCACCTCTTATATACCCATCCTTTTCTAATAAGTTTATCCGTGTGGGACTAAGTTCCACATGGTTGTAAATCGTAGGACACGTGGCTGAAGGAGGAGCGCTGGATCAAGCGATCGACGATCGTTGCGTGGGGATCACGTGGACTCGTGCTCCACCGGATCCATCAAACGCACATGGCATAAACAGGAGAGTTGTAACGGTCGCAATTTAATTGTGTGAGGAGCATCCTGATCGTCTGATCGCGATCTAACGGCGGCAATCTAAGGCGTTTTATAACGCATCTCAATGGGCTTCATCCGTGCGCTTGATCACGGATTGGACGGCTGCAACATTTTTCACACGGTTCATGATGGACCGTTCCATTGTAACCGTTGACTAATGCCATCGGACAATCACGCCCAAAATTTGTAGAAATAGATATGTTCTTCCCATTTCTAAAGCATTCGAGATAGAAATCAATCCAATTGATCTATTTAGACACCTCCCTTTTTGAGTCTCTCAATTCCATCCTCTTCTACACTCATTTCCGCATCCACGGAGGGTTTTAAATCGAGATTTGGTTGAGAAACAAAGGAGAAATCGAAGCTTGAACTCCATGATCACCTTCTTCCTATTTTCGACGATTTCGGTGATTAATCGTGTTAACATGATCATAATCTTGGGTTACTGGAGTCGGTTTTCGCTAATCTATCATCCATTCATGCTTACTTTTGATTTAGATTAGGAATTAAAGTTTAATTTGTTTAATTTTTTTTAAACTCGCAATTCATAATTTCAAAAAATTCTCTCTAGTTCGATCTTCAATTTCTCCACAAAATCAAGATCAATTTTGATGATTTTTTATTCCGTGGAAACAATTTGAAGTTCTCTTTCATAATCTACCATTTTTCCCAGCTTTTATCATCAATTCATCGTCTGATTTGATCAATTTTGAAGAGATTATCATAAATTTCCTTATTTCCTGTGAATTCGACCCCTTATTTACCATTATACCCTTCAATTTGAGATATTTTCATCAAATTGGTAAGTTTCAAATTATTTGTGACACGAGACCGTGCGAAATCAATGACCTTGCGGTCTCCACTCATCAAATGGCGCCGTTGCAAAGGGATTTAAGGCAAATTTTTATCAATTTAGTCCATTTTGACTTGGTCGACTCAAATTTTTTATCAATTCAATCGTATTTTGAGTGATCCGAAGTAGAAATCAATCTTCGAGATCCATAATTCGATAAGATTAAGTGATTTTGCCCCTTTTCTAAAGATCAAGGGCGATCATTTCTTTAAAATCGCGTTAAGAACATGTCACTCGCACGGATACCGACATTCAGGTACGATTGAGACGCCTTAGTGACTATGCTAGGCCCATCGTCCAGTGACCCGTGACGAGAATTCACGCACCCCTAACTAAAGGGGTGAATTTTAGAATAGATTCCCATGTTATGATTATGCTTCCTATCTTCCATAAGTAAACCTTCGAAGATCCATATAGACACGTAGATGACCTTTTCCAAATTTGTGAGATAAATCACCTTCAAAATGTCCCCGCAGACACGATGAAGATGAAACTCTTTCCCGCTACCCTGAGAGATCAAGCCAAAGACTGGTTTTTGAAATTACGGAAAGAATTCAGTAGTTGGACCGAGATGGAGGAAGAATTCCTTAGAAAATACTTTTCCGTAGGGAAAACCACTTCTGTCTAAAAAGCCATCGGCGAGTTTACCCAAGGCTCGAGTGAAACCTTTCACGAAGCCTAGAGTGTCCACACCATGGAGTGTCTAACCATGAATTAACGCAAATATTTTATGACGGGTTAGGCCCGCAAGATAGATATCTTTTGGATGCAGCAAGTGGGGGTACCTTTATGAGCAAATACGAAGAGGACGCGATGGAACTCATCAAAACGGTGGCAAAAAATAGTCACCATAACGCGGCGAAACCATTTGGAAGAGGTGCAATGCCAAAATCTATCGGCACCAAATCAGCAAAGACGGGGATGCTCCTTGAGAGAATCGACAAAATGGTAGAAGTCTAGAACTTACTACTGGACGGACTCAACATTTGCAACGGTTCCAAAGGACTTGCCCCCGTCTCACTTCAAGAAGCGTCACCATGCGCAATTTGCTCAAGATTCAACCATGTCGAATTAGATTGCCCCGTGATGGCAATCCAAGGGTAAAACATTTATAGAAAAGGTCCATTGGGAGGACCAAGTGAATAGGGACTACCTAATTATCCAAGTACATATCCTAACCATGATAATACCCCTGTTTTAAAAATTCTTTGCAGAATAACGGATATAGGAGGAACAATGATCAACCCTATCCTCCACAATACATCGATCAGCAACAAACCTACCCTAATCAAAGACAGTCATCAATCGTCCCGCTGACTCAACCACAAGCCTTCACGCAAGCTCCACGCCAGACCACGCCAGCATCCAACCCAATCCTATGCGCCATCTTGCAATTAATGGAGCAAATGACGAGGATGAACTCACCTGTGGATGAGATTCAAAACTTTGTCAAGACGAACGTCCAATCGACAACTGATAAAAAGGGTAAGCAAGTAACATTTACTAACCAATTACCCTTTTAGGCCACGGCAAACCCAAGGAATCAAGGGGCCTCGTCGAGCTAGACGCACAACATTAACCATGTACACGTTGACGAGGAAGCCATGGAAACAGCATTAGCTATATCAAGCCTTCGGAGTAGAAAAGCCCTACCGGATCCATACAAGGATCATCCTATCTACCGAGGCACGAGTGAAGAAAAAGAGGCGCCAATTATCGTCGAGCAAGACAGTGATTCGGAGGAAGAGGAAGAACAGGTCACGGCTGAACCTAATCCTGACAAATACAAGCCCCTTGTGTCTTATCCTCAAGCCCTTAATAGACCCAAAGCCAAGAATAGCGAAACCAATGACAATCTACTAGGCGCCTTTAAAAAGGTGACCATAGCCATTCCTTTGATAGATGCCATCAAGCATATCCCTTCCTATGCAAAATTTCTTAAAGGTATATGTACTCCCCATAGAAACCCTAAAAGATCCAACTTAATGAGGCGGTGAGTTCCATCATAATGAATGCCTTATCGATTAAAAAGAGAGATCCGGGAGCACCCATGATCACAAGTGAAATAGGAGGAATGTCCTTCACTAGGTCCCTACTAGATACAGGAGCTAGTATCAACATCCTCCCTAAAGCCGTATTCGATCATCATCATGTAGGGGAGCTACATCCTTTCTTAGCAGAGTTATACTGATGCAGGACCGAGGGATGAGCTCGGCCTGACGCTAAGGTTACTAATGGGGGAACTAGGGAAGGGGTGGCCTACGGTGTCTAAATGATGTGATGATGGCTAGACGTTCTACTCACGCAATCAACCTTCCCGGCACGTCGTCACTGAGTTCCTGGGATGCTCCGAGTAGGATGGGTCGGGAGTCCTCCCGGGCTCGTCGATGCAGGGGAGAGAGCGACCTCGAGTTGTCGGTGGGAGCTCGATCGTCAACCCGGCGGCCGGATCCACGATCCCAATCCCGTAATCGAAACTCACTCAACCTAACTAGGCCCGATGACGGTAGAGACAAGTGCGGAAAGTACTGAAAGAGATATTGCGCTTCCAAAATAAAGGGGAGGGATGTGTGCCTAACCCTGCAGGGGCGCGAGCCCGTCGGTCGGGGCGGGGGAGGCCGTCGAGCGCGGCAGCTGGTAGTCGACGTTGTGGCGAGTCGGCGGAGTGGGGCGGGACGGCGACGGCAACGGTCGGCAATGAGGAAGATCGCGGCAAAGCGAGCGAGCCGCGCGAGCACGGCGGAGGAAGGGGCGGCGGAGTGTGGCGTGGAGGCGGCGTGACCGAGCCTGATGCGACGGGACTCGGCGGCAAAACGGGTCGCGACCGGGCGTGGTGACAGGACGGAAACGGCCGGGACGCGACGGCGGATCTGGGCGCGGAGGCGGCTGAGTCACGGAGGCGGATCTCGGGCGCGGCGGCGGCCGCTGCCGCAGCGGCGGCGGCGGCCGAGCGCGAGGGCGGCGGCGGCGAGAGTGCGGCGGCAGCGCTAGGCGCGCGGCGGCGGCTGTAAGCGTCTCGAACGCGGCGGCGGCCGTAGCGTCTAAACGCGCGGCGGCTGTAGCGCTCTGAACGCGGGCGGCGGCTGTAGCGCTCGAGCGCTGGCGCGCGCTGGGCGCGGAGGCGGCGGCGGCTGCTGCGCGCAGCGGCAGCGGCCGGGCGCGAGGCGGCGGCGGCGGCGGCGAAATCGCGGCGGCGGCAGTAGCGGCGAGCGCGGCGAGCAGGCGCAGCGAGGCGGCGGTGGTTCGGCGCGGGGTCAGGGCAAGAGGTGGCGGTGGAGGTGGCGGCGGCGGCGGCGGCGGTGACGTCGGCGGTTGGACCCCTTCCCTCACCTTCCTTGAGCAGCCATTCGAGAGGAAACTCTTTTTTTCTCAAATGACAGCTAGGGTTTGTGGGGGGGTCCCTTCCCCTCTTATAGAGCCCATGGTGGGCCAAGAGAGGAAAGGGCCCACTTGATGCCCACAACCCACACCCATGCTCATGGAAAGGAAATAAGGTTCACAAAGGGAAAGGGCCTTAGGCTAGGGTTCTGAAACGAAGGGAACCCACCCCCAAGGCATAAAAGAGAGAGAAGAAGATATGCAAAGGCCCGCTTAAACACGTGCGGGCTACAAAAGTGCGAAATAAAGGAAAGGGTAGAATGATAAATCCCCGCGCGCGCGAGCCTGATGAAGTCTGTGGTGGCGAGATGAAGTCCTCACTTAGTGTAGTGAAAGTCGGCATCCTTCGTCTTCGCCTGTCGATGGGGCTGGACGCGCGTGGGTGTCGGCTCCTCCAGCGCCGTAGTGTCATCCCTTGGTGGCGACGGGGGTCGTACGCCACCATATACTTAGCCGATGGATCAGTTAGAAAACCTCATGGATTAGTAGAAGATGTCATTGTTAGAATAGAAGATTGCTATTTCCCAGTATACTTACTAGTGGTCGATATGAAAATGACTAAGGCGCTGAGCCAAGCCCCGATTATCTTAGTACGACCCTTCCTATCTACCGCAAAAGCCGTAACCGACTTGGGGAAAGGAGAAGTATTTCTCAAGGTGGGAGAGCACACCATGAAGGTCAACATTAACAAGCTTATGAAATACCCTTCACGAGCTTCCGAAGACTTGGGCGCCATTGACTTCGCCAACGACTAGGATATTGACGCCTGTGTAGAAGAAATAATGATGATCAACGAGGAAGCAAAATTCGAGGAACTACTAATGGACAAGCCTTCCTTGGACCTCAAAGCTCTTCCATCAACACTTAAGTACGCCTTCCTTGATGAAGAAAAAGCAAAGCCAGTGATCATTTCATCCACGCTAGATATCAAGCAAGAGGAAAAATTGCTAGAAGTATTAAGGAAAAATGAAGAAGCAATTGGATGGACCCTAACAGACTTAAAAGGGTTGGACCCTTCACTATGCACTCATCGCATCTTCCTAGAGGATGAGTCAAGACCCATCAGGGAAGCCTAGAGACGACTCAACCCAAGGGTATGGGAGGCCGTAAAAGAAGAAATTCTTAAATGGCGAAATGCAGAAATTATCTACCTCATATAAGATAGCCAATGGGTGAGTCCGGTACACATTGTTTCGAAGAAAGTCGGGGTAACAGTCACGATGAACGAGAAGGGCGAAGAAATTCAGACATGCCTTCCAATGAAGTTGAGAGTCTGCATCGACTACAGGAAACTGAACTCCGTGACAATGCTGAAGCAAGCACTGATCGAAGCACCAATTCAACAAAGTCCTAATTAGGACTAACCCTTCGAGATCATGTGCGATGCTTCGAACTATGTGGTGGGAGTAGTCTTGGGGCAACGACTTGATAAGAAGCTGACGGCCATCTGCTACGCAAGTAAGACGCTCATCGAAGCTCAGATAAATTATACAACTACATAGAAAGAGCTTTTGCGGTGGTCTACGCTCTCGAGAAGTTCCGGCCTTACATCTTGGGGAGCAAGATCATCATCTACACTGATCATACGGCCTTAAAGTACTTGCTCTCCAAGAAAGAGGCCAAACCACGACTGATACGATGGGTGATGCTCCTTCAAGAATTCGACTTGGAGATAAAAGACAAGAAGGGCAGCGAAAACTCGATGGAAGACCACTTATCACGTCTCCATATCTTGGGAGGGGAAGACATCGATGGCACATTTCTAGACGAGCACCTCCTTGCCATCTCGAGTCACGCCCCCTAGTATGCACATATCGTCAACTTCATCGTCACTAGATCGATCCCGGAGCACTGGAACTGGCATCAAAAAGATAAGTTCTTCTATGAGCTCAAGTACTACTTTTGGGAAGAACCGCTTTTGCTCCACTTAGGATACGACCAGATTATCCGACGATGTGTACCGGAGAAGGAGCAAGGAGATATCCTAGCGATGTGTCACTAATCAACATGTAGAGGACATTTTGCAGCACGCAAGACCGCAAACAAGATCCTACAAAGCGGCTTGACGTAGCGTTTTGCGCGGTCATTAAATCACAAAAATGCCAGTCAAAAAAAATTTATAAACCAAACTCACGAAGACAAGATATAAAATCAAGTAATGTGTAAGTATCGGGTCGATCCACAGAGAGCAGGGTTGACTTAAATTGCAGAGTTGACTTGGTCAAACTTAGGTTTAAAAGGGGTTTTAAATAAGTAAAAATAAGAAAAAAAATGAGTGGAAATGGTATAAATAAACTAAATAAGAAGTTTTAAGAATTTAATTCTCTAGTTTGACATATAAAAGTCAAAAGTCAAAGTCAAAGCATTGACTTTGACCAAAAGAAGGTATTATGTAAAATTAGAGAATCAAAGAGAGTCAAAAGACTACAAAAATTATATATTTGGAAACTAGAGAGAAAACGGAATTTACGGATATATAATTCGTGATTTTTAAATAAGAAATGGATTTACTATGAATTATTGAAAATCAAATATCAGAAAATCCCCGAAATGAACACCTCGACGGAAATCTTCAAATTGATCAAACAAATGGAATCCAAATCTTGCAATTTATATGTCAATAAAAAGCTAAGAACTAGAGGAATCTAAAGAGACTAAAATCATCAAATTCTGATTTTTAAATAAAAAGTAATTGACCCCGAAAATCAACATTTGACTTCTGATTAAAGATGAACAGTCCTCGGTCAAACGTCAAATTGGAGGGACAAATGAACTCGGAATTCAATATATTTTCACTCCACAAAAAGGTGATGAAAAGAGGAATCCAATAAAACAAAATCAAGTGATTTGGAATTATAATCAGAGAGATATCTTATTTTCAAAATCAGCAAAATTTTGGACAAAAATTTTGGGAAATGAAGAACACTAAGAACTAATTTGCCAAATTAAACTTCTAAATCTAATAAAAACTCAAATTACCTCTTGATAATCGATCTAATCTTACTATTAACTCAATTTCTTGGAGAATTAGACTTCAATTCGCATGGATTGAAGGGAATTTGCTCGGATTCTTCCTCGCGGACGTTCGGAATTATAGGGGAAAATTCGATGAAATCAAGGAGGAATTTGTTATCAATCTTGCTCTAATTGCTTCGCAATTGAGTCTAAACGTAGGGGGATCACGATGAACTAGAGATCTTCCTCGAAATTTGTTTAATTCACTTCACGAATCGATCAAATGTTGAAGAACAAAGAAAGGAAATACATGCTTTAAAGGGAAAATTAGCCCAAAGATCACGGGGAATTGAAGCGGTCGTGAGAGCAGATTTGAGGCGTCGTGGGGGCGGTTTGACTTGTCGGCGTCATAGCTTCCAAATTGGCCTTGAATTAGCCATGATTTTGCTTCACAAAGATTCCCGATCGCGGTACAATCGGTCCCCGACCGCGCCGCGATCGGGCCACGATCGTGCGTCAATCGTGCCGTCGATTCTCGATCAAAGACCGTCTGATGAAGTTGAAGAGGAGCGTCGTCGATTCCGTGATGAAAGAGCTCCAATTTGGCTCTGAATGCGCCACGATCGCGCACCGATCGGGCCACGATCGCGCATCGATCGTGGTTCTTCTTGGGGCGTGATCCACTGTCCGATGGAGATCAAGTCAAGCGGACAATCGCAATTGCAGGATCAAACCGCTCCACGGTCGTGATGACGTTTCTCGCTCATCGATCGTCCACCGTCCGATGGCGATCAAGCAATTCAAGGAGGTCCGCGTATCGCCCAAGTGAGAGAAAACCGCGAAATATCGCAACCGTCCGATGAAGCTTCGTCTGATAAAGTCGTGATCAAATCGCGATGAAGATCAGCCGTCAGATGAAAATCAATGCTATTGTGAGTCCACGTGGCGTCCATCGCTCATACGATCACTTGATGAGATCTTGTGCGTCCGATTGAGGGGTGATGTCTCCCCGCCACGCCACGTGTCATACATCCAACGTCTCACTTAAACCACTTTAAGCGCACGTGTTGTAATGAAAATCGGGTGAACTCGGGTCCACGTGATCTTCGCTATCCTGATCGCATCCGACGTCGGCTAGGCCGCCACGCGTTCTGCACAGGTAAGAATGTGTGGGAACATAGTCCCACACGGAGAAAAGATTGGGAAATATTGCAGTTAAATTGGGGGGAGGCGCAAATTTGAGTTTTGCGTTACCGGCCCCCTCTCTTACCAAGGGCCCACTATACCCGTGGGCCCTCCATATGCAAACCTACCTGCCACGTGGCGCCCACACAGGCGCCCACGTGGACCCGCGTGGTTGATAACATGCTATATTTACATCATAAAACATGATTTTTTATGCATATTTAAGTATAAATGACTTCATTTCCATGCATGTTATCATATTTATATGTATTTTTCTATTATTAGATTAAAAAGTCATCATAATCTAAAAATAGTTTAATTTAGGGTTAATTTTGAAAAATTAGAGTTTAATAATTTGATAACCCATATTTTTCTTGAGATTATAACTGTTTTTAAAGTTAAAATAATAAGAGAAATCATTTTTATAAACATTCATTTTATTTTCTAAAGTTCAAAATCTTAATAAATGAATGTATTTTTGAAATAATAATTTTAACTCTTATTATTTATTAAATTTGACTTTTTAGAATAATAGATAATTAAATTTTGGATCAAATGAAAGAAATTTGGATTAATTTGGAGTTATATATTGAAAGATATGATTTTTACAATTTAGGGAATTTTTCCGGATTTTTAAACCATTTTCTTGATTTTACATTCGAATTTTTTATCCGTTTTAAATAAGAAAAAAATAAAAAATTTGGTTTTATTTAGCGCGGGCCCCGCGTGGATGCTACGTGGCACGCAAGGCCACGTGGCAGCGCCACGCGGACCCGCGCAGCGCCTACGTGGCGTGATATAGTATTCTATTTATTTTATTTATTTAGTATATAGTCGGATTATAGTACATATAACCCTCCGATTATCGGAGGGTAAAGTTAACCTCATTAGTCGTCGGGTCTTATAAACCCGACGACTCTTCTTCTTTATTTCCGTGTGGGACTAAATCCCACGCTTTACCTACCATGCAGGCGACGTGGCGCGATGAGGAGCGACGGATTAAATGGACGATCGATCGACACGCGTCGATCGTGTGGAGCGCGGACCACTGGATCTACATCAAACGCACGTGTTGAATTACGGGCGTTATAACGGTCAAGATGCAATCTGGCGTGGAGCATCATGATCGCTGGATCGCGATCCAACGGCGCAAAAATCAAAGCGTTTTTAACGCTTAATTGCGCGGATGCATCTGGATCGTTGATCAAGATCGGACGGCCACAACATTTTTAGAAATGGTCCATCGTGGACCGTTTATCGTAACCGTCGATCGTTTTGATCGGACGGTTAGGATCAAACACCCTATAAAACTCTATGTTCTTCGTCATTCTAAGGATCCGAGTTGAGATTGCAAGCAAATTGAGCAGTCTAGACACCCTCTCTCTCGTTTCTCTTGAGTTCTTCCTCTTCCTATTTCATTTCCGCATCCACGGAGGGGTAGAAGTCGAGATTTGGTGGAGCATAAAAGGAGAAATCGCAGCTTGAATCCACCGATCGTGTTCTTCGTGTTCTTCGTGATTAAGAGGCTTAATCGGCGCGATTTGATCGCAATCGGGGATTAGTGGGAGCGGTTTTTGCTTCCCAATCCTCCTATAACGTTTAATTTCTGTTTAGATTAGGATTTACACGTTAATTTCGTTGAAATTCATCCAAAATCACGATTTTGATCGTCTGAAATTTCTCTCCACTTCGAATCTTGATTTCTCCGCGAAATTAAGTCCAAATTCAACGATTTTTTATTCCGTGGAATCGATTTGAAGTCTTCTTTCTTAAAATATCATTTTTCCCAATTTCTACCATCAATTTCTTGTCCGATTTGATCAAATTTGAAGATTACATCAAGAAATTGCTTAATTCCCTGTGGATTCGACCCGTATTTACCATTATGCCACTCAATTCATTCTAAATTCTCAAAATTGGTAAGTTCGGTATTATTTTTGACGCGATACCACTTGAAATTGACGACCTCGCGGTTTCGTCTCGTTAGTGGTCGCGTGGCCCCCTGCCACATGGCCGCGCACTGTGCGCCTCCTACGCCCCGCGTGGGCCACCCACAGCTCTGCCACATGGCCTCAGTGCCGCGTCGCACCTGTGCGGTGGTCCCGCGCACCACATGTCAACTCGTCGGAGATCCCGCTCGCCACGTCAGCACTTGCAGGTAATAAACCCCCTTTTTCACGATTTTAGTAAAGAAAAAATTAAATAGAAAAATCAAATAAAAATCAGAAAAAGGCATAAAACTTCAGAAATTCATAATTTAAAATATGTAACTCCTTTTTAATCCAAATTTTCTCCATTGGATCACAAATTCTTTTCTTTTTAATATCATATCATTTAAAATATATTTTGAAAGAATAAATCAAGATGAATTAGAATTTACTTAAATCATTTCTCATTAAATACTTTAAATCATAAATTCATCTTGAAATTATCCTTCCAAACATTTACTAAAGTCGAAAATCATTCAATTACAGAGATTAACTTCTATTAATTTAAACTTAACAAAAGATTAATCATCTATTAAGCATGAAATTATCCCTAATTTATGCATAAATATCAACTTTAGTGAAATGACATGCCAATGGAGAAATTTCCTAAAAAGTATGATAACATGCATCATATTCACATAAAATAAGCATGAATATGAGTTAATTAGGATAAGAATTCAAGTTATAAATGCATGTTTTCACGGCTTCTACTGGCCCTCCATCTTTAAGGACACCCACCGTTTCTACATGGAGTGCATACAATGTCAAGTAGCGATAAACATCTCTAAGCGAGATGAGATGCTGATGCGGCTGATCCTTCAAGTGGAGATCTTTGACCTTTGGGGGATAGACTTCATGGGACCTTTCCTGACATCACAGCCATCTGCACTGGCAGATAAGGTAAATCTGCATCCTCTAGAGCACTTGAGGACGTGATGGTATCACCCTCAACCCATCATTAGTCGTAGGTTTTCTTTTTTTAGTCTGGCTGAAGACGTTAAACTTAGCGCTCTTGGGAGGCACCCCAAGATTATCTTACCTTTTTAGTTTTATATGTTTTAAGTTTTCTAGATATCGGAGAACTACAATAGGAAAGGGCGCACCTGCACTGAAATCCCAAGAGCATCACGGAAAAATGAGCCTTTCTAAACCTCCCTCACCACATTTTTATATTGTTTTTATTCAATGAGTTTTCACATGAGCATGTAGTTTTCATTGAGGGCAATGAAACATTCCAGTTGGGGGGTGAGGATTTAGAAAAAGCTCTACCATTTTCAAAAATTTTAAAATTCTACCTTATAAAAACTCCTATTTTTCAAAACTTTGATCTAATCTACCCCACCTTAGAAGTCTTTTCATCTAGAGATCTGACCTACTAGAGATGTAAAAGTGAGGGCCTCATAGCCCATATGAGTACATTTTGAGTAATAAAGCCAAATGATCTAGAGAAACCATGGACTATACTTAGTGGTTGACTTCTTTGGGGTTGGGTACCTAACAAGTACTAAGGAAAAAGAGTAATCAGAGGTTGAAATGCTATGGGATTAAAAAGGAGATTATTTGAGAGAAAATTAAATTCCATTCCTTACCTATCATCAGCAAAAACTGCTTAGTATAAGGAATTTCTCGATTCTAGACTTTCCCTTTTAAAGAGTGCAATGATCCATAATTCTTGTAACACCTATCTTTCCTTATAGGCATGTAGTTTATCTCTTCCAAAGTAGTCAAGTAGTTACACCACTTTGTTTTAAACTTCACTTTTGATAATGAACACTCCCAGGTGACTCACTGATGGAGAATTCTCCCAAGACATGAACGCAAGGGTTCCTATTGAACTAAGGTATACATTAAGGAAGAGAACCCACCCTTTGTTACAACAACATACCATTCTTTTCCTTATCCAAAAATTTGAGCAACTCACTATCCATGAAGTGAGTGATAAAGACCTCTCTAAATCTTTAAAAGCGAGAGAAGATCTAATGGGAATTACTTTCCCTCCTCTCCCATTTATAAACTGATCAAAAGATTGACTTGGTCAAAAGAAAATTGAACTTTTATCCTTAGATACTTAGAATTCTTTGAAAAGATCAAGTCAACCACCCTTTTACCTTTGATATAGGTTCCTTATTTTCCAAACCATATCCACCATATCATAGGTACCTTGTACAGTTATGAATAATGATCTCAAGAAACATCAATAGGAACACCATTGTGATATATTCCTTCTTTCATTGAAAACCACCTATAGTTAGATTTAGGAGAGATCTAAAGGAGGAATTTACCTTCTTAAATTACTTCAAGTCAAAGCCTTTGCATGAGTATTATCATGCATCTACCCATATGAAGAATCATGACCAAGACTTTTAAAGGACACTAAAGACACAAGAAGACTATACCCGAAGAGGACTACCTCTCATTGTAAGAAGGATCTTCACGGCTTGACAAGATGTGAAGGATCTTCAAGGCTGATGAAGACTATTGAGATCCCTTCAGGCCAGAATCGTGAGAGCACAACGATTCCCCAACAAAAGTTCATTTACGATCAAACAAAAGACAGAGCTTATGAGAGATTGAAGTTCCATCAAAGAAAGCTGTATACGGCCCACGATTTCTTTCAACCTCCTCACTACTTCAAACCACCGGGCAATGTCCACCCAGTAGACTAATTCTTCCAGCAAGAAGTTCCTGCCTTGCCCAGCAAGAAGCTTGCAGAAGTGGCTGGAATACTCACTGACCGTAAGAATAGAACTCATGATAGTGGTCAATGGCGTGGATGAGAGAAGCACGACCATCAAACGAAGATGAGAGCAGATTTTTAGTGCAAAGATAAAACAAAGGACTTTGCGGAAGCCGAGCCAACCTCCCCTCGGATTCTCCTTACCACACTATCGCAACGACTTGAAGAAGATGAAGCTTCCCTGACAACGTCTGCATGGCAACCACTCCCTCAGCTACCGTAAAATGCCTACTCAACAAACTATTCCCTCCAGCAAGGAATCGCTGCGTTGATCAATGAAAAGAATACAAGAAAGAAAACCCACTCGGTCGTTCCATCAAAGCCAAAAGGATGCGCAATATCTGGCAGTCGTCGCTCCCCAAGAAGAAAGACCGACCGGTTGAATATTTACGTGACCATAAAACGACACCAATTCATATCTTTTACAGCTACAGAGATGAACGGCGAATGATAAGATATGTTGGGAGCACTCTGAACTCTCAAGTCCACGTATGCACTGATAACACATAAATTTACGACCTTTAACTCTGAATTTTTCATATACATTGGGCTTAAAATGAATATATTTATGTGTTATTATAATTAAAATTGCTTAATTTGGCTTTATTATGATTTTATGGTATTTCCTGAACTTTATAATATTTGAATATCTCTCTTAGATTATAAATGAGCAATGAAATGAATTTTTATAGCAAAATATATTTTTTGTTTGGATTTACAAGTGACTTAAATAAATTTTCATGGCTTATTTCCAATTAATCTAATGATTCTTGCATAATTATGGGCGTCAGGGGCATATCTACAAATTTCGGATTTGAAAGGTAAGTCAGATAGACGCCACTAGATCGCGACACGTGTCGCAATCTGGTAGCAGCGTTGTTAGAGTGATTTTCTCTTGACTTTATTTTTTTTTATTATTATAATCATCACTGTTTGTCGTTTACTTACCGTGCAGCTGACTGAATGTGGAATAGTCGCCGCACTTTGTCGTTTTGTCGCTCTATTTTGTCGCTCTATTTTCATCTCTCTATTTTGTCGTTTTGTCTCTCTTCTCTTTCATCGTTTAGCGTCGTTTTGTCATTTTTCTC
>CM044113.1:2095347-2132576 GCA_024174645.1 Lemna minuta | reverse complement strand
TGATCTTAACAAATCTCCCCCTAAGCCTTGCACACTTGCTTGATATCGACGATGCCGAGATTGGACCGCAGTTGCACGAACTGATTTTGCCCAAGGGCCTTTGTCAAGATGTCTGCCAACTGAAGCTTGGTGTTGATTGGCTCAACATCCACCCTACCTTCCTCGATGCATTATGGAATGTAGTGGTACTTGACATCAATGTGTTTGCTGCGATCGTGAAAGACTGTGTTCTTACTTAGCTGGATCGCGGACTGGTTGTCAATCTTCAGAGTGATGGTGCCGGCCTCCTCCCCCCTGACCTCTGCAAGGAGGCGTGCCAGCCACACTCCCTGACAGGAAGCCGTCGCACCTGCAATATATTCAGCTTCGCAGCTGGACAAAGCCACAGCCTTTTGCTTTTGCGACTGCCAGGTGATGATGTTCCCGCCAAAGAAGAACAGCACTCCAGTGGTGCTCTTGCGTCCATTGATGTCTACGCCATGATCGATGTCGCTGTAGTCGAGGAGAGCAGTTTTTCCCTCCTTCCTCCGGTAGTAGCACCCATAGTTCACCGTCCCTGCGACATATCACAGTATGCATTTGACGGCAACCAGGTGCTCGGTGGTAGGTTTCTCCATAAATCGTGAAGTGTAGCCCACTGCATACACCAAATCTGGCCTTGTGTTCACCGAGTAGCGTAGCGCGCCCACAATTCTCCTATACTCCATGGTGTCAACAGCTGGGTCGACGTTGAACTTGCTGAGTTTGAGGCACGACTCCATAGGTGTGACACTAGGATTACAGTTTGCCAGCCCTGCTGCCTCAGGTATCTTCATTGCATATGTGCCTTGGCTGATGGTAATGTCGGCTGTAGTCTGGTTCACCACCAAGCCGAGGTATTAGTGTAGAAACCCCAAATCGCTCATCTAGAATGTTTTCTTCATCTCCTCCTTGAACTGCTTGAGCTCGATAATATCTCCACCCGTGATGACAAGGTCATAGATGTACACACCCACAATCAGCAAGCGTGAATTCTTGTTGCGAATGTACACTGCTTGTTCGGAGGTGCTGCACTGGAACCTGAGCGATGCTAGGGAGGCGTCCAATTTGGCGTACCATGCACACGGGGCTTGATGTAGGCCGTAGAGTGCCTTGATCAGATGTAGTACTTTATGCTCCTCGTCGGCAATCACGAATCCCGACAGCTGAGCGACATAGACTTCCTCTCGTAGCTCGCCATTGAGGAAGGCTGACTTTACGTCCATGTGATGGATGGGCCAGCCCTCGCTCCCCGCGAGCGCCAATAGGAGCCGGACCGACTCGAGCCTTGTCAACGGAGCAAAGACCTCGTCGTAGTCGATCCCTTGGCGCTACACATAGCCTTTTGCAACGAGTCGGGCCTTGTGCTTAGTGATGATTGACGTAACGTTTTTATGCGTCATTAAATCACAAAAACACCGGTCAAATAAAATTTATAAAAACCAAACTCATAAAGATAAGATATAAATCAAGTAATGTGTAAGTATCGGATCGATCCACAGAGAGCAAGGTTGACTTTAATTGCAGAGTTCACTTGGTCAAACTTAGGTCTAAAAGGGGTTTTAAAGAAGTGAAAATAAGATACAATGAGTGGAAATGATATAAATATACTACATAAGAGATTTTAAGAATTGACCAACAGTAAGTGTTGACTTTGACCAACAGTAAGTGTTCTGTAAAATCAGAGAATCAAACAAAATCAGAAGATTACGAAAATTATATACTTGGAAACTATAGAGAAAATGGAATTTATTGATATAAAATTCGTGATTTTTGGATAAGAAATGGATTTACTATGAATAATTGAAAATCTAATATCAGAAAATCCCCGAAATAAACACCTCAGAGAAAATCTTCAAATTGACTGGTCAAAGAGGATCCAAATCTTGCAATTTATACGTCAATAGAAAGCTAAGAACAAGAGACTAACAAGATCAAAATTATCGAGTTTTGATTTGTAAATTGAGAGTAATTGACCCCAAAAGTCAACGTTTGAATTCTGATAAAGGATAAATAGTGCTCGGTCAAACGTCAAATTGAAGAGTCAAATGAACTCGGAATTCGACAAATTTCCTATCCAATGAAAAGAGGAATCCAATGAAACTAAAATCAAGTGATTTGAAATTATAATAAGAGAGATATCCTATTTTCAAAATCAGCAAAATTTTAGACAAAAATTTGGGGAAAATAAAGAACACTAAGAACTAATTTGCAAAATTAAACTTCTAAATCTAATCAAAACTCAAATTACCTCCTAATAATCGATCGAACCTCACTACTAACCCGATTGCCACGAGAATTAGGCTTGAGTTTGCGTGGATTGAAGGGAATTTGCTCGGATTCTTCCTCGTAGACGTTCGAAAGTCATGGGGAAAACTCGATGAAATCAAAGAGGAACTCGCGATCCATCCCGCTTCAATTGCTTCGCAATTGAGTCTAAACGCGGGAGAATTACAAAGAACTCAAGATCTTTCTTTCGAATTGTTTAATTCCTCCACGATTCAATCAAGAGTTGAAGAACAATAAGGGATAATACATGCTTTTGAAAGGGAAATTTGGCCCAAAAATCATGGCCGATTGATGCGGTCATGGGAGCGGATTGGATGCATCGTGGGAGCGGTTTCCATTTGGCGGTGATCGTGACTTCAATCCCACGATGAATCCGCTTCAATTTTGCTTCAAAAGAAGCACGATCACGTCGCGATTGGGCCACAATAGTGCGTCGATCGTGATCCTGATTCTCAGTCGATCGCCGTCTGATCTAGTGGAGGGATTGTAGCACTGATTCCGCGATGAAGGAGCACAATCGCTGCTCGATCGCGGTGCGATCGCGGTTCAATCGCACTGCGATCATGGATTTCTTCCACCAACGTTCCCAGCCGTCACATGGAGATCAGGTAGGAAACGCGTGGTCCCGATCGCGAGATCACGCTTCCTCGTGGTCGTCCATCAGATGGAAATCCGACCGTCCCAACGAATTGCGTTACCGTCCGTTCGAGGAAGATCATGATCGTTCCTGCGTCCACCGTCCGATGGGGATCTAACGCTCTAGGCGTCTCCATGAAGAGAAGAGGATCGCGCTTCACCATGGCCTTCAAATCGAGATCACGCGGCCTTTATTTTGATGAAGATCGGGAGCTTCTCGTAACGCCAAGTGTTCGAAGGCGAGCCGTTCATTGTGTTTACTTAATCCTCCAATTGAGCACGTGCTCGTGATGGAGATCGAGTGGACTCTGCGTCCACCACATCAACGCGTTTCACGCGATGCCCCTTGGATCCGACGTCCGCTGAGCCGCCACACATCATGCACAAGTAAGAAACGTCAAACTTAAATTAAGAAACCTGTGGGAAGCGTCCCACACGGAAGAAAAGATGAAGAAAATCAAGCTTAAATTAAGGGGCGGTGTAAGGCTTTCGCGTTACCGCCCCCAATATCTTACTAGGGCCCACTATCCCGTGGGCGCTCCAAATAACGACCCCCATTTCCACGTGGCGCCCCACACGGGCGTCCGCGTGGACCGCGTGGACACGCGTGGCCTCTTGCCACATGTCTGCGCCCTGTACGCCACCTGCGCTTCGCGTGGGCCACCCACGGCTCTGCCACGTGGCCTCAACGCCGCGTCGCACCCGCGAGGTGGTCCTGCGCGCCACGTTAGCGTGCCACCTGGCTCCGCTCGCCACCTCATCACCTGCAAATAAGTACCCCCCTTTTTGCGATTTTTTTAATAGAAAATACTTTAAAAAATTCATTTAAAAATCAAATAAAAATCAGAAAAAGGCATAAACTTCAGAAATTCCTAACTTTAAATATACAACTCCTTTTCAATCCAAATTTTCTCCATTGGATCACAAATTTCTTCCTTTTTAGCATCATGTCATTTAAAAATATATTTTTAAAGAAGAAATCAAGATGAATTATAATGTACTTAACTCATTTCTTAATAACTATTATAAATCATAAATTCCTCTTGAAATTATCCTTCAAAACATGCACTAAAGTCAAAATCATTCAATAAAATAGATTAATCTCTATTAATTTCAACTTATCAAAAGATTAATCATCTATTAAGCATGAAATTATCCCTAATTTATGCATAAATATTGACTTTAGTGAAATGACATACTGGTGGCGTACGACCCCCGTCGCCACCAAGGCATGACACTACAGCGCCGGTGGAGCCGACACCTACGCGCGTCCAGCCCCCTCGACAGGCGAAGACGAAGGATCCCGAGTTTCACTACACCAAGTGAGACCCTCTTCTCGCCACGAGCTCGCGCGCGTAGAGCTATCTTTCCCGTTTTCTCTTTTATTATGACTTTATTTAGCCCGCACGTGTTTAAGCGGGCCTTTGCATGTCTCTCTCTCTCTCTTTAGGCCGTTGGGTGGGTTTCCCTTTGTTTCGGGACCCTAGCCTAAGGCCCTTTCCCTTTTGTGAACCTTTTATTCTATTTCTATGAGTATGGGTGTGGGTTGTGGGCCTCAAGTGGGCCCTTTCCTCTCTTGGCCCGCCAAGGGCTCTATAAGAGGGGAAGGGACCCCCCCCCCCCCCCACAAACCCTAGCCGTCATTTGAAGAAAGAAAGGGTCTCCCTTCATCTCAAGTGGCTGCTCAAGGAAGGACAATGAGGGGAACCAACCGCCGCCGCCACCGCCGCCGCACCAGTAGTGCCGCCGCCGTGCCCGCCGCCAAGGCCGCCGCCTTCTCCTGCCTTGCCCACTGATCACCTACGTGCAGCTACCCAGCCGCCGCCGCCGCTGCCGCCGCCGCCGCTCGCCGCCGCCTCAGCCGCCGTTGCCGCCGCCGCCGCAGATCGCTGCACCACCACCTCCCTTCCTCCTCCACGGACCATCCTCTCCATCTCCCACTCCACCTCCACCCCCATCTCCCGGCGAACCGCCCCAGCCGCCGTTTCGATCACCTTCCTCCCCACGATTCCGCCTCCCTACCTCCTCCACGGGCCACCATTCCCAATCTCCTCCTCCAACACCATCTCCGGCGAACTACCCAGCCGCCGCAACCATTCCACCCTCCTCCCCATCGACTACCCTCTCCCCAACGATCGCCCAGAGCCACGATCAGCGCCGACGAGCTCGGCGCCGTCGCCGCATCTAGACGCGCCCCCATTTGCGACTCTGTCTGTCGTCGACGCCTCGCTCGGCTGCAAACGCCGCCGCTCACTCGCCCCCAGCCCTCCCTCAGCTGCTCCGCGGCCCAGCCTCGCCACGAGAGTCGTCGCCACTCGCCTCCTCCTCTAGTCCGCCGCCCGACGAACCCGCCTCCGCTCCGAACGCCGCCACGAAGCCACCCCTCACCGTGCGCCGCTCTGCCCCTGCAGCGAAACCCTAGCCCCGAAGAAGAAAGTGGACGATTCCCGCTGAGCCGACTCAGCAGGAATCGGTCACCCCGGTTCGCCCTCCTCCCCCCCTCAAACCGGTCCGAGCCAGCCCGAACCGGCCCGGACCGCCCCAGCCCAGCCGCGGCCGTCCAGACCGGGCCCAGCCAGGCCGGTCCGACCGACCCAGGCCGACTCCCCGTGCCGAGAGCGGTCTAGGCGGCCTCGGCCCGGACCGGTCCCAGTCCCCCGGACCGCGCCAGTGCCTGCACCCGGTCCAGACCGCTCGAGCAGGGCCGGGGGCCTGAGCACGGCCCAGCACAGCCCGGCACCAGGGTCCAAACCGGCCCAGACCGCCCGACCCGGCCCAGACCGGCCCAGCACCGCCCGAACCGGCCCGGACGCCGCCTCCCGCCTTCCCGTGTTCGCTGCGACCCGTCCGACTCGCCGCGACTCGTCATCGCCCCGCGCCGATCGCTCCTCCGCGCTCCCTCGCCGACTCGCCCCGGCGTCCGACATCGCTGCCGCGCCCGACGACCTCCCCCGCCCCGACCGACCGGGCTCGCGCCCCGCAGGTTAGGCATTCGTCCCCCTTTCTCTTACTTTGAAGTCTATATTTCCTCCAGTACTTTCCGCACCCGTCTCCACCGCCCTCGGACCTAGTTAGGTTGAGTGACGTCAGGGTACGGGATTGGGGATCGTGGATCCGGCCGCCGGGTTGACGATCGAGCTGCCCCGACGACCCGAGGCTGCTCTCTCTCCTGCATCGACGGATCTGGGAGGACTCCCGCTCCATCCTACTCGGTGTACCCCAGGAGCGCCGTGACGACGCGCCGGATGGTTGGCTGCTTGAGTATCTCTTAGACATCATATCATTTTGAACACGTAGATCATCCCCTCCATAGTTCCCCTTTAGAGGACATTAGCGCCGGTCCGACTCACCCCGTCGGTCCTGCATCACATACCAATGGAGAAAATTCCTAAAAAGTATGATAACATGCATCATATTCACATAAAATAAGCATGAATATAAGTTAATTAGGATAAGAATTTAAGTTATAAATGCATGTTATCAATGATCCCAGTGGCGTCCTTCTTGGTCTTGAAGACCCACTTGAGCTCAATTGAGCGTTGGCGCAGTGGTGGGTCAACGAGCTCCCAGGTACCGTTCGCCTCGATGGTTGTCATTTTGTCGAGCATCGCCTTCCTCCAGCATTCATGTGCTAGTGCTTGTTCAAAGGTCGCAGGCTCGTCCACGTTCGCCAGCAGCAGGTGTTCATCCTGGTTACGATGCGCCATACCTGGGGGCGTCATCAGGCCTAGAATGTTGTCTATAGTATGGAATCGGAGGGGAGCATCGTCGTCGGGCTCTGCATCCAGATCCTCCTTAGCTCCGCTTGGCGGCGATGCAAACGTGATTTTCGGGGCCAACGTTGCAAGCGGGGTTGAAGCTGGCATGGATGGCCCTACAACATCCTCATGGGGCTGCGGCTGGAACGTGGTCACCACCTGTGGGTGTGCCACTGTGATGTACTCAATCGCAAACTAGCCGTCGTCGATTGTCGTCGGGTCCGCGCTCCTCTCCCACTGCGCCTCCTCATCGAAGACGACATCACGACTAATGTGGATGCAGCGTGTCACTAGATCATAGACCATGTACGCCTTGGAGCTCGGCTCATACTCGACGAAGATCATGGGCTTGCTGCGGTCGTCAAGCTTCTTCATTTGTGGTCCAATGTTCTTGACGTGGGCCACGCACCCGAAGGTCCACAGGTGGTGTACCGCTAGTGTGGACCCATTCCATAGCTCGTACGGTGTCTTCTTACCGGTGCCCTTAGTCGTTGTCCTATTGAGAATGTAGACCGCGGTGTTGACGGCCCCCCCCCCTCAGAACATACCCGGGACACCCTTCACCTTGAGTATGCTCCTGGCCATCCCGACCACCATCTGGTTCCTCTACTCGACGACACCATTTTGCTGCAGCGTGTACGGTCGTGAGCTGGTGCCCAACTCCAAGCTCGGTGCAATACTCCGTGAATTTCACCGACGTGAATTCTCCCCCGCGATCGGTGCACAGGGCGAGGAGCTTCCTTCCGCTCTTGCGCTCAGCTGCCGTCTGGATCCTCTTGATGGCGGTAGGAGCAGCATCCTTGGTGTGGAGCAGTGCCACCCACATGAACCTGTTGTAGTCATCTACGAGGAGCAAGAAGTAGCGGTTGCCGCTCAGGGGTAGCCGGGTGATTGGTCTACATAGGTCGCCGTGGAGCAGCTCGAGCGGGTGGACGGAGCATTGCTGCCCTTGGTTTGGAAATGGGGCGCACCGGTGCTTGCCAGCGAGAAAGGCTTCGCAGAGCTGCTCCACCTGGGACAACATTGGAAGGCCACGAATGAGGCCCTCTCTCCCCATCTTGTGCAGCACGACAAAGTTGGTGTGGCCAAACCGTGCGTGCTAGCGCCAGGCATCCTCCTCGGCGTGTGCAGTCAAGCAGACTAGCTGTGCAATGGTGAGGTCGAGCACGTTCAATCGCCCCCGCCAATGATGAATCTTGGCAAGCAAGCAGCGTTGTTCGTCGCGCACCCGCATCTCCCCGCCTCCGATCACGATCTCGAAGTCGACCTCGTCAAGTTGGCCGCAGCTGACAATGTTAGTGGTGAGGGGGGGATGTAATAAGTGTTGTAGAGTGCACGGTGCTCCCCATTCTTGGAATCAAAGAGGATGGTGCCGCAGCCCTCGATGCGCACCACCGAGCCATCGCCGAACCGCACAGTGCCAGTGACGCCGGTGTCCAAGTCGAAGAAGGCATCTCGGCACCCCGTCATGTGGTTGGAGGCCCCGGTGTCGAAGATCCATTGGCGTGAATCTCGTTTTCTCTCGTCGTCGAGCACGGCAAAGACCTTTTCTTCCACCAGTTGGACGCGTTGACGAGCTGGTGTCGTGGGTGTCGATTCGAGTGTCATAGCGTGATCACCCGGAGCTCAAACTGGGATCAGTGATGGCAGCGACGGAGCGGTGGTGATGATAGCGGTGTGTGAGGAGGAGGGTAGGCTCGTCGTCTTGGGCCACATGAGCTTGTTGGCCCTGCTAGGTCTGTTGGTCCCTCTTCCAGCTCCGGCATTCCTTGTCCCAATGGCCAGATTTGCCGCAGTAGCGGCAGGAGTCCCCGTTGTGGGTTGGCGACGAGCTGGTTCCTTCGCGCATCTCTGTGTTCCTGCCACCACGCCCTTTGCCCTCTGAGCCGCGATGCTTGCCACGACCGCCGACGCCATTGTTAGTGCGGCCGTTCCCCACCTCCTTCTGCTTGTACCACTCTAGCCATTGCTCCTCCATGAGGTACAGCTTCCCTCCAGCTTGCTTCGGGGTTGATTCGCTGTCGTCCTCAGACGCCAGAAGGCGGCCGGTGACTTCCTCAATGGAGAGCATGGAGATGTCAAGCAATGTCTCCATGGAGATCACCAAATGCTTATACCTGACGCGGGCAATGCGTAGGTACTTCTCGACGACCTTCTTCAGATCCTCCGGGTCGCCGAGGGTGGACAGTTGATTCATGATGCCTATGAGATGGAGGGCGAAGTCCTCGACGCCCTCACCATCCCGTAACGCCAGTTCCTCGTAGTGACGCCGCAGTCACTATACGTTTGTCTTCCTGATTCAGTCGTCATGGATCCGCATGACACGGATGCTCTCCCACGCCTCCTTTGCGGACTCCTTGACGGCGAGGGTGGAGATCATTTCGGATGGCATAGCACTGCAGATGGCGTTGAGTGCCATCTGATCCTCTTGCCGCTCGGTGGCGACACCACCGGGCTCAATGGCGCCCTAGAGGGACTTGGCCTCTAGCTTGATCTTCATTAACAAGGCCCATTTGTTGTAGTTGGTCTTGGTGAGCACGAGGTAGTTCATTGGCCCGCCCCCTCCTTCCTTAATCACGCGGTGTATAACCAGCGCGCGATCGTTCCCGGCGCTACCATCGGTGTGCTTGCCAAAACTGGAGGATGGCGGAGAAGATGATCATCACCGAGACATGAAGATGCCTTCGAGTGCACGATCGCATGTCCAACACCGGTAACATGCTTTGTTGCTGATACCAATTGTTGGATTTCCCAGCTGATTGCTAGCGCTGGAGGAGACAAACTTTCCCTATCAAGATCACACGCACACACATAGTGGACGAGAATACAATGGAATATCGTGCTTATAATTTCCTGATCTTCTTCACTATTTATAGAAGGGAAACATGCTTCTAGCAACTACCTAAAAATGAGAGCGGCCGAGAGCTTCTCGCGTCGTGCATTGGTGTGTGTCCATCCCCACGCCACACAACACACATTGTCTCCGCATGCTCTAACGAGTGGGAGCGAATCTCACCACGGTCACTATGCGCACACGCCGTCCACAGAAGACAGAGCTCATGTGCATACATGACTATGTAACTACACTAAGTAACGTGTCGAGGCTTATCTGATCTTAACATAGAAAAGGGGAAGAAGGGGAAGAAAGAAAGGAGAGTTAGAGAATTTAAGAGAGAGAGAGAGAAGGCAGAAAAAAGGGGAAGAAATCTAGAGAGAGGGAGATTAAATGATTATGTGAGGGATAGATAGCGAGAGAGGAAATAAAGGGAGAAATAGATTTAGACAGAAAGATTGAGAAATTTTCGGAGGAAACGAAGGGGACAAATGGAGAAAAATAATTATTTATAGATAGATATTGATAGATAAGATGAATAGATCAATCAATAGATAGATGACCGATAGATAGGTTCATTGATACATAGAGAGATAAATTTGATAGATTGCGAAAGTTAAAAAAAGGAAGAGAGAGAGAGAGAGAGAGAGAATCCAACTCGGGCACTTGTACGCTACTGGGATTTTTAGAGGACAGTTGACGAGGACATCAACGGTGCGGGCAACGTCGATAACTACGTCCAACTAGACGGCAGCGTCGCCTTGAAAGACATCGCACAGACAGTGCGGGACATCGCTGAGGATCTCTCCAAAGAGATAACAGCAGGCCGGCGGTCGCCCTGCAGGATGCAGATGAGCCTGCTGCATACATGTCCTCAACGAGAGTATCGGCGCCAAACACGCATCCGGGTCGACGGCCGCTGCCGGCAATACCAACAGAGTCGTCGCCACGACGAGGGCCCAGAGATTCATCAACACCGTGGATTCAGCCATGATTCAAACTTCTTTGTATTTTTCCGTTTCTTGGGATCGAAATCGAGCTTTCTCAAAGGATAATAGTGCACTGTTCGGCAGTTGGTAGAAACTGGGGTAGCTCACTAGTTCCAACGGTTCTCGTTGGTCGTTGTATCCTTGCCTTCAACTATCGATATCAATCGACTCGAATTCTCGAGACAGTGAGCCGACTTCGGAATTTCGGGACCAACCGTCCCGCCGAAATCAGTAAAGATTAGCAAAAAAAGGGAGGCATTAACGATCCTTGGGCAAGCGGAGATGAGTCAAATGATGGTATTTGAAATCAAACAGAACGCCATCTTAGAAAATATAAGCTCGTGTTTGCACTGTCATGATAAAATATGAGTATCCATGATCTCTGCAAGAGTCATCATTCCAGATAATCCGGATAATTCGAACTTCTCTGATCGTGATGGTAGTCTGATCTGACTCTTGCATTAATCTAATCGAGCAATTGAAACAAATCTACCTCTGAAACTACGAATAAAGAACTGTATGATTCGCTTGAAATTATTTATCATTTTCCCGTGTATATTTTTTTTATTGATGAAATATTCAAAAAAGCTTTTCTATCTAGAATTTATCGTCAGACGGATATATCGTAATCGAAGTAGACCATCTCGTCTAACATTCTCATTTCAAAAAACATTTCTGAAAAAACTCCCTGGAAAATTATACTTCGACACGCTTTTCCTTTTCATAATTTTTACTCGTTATAGGGCCCAGGCGCGAGAAAATTGAATTTCTTAGCCACGTGGCGCATAGCCGAGCTATTAGTGTGCTATCCTTGCGATTCACTCGCATCTGATCGGACGGCAGGAAATCACGTAGAATTCTCACAACGGTAGAAAAGACAACGGTCATATTTTTGAAATTTGAATGGTCGTTCAATATCTAGGTACGCATAAATAGAATCCTGGTTCCAACATTCGACCCTAATTTCTTCCGGACAGAGCAGTCTCAACCTCTGAGAAAAACAACGACCAACTTTCGCAATGGATTTCCACAGCCTTCATCGGAGAGACCTCCAGAGCCTCTGCAAGCAGAACAAGATTCCCGCCAATCTGACGAATCTCGCCATGGCCAACGCTCTGCAAGCTCTTTCCAAGGTAACCCCCAATTCACCTGCCTCTCTCTCTCTTGAGATGTCCCTCAAATGGTTTCTACTCTAGGTGGAGGGACTGAGTTCCTTCTGGGAAACGCAACATGGATCTTGCCGGGGTTCTACGAGAACGGAGAAGAAAAAGGACGAAATGGGACTTCCTAACTCCCCCACGACGCTCAGCGCCCGGGGAAGGAGAACTCGGACTATCTTGACGAGCAGTTTGGAGCCCAAAGAAGATGAAGAGGCGAAGAAGGATCCCGACATTTTCAAAACGCCCGCGCGGACGACGAGGGGGCAGAAATCGTCGATTAAGGAGAAGAAAATTGATGGAGCTGCGGCGTCGAGTTTAAGGAGGTCTACGAGAATTTCCGCAAATTTGGTGATCAAAAGCGCGTCGAGATCTTCTTGTTACAGGACTCGACTGTCTTCCAGGAGAAAGATTGCAAATCCAGAAGAACGGGTAAAAGGTAATGGAAATCTTCAAGAAAAATCGCTCTCCTGAATGATCTTTCTTGATTTCTTTTTATTTGCTGGATAAATAGGTGCTGAAATGTCCCCTGACATTGGAGAAAAAGATGGCGCGCAGGAGAAAAATAGTCAAGTCGTCGATTTTTCGGGCTGCGGTTCAGACGCTCTCCCAGCGGTGGATGAGGTTTCTTATCCGATTTTTGAAGGGCTCGTTAATCAGAAGGCTTTCGAAGACTCGGTTATCGAGGGTGATCCAATCTCAGACGATCTGCCGGTGGGAGAGGTTTCTCATCCGACTTCTGAAGGGCTCGTTAATCAGACGGCTGCCGAAGACTCGGTCGTCAAGGATGATCCGATCTCGGACTATCAGGCAGAGGACACCGTGGCAGAAGGTCTGAAAGCGAGTGAAGACCCATCTGCGGTCTCTTATCGAGCCGTTGGTTTCTCGGGTCCAGATGATGCTCCGCGGGTCGATGAGGAAAATCCAGTGGCGGAGTCTGACAATCTGACGGCGGACGATGAAGTTTGTCCGACTGCTCAAGGTCTCGTCAAACAAACGGCTGTCGAGGACTCAACCGTCGATGACGGTTCAGTCAGCCAAGGTCTAACGCAGGCCGTTATTGAAGAAGCAGATGATCCGACAGTGAATGACGACCCTCGACTTGTTTCTGAAGGAGTCGTGAATCTGCCGGCCGTCGAAGAATTGATCGTGGAGGTTGATGAAATTACAAATGAATCCATCGATCAGACTGTGGATGAGTTACACACTCTTGACATCGGGAGCTCTACTGAACAGACAGCGGATCAGGGTTCTCATGCGGTTTCTGGACAACTCATCGATCAGACGGCTGTGGAAAACATAGTCTGTGATCTGTTGGACCTGGAGATAGATTTGACCGTAGCAGCGGAGGAATTTACTGGAAATGATCTTCAGGCCGTCGCAGAAGAGAATGATGGCGGAGCGGAAACGATAACGGAAATCGATAATTTGCTCGTTGCGGCGGAGGTGTTCGCCGAAGGGGAACTCGACGGTTGCGCGATTACGGAGGGAGAAATTGCCAGAGAAGATGAAAAGTCACGGACGGGAAGTGAATGTTCGACCGTTGTCGCCGCTGAGGTAACTCAAAACCTGACGGCAGGAAAGGAGAATTTTTCCGTAACCGGAGGAATTGCAGAGAAGAATACGGAAATCTTTGACGCATGTGAGCGGCCGCAAAATTACGACGGTGCCACCAGTCTTAGAAAACTGAAGGCAGCCGTCAGAGAGAAGGTATTAGACAGAAGTAATTTAATTTACCTATGACTGTAGAAAATTATCTCATTTTTGAACAGTTGCAGGCCGTTACGGCGGAGAAAGTTCAATACCTAGCGGCGGAACAGGAGGATTCGTCGGTTGCCACGGCGGACTTCGCCGGAGAAATAGCGGAGAAGAACAAGGAAAACTTGGAGGCGTGTTCGAAGCCTCATAATTACGACGAAGCCACCAGTTTGAGGAAGCTCAAGGCAGCCGTAAAAGAGAAGGTATGGGAAAAAATGAGTGATATTCATTTACTCATTTTCTTCTGAAGGAAATGGCGGTCGATGGTAATTTTCTTGTTTCTGAACAGTTGCAGGCGATGGAGGAGAAGAAGAAGAAGAAGAAGAAGAGGGCGGCGTTGGCGAGCTTGGACGATAATTGCCTCCAAATCTGAATTGGGGAAGTAGCTTGTTTAGGAGAGAGAGAGAGAGAGACGATCGTCACTCTCCAAGCGATTTTATCTGCTCTGATTGTGATATGTAATTTGTTCGATGGAAGAAACTAAGGAGCTGTTTCTTTTATGGTGAAGGAGAAGGATACCAATTTTGGCCCCTATCACAGAATAATCAGAAAATTCATTGATCATTGTAACAAATTCAATGATTCCCCTTTTCAGATCGATTGAAAAATCCATTTCAAAAAGCAAAAAAGATCTAAACGACGAGGCAAAAATTCCTAAAACCCCAAATATCATAATATTTTGATGGTATCCTAGAAAATAAAAATTACTTCATAAACTACAAGCATGATCCATCGATAATCCACATTTTCGATCTTCATATTTAATATTCTTCATGTTTAATATTTCTAAAGACAAAATCATTGAAGGAGCTGCTGGCCAACTTGATCGTCTTCTGGGGCGTTGACTTTCCCGGAATGGACCGAAGGGACTGCCCAGCAGTCTTTCTCTCTCTCACAGACTCTTTCATTCTGTTTACGTATCTCCTCTCAATCCGTTCCTTCTTCCTCAACCTCTCTATCTGCCCACCGATCTCTTTCTCTCTCCCACACACATCCTCCACCTGTTTACGTATCTCTCTTCATCTGTCTACTCATCTACTTTTCTTCGTCCGTCCCAACAATCAATCTCTCCTCTCTCTTCATTCCTTTCTTCTTCACAAACTAAAAATTCTCTATTTTCAAACTAAAAATCCTCTGTTTTCAAAATTAAACCTCTAAAGAGTTCCATACTGTTCTTTGCAATTTCTCCGGCAACATGGCACCCTTAGGCACCCTTGTCACCCACCCTAAATTCCAAATAAATTCTACATATTTCAAAAAAATTCCTTGAAACTTGGGAAATTAATATCTTCCATACTACAACTCTATTTTCAATTAAATTTTATTCGTTTAAATCCCAAATTATATAATATATTGCTGTATGCCTTTGAACTTTAGAAATAAAAACAGGATACAATTTTTACTTACAAAATGTATTCAAATCGCTTAGAAAATAAGAGTAGATCACTTTCTAAACTCATTTAAAGTGCTTTTTTATTGTTCACAATTACATTCATGTAAATCATATATTGAAAATCTCACGAAAAGAAGTCTAATTTGAAAGAATTTTAATGTTTGGAAAATCAAACTTATGAATTACACAAAATGAGCCTTAAAATGATGCATGACATAGAATTCATGTACTCAAAACATGATAATATGCATCCTTAATATTTGAATTGTGTCTTCAAATGCACTAATAATCACATCATTGCAAGCACATATTTCACAGAGTGATAGATTTCTAAGTGCATTATGCCACATACTAAGGTAGACAAAGGCTAAGAAATTATGAGAATCCTCAAGTAAATCTGGTATGACATCCTTACACGGATTTAAGAAGTATTAATCTCCCGATCATTTAGCTTTGCATGTCATCTACTTGGACACTAGTTTGTAAATAGCCATAAGTATTTTTTTTAATAATACAATAAAATCTAGGCCCATGATAATGCTCACAGCCATAAAATAGGTTTTTTTGGAGCATGGAGGACATCGTGAAGCAGTACATGCAACCCACGTTAAACCCTCCCTAAAAAAAAGAGAGAAATTGAGAAATCATACCTTTTCCCATTTTTCAAAATTAACATAATGCAAAATGAGACAAATTTGAGAGTAAGAGGCATAATTTAGTGACAAATGTGTCAAGATGCAGCAAAGTCACAAAAAAATACGTATAGGAAGTTTAGATAAAGAGGTTGAAATGTTGATGGTATTTTTGGATCCTAGTTGCATGTTGGTCTTTAGTTGGTACACCTAAAAAAATTTTGATTATCAATATATTAGGAGATGAATGACTTTCTAGGGTTCCTTGCATCGTCAAAGAGAACTTTAGAGTATTGAATTTCACATAGACAAGAGAAGAACATTGAAAGATCTCTAGCCTGAAAAATACGAGGCATTTCAATTTATATAAGAGTAACAAAGTGGAATAATATGGTCATGTTATTCACTAAAAAGATAAAGTTAACTTAGAGAAACAACTCTTAAAGACCCATATCCCCTTAACCATGATACAGTTCACCATAGCATTTCTAGAACAATTCTTGTACCATGGAGGATATTGACACATCGAGACCAAGTGGTCGATGAATACACATATTAAAGGGTCAAAATAAAGTCTAAACTTACCAATTTCAAGATTAATTCATGAATTGAAGGGTATAATGATAAATAAGGGTCGAATCCACAGGGAATTCGGGAAATTTCTGATGATCTCTTCGATTTTGATCAAATTGGACCATGAATCGGTGACAGAAATTGGGCAAATTGTTATTTTAAGAAAGAGGACTGAAAGACGAATCCACAGAATCAAAAATCAATGAATTTGACTTTGATTTCGCAGAGAAATCAAAGATTGAACAGAGGTGAATTTTCAAAAATTGAAAATTATGAAATCCAAAATTAAGAGAGAAATTAACTAAAATTACGATTCTAAAAAGAAATTAAAAGCTATACGAAGATAGATTAGGATGAAACACGATCCCTAACCCAAAATTGAGATCAAATTGATTCAAATAATCGCCGGAATCAAGGCTATTTATCAAAATTCAGAAATTGCGATTTGTGGAGTTCAAGCGTCGATTTCTTCCTCGTCGATCGTCAAAATCTTAATCTTAAGCCCTCCATGGACACGAAAATGAGTCTATAAGTAATTAAGAACAAGAGATTCAAGAGATTTAGTGTCCAAACAGCTCGATTTACTCGAATTGCTCTCAAATGCTTTACAATCTCGAAGAACATCTCAATTTATAGGGCTATTTGGGCGTAACTGTCTGATCGACCTTAAATTTGCGATCATCGGCTCTGATAAAACTCATTGGATGTGAATCGTTGCCGTTAATTCACAGCCGTTGGATCTTCGATCGACCGCTGAGATGAAGCCACATCGCGAGCGTTATAAATAACGCATGTAACGTTCGTCGTTGGATCTTGATCGGATGCTTCGATGTGTTTCTCGTTGGTTTTAATCTCAGCCGTTATAACTCTTCTTGATCAACGGCTGAGATTAAAATGATTCTGGTGGCGTACGACCCCCGTCGCCACCAAGACACGATACCCCGGCGCCGGAGGAGCCCTTTTGCGCGTGCGGATCTATCCGCTTATCTTTACTTCTTTATTTCTTTATTATGGATCTTTTGACCCGCACGTGTTTAAGCGGGTCCTCGTTTATTTCTCCCTCTCTTTAGGCCTTTGGGTGGGTTTCCCTTTGTTTCGGGACCCTAGCATAAGGCCCTTTCCCTTTTTATGAACCTTATTTCTATTTCTATGAGTATGGGTGTGGGTTGTGGGCCTCAAGTGGGCCCTTTCCTCTCTTGGCCCAACAAGGGCTCTATAAGAGGGGAAGGGACCCCCCCACAATCCCTAGCCGTCATTTGAAGAAAAGAGTATTCCTCTCAAGTGGCTGCTCAAGGAAGATCAAGGAAGGAGACCAACCGCCGCTCCGCCGCCGCCACCGCGCGCACCCCTTCGTGCCGCCGCCGTGCCCGCCGCCGAGACCGCCGCCTCCCCTTGCCTTGGTCACTAGTTACCAACGTGCTGCCCTCCGGTTGCCGCCGCCGCAGTCGCCGCCGCCTCAGGCCGCCGCCACCGCCGCCGCCGCCGCCGGAACGCAGCACCGCCATCCCCTCCGATCCTTCCCCTCCACGGACCTCCACCCATCCTCCTCCTCCATCTCCGACGATCCCCTCCAACCACCGTCCCCGATTCGCTTCCGTCCCCCCTGATTTCGTCCCTGTCTCCCCACGATTTCCTCTTCCCCTTTCCTCAAGCTCCTCCTCCATCTCCGGTGACTTTCCCCCTCCAAACCGCCGCCGTCCCATCTCTTCCCCATCGGTTGCCCTCCTTCCCGTCCTGATCACGTCCGCCGCCGTCGCAGCCCGCCGCCGCCGAGTTCCGTGTCATCCCCGCACCGGAACGCCGTTCCCACGCTCCTATTCGTCGTCGACATCCATCGACGGCCGACGCCTTCGACGCCCGCTCGGCTCCCACGACACCGCCGCGAGCTCCACCTTCGATTCCCGCCCCGACGACGACCGCCCCGGCTCCCTCTCGGTCCGCGCCCGGTTCGCCCGCTCCGCGCCGGGAAATCGCCACCGCGCCCCGATCTCTCCCGCACGAAACTCCTAGGCGCGAGGGATACGAGTGAACGATCCCGCTGAAAGTCAACTCAGCGGAATCGCTCTCGCACTCATCGCGCCTGGCCGGCTCGACGGTCTCGACTCCGGCCGCCAACCGGACCTAGACCTCGTCCCGGGTCGCCTCGAACCGCCGACGGGTCCAGACCGCCCTGCCGGGTCCAGACCGCTCCCGACCGGACTAGGCCGTTTCGACCGGTCCGCACCGGGCCCAGCTTTTGCCCAGCCCGGTCTAGCCCGGTCCAGATCACCCTGAACCGGACCAGGCCGGCCCAGATCGCCCACGACCGGCCCAGATCCCTCCGAGCCGGCCCTCGGTACGCCGCTTTCCGCCCCGCGTACGCTCCGACTCTGTCCCTCGCTTTCGCCACGACGCGACTCCCGCTTCGCTCGCCGATCGCTCTACCGCGCCCTTCGCTGACTCGCCTGTCCGACTCCGCTGCCGCGTCCCGACGGCCTCCCCGCCCGACCGACTGGCTCTGCGCCCCGCAGGTTAGCTTCGACCCCTCCTTTAAAGGTCTAATTACTTTTCGAGCATTTCTCTACTGCTTTCCTCCGCCATCTGGACGACGTAGATAGGGTAGTACGATTATAGGTTCGAGATTTCTGACGCGTACGCTGTGTCCGGTACCGAGCGTGGGCTGCAGCGCCCCTGGCTACCCCACGACGAGCGACTTCCACGCCCCGGACGTGGATCGAGAGGGTCTCACCTTACCCATCATCGCGAGTTTCCCTGTGTCACCCGGAGTCGACTCCGCTGATCGGCACGCTTGCTCGCACTTAGGCTTAGGTTAGAGGTCTCTACGTAGGGTCTAGGATTCACTTATCCGTAGGTTAGGTTGCCCGACTATTTTTAGTCGCCTCGTACTCATTGATCAGTGCACGGGGGTTTTTCACCACCGTCGCCCCGCATCAAATTGGTACGTAGCGGTCGCTGGGTTCTCGCCAACCCGGTCCTTGAGGACGCTCACTTGAGGCTCCGTAGCGTAGTTAGGACATCATCTAGGTCATTGCATCATATAGGCACTCCCTAGGTTATCATCATGGCATTCGAGACACGCTCCGCCGTAGCTAGAGGAGGATCCCCATCTTCACGCGCATTTGTGCGATGCCTCTGAGCCACTCTCCCCGCGGCTTTCACGAACCCCGACGGCTCGTGAGCCCATATGGTGATCGCACGATCACCACTACCCCGACTACTATGATTGTCGAGATGATCCTAGTCGTCGAGGCGTACCCACGTCACGACGATGGTCGCGACCGAGTGTACCATCGCTGGCCCTCTGATGCTTATGGTCGCCACTGACAGTGCCTACCCAGCTCATTTGGATGATCGAGCCCGCTTCGCCGCTGCCACCACTATCCGCACGACTCACCACACCGCCCGTTAGTCAGCCCTCTAGAGTTTCACGAGCCCCGGCGGCCCGTGAATCCCGGTGAGTGATCGTTACGATCACCGCTACCCCCGACTACCACTATTATCGGGATGAGCCTAGTCGCCGAGGTGCCCCACGCCACGACGATGGACGCGACCGAGTGGACAGTGCCAGCCCTCAGACACATATGACCGTCGCGACAGTGCCTATCGAGCTCATTTGGACGACCCACCCCATCCGCCACCGCCACGACCGCGTTATGACGACCATCGACACCACGATCGTGATCGTGGTCGGATCAGCGACACTACTCTAGATATAGAGGTGACCCTCCCCGACGAGACGATCTCGATCGGCGAGCTGCCCGTCGCCGCGATCGTGATGCTTATCATCGCGACTATCCGCGTGCGCGAGACTACACTCGCGCACCCGAGGACACACGTTATGATCGTTATCACGATCATGAGCGTTATCCCGATCATAGGCGTTACCGGAGTCCTCCCTACCACGACATTGGTGAGGACTACCGCGCAGACCGATACGACGATCGGGATAGGCGACACGAGGATCGTAGTGCCCGCATACCGAAAGGTATGCGCGCCGTTGATCTAGTCTTTTATGGCTCTCGAGGGCCTAGAGACTATATCGATTGGGAGTCTGCTATGAACTCCTACTTTCGATACTATCGCATGGATGACGACCTCTGCGTTGAGTACGCCGAGACGAGACTTGGCGGACACGCCAAGATCTTTTGGGAGGATGAGCGTCATGCAGCTTATCGACGAGGACAGCCCATCACTTCATGGATAGATATGGCTCAACACTTGAGGAACAAGTATGTTCCTCGAGAGTATGAGTCTGCGTCATTCCCCAGACAGGGCACGATGCCTGTCCGGGAGCACATGGAGCATATGGTGCGACCCACCGATGACTTCGATTTTTCTTCATCTCCGCATCTTACGAGGGTCGCTTCTACGCGATCTAGTCCGACCATCTCGGCTTCACCGATACGATCTAGTATCGGGAATGGACGGACTACACCCGAGATGGCAGTAGCGTCAGCACCGTCCCGGCGACCACCACCCGCAGACGCACCTCATGACACGACAGCTTTGTCCCAAGTCCACACCACTTGTTTCAAGTGTCTGGGCGAGGGACATTGGACGAGCCAGTGTCCTTTGTGGAACCTCCTTCGCGAGGTCAAGGGACCCGACCGTGGCTCCCATGAGGATGACCTTCCCACAGGCGACGATGTTTATTTCACTGATGAGGCCCTGGCAGACGAGCGCGATGACACTCTTGAGTTGATTGATCACACCCCGATGAGGCCAGCCGCTCCCGCAGTCGTCGAGGCCCCCGTTCCAGCCAGCACCCTGACGAGCACACCGATGAGGGACATGACCAGCGTTGCTATTCCGAGATCACTAGTGGATGTGATCCTACCACCCCAGTTGCCCGTCCGCCATCACTTGCCCGACGACGCATCTTCGATAGGCGCGCCATCACCTATGCGCCTACATGGACTATCCACGTCCATTATCTCAGACCGCGACCTGCGGCTTACTAGTCACTTCTGGAGGACTTTTATGGGCTCACTTGGGACTGAGCCCACATTCTCTAGCAGTTATCATCCTCAGAGTGACGGTCAGATCGACGACGTCCATCGTAGCATGAGGAAACGACTTTGGTCATCGGCCGGCGCGAGCTTGATCATTTGGGACATGATCCTACTACGCACCGAGTGCACCTACCATCCCTCTTCCGACCATACTCCGGCGTGAGCCCCTGTCGAGATTGCACATGGCTTAGCACCCCGCAAGCCCTTAGACGTAGTTTCCCTCGACCCTCATGTTAGAGTTTATAGGGTCGAGTCGCATTTGCCCAGCATGTTAGTCGCTTGCATCAGACATTCATGATAGAGTATTGAGTCAGCATGCATCGTATAAGCAGTGCTGCCGATTTGCACTCGCCGACCCTGGGTCTTCCAGTGGGAGACTGTGTTATGGTTAGGCCGAGGCCCGAGCTTTATGCTCCCTGCTCTTAGCACCGGCCCGTCTCGAGTCCTTTCCCTGACAGGCGGGATCGCCTATGTCGTCGACATCCCTCCTTCGTGGGGGAATAGCTCCACGTTCCATGTGATGGATCCGACGTCGCACCCAGCTCTACCTCTTTCATCCGACGTTAAGCCTTCACCTACCGCCCATTCTTTTGAGAGAGAGTTTGCTCGGAAGTCCACTTTCCCCACGTTACCACCCGATCGGCACGAGCGAGTTGAGGAGATTTTTTTCGGGAGGTAATTGACTTTTCAGGGGACGGAGTTTCGTGGAGAGTCTTTGTGCACCGGCCGTGCCGACCACCTGAGGACGACGTATACATCTCGGAGGTGGACCTAGAGCGACTACGATCAGATCATTGGAGCCCCTGCCGTCTTCTCTTGCCAACTCGACGGAGTCGAGTTCTTCCGACCCCGGGAGGATTGGTGGCGTACGACCCCCGTCACCACCAAGACACGATACCCCGGCGCCGGAGGAGCCCTTTTGCGCGTGCGGATCTATCCGCTTATCTTTACTTCTTTATTTCTTTATTATGGATCTTTTGACCCGCACGTGTTTAAGCGGGTCCTCGTTTATTTCTCCCTCTCTTTAGGCCTTTGGGTGGGTTTCCCTTTGTTTCGGGACCCTAGCATAAGGCCCTTTCCCTTTTTGTGAACCTTATTTCTATTTCTATGAGTATGGGTGTGGGTTGTGGGCCTCAAGTGGGCCCTTTCCTCTCTTGGCCCAACAAGGGCTCTATAAGAGGGGAAGGGACCCCCCCACAATCCCTAGCCGTCATTTGAAGAAAAGAGTATTCCTCTCTCAAGTGGCTGCTCAAGGAAGATCAAGGAAGGAGACCAACCGCGCTCCGCGCCGCCACCGCCGCCGCACCCCTTCGTGCCGCCGCGTGCCCGCCGCGAGACCGCCGCCTCCTTGCCTTGGTCACTAGTTACTAACGTGCTGCCCTCCCGGTTGCCGCCGCCGCAGCCGCGCGCTCAGGCCGCCGCCACCGCTGCGCCGCCGCCGAACGCAGCACCGCCATCCTCCGATCCTTCCCTCCACGGACTCTCCACCCATCCTCCTCCTCCATCTCCGACGATCCCCTCCAACCACCGTCCCCGATTCGCTTCCGTCCCCCCTGATTTCGTCCCTGTCTCCCCACGATTTCCTCTTCCCCTTTCCTCAAGCTCCTCCTCCATCTCCGGTGACTTTCCCCCTCCAAACCGCCGCCGTCCCATCTCTTCCCCATCGGTTGCCCTCCTTCCCGTCCTGATCACGTCCGCCGCCGTCGCAGCCCGCCGCCGCCGAGTTCCGTGTCATCCCTCGCACTGAACGCTGCTTCCCACGCTTCCTATTCTGTGCTGCCGACATCCATCGACGGCCGACGCTCGACGCCCGCCGCTTTCCCACGACACCGCCGCGAGCTCCACCTTCGATTCCCGCCCCGACGACGACCGCCCCGGCCCCTCCCCTCGGTCCGCCGCCCGGTTCGCCCGCCTCCGCGCCGGAAATCGCCACCGCCGCCCCGATCTCTCCCTGCACGAAACCCTAGGCGCGAGGGATACGAGTGAACGATCCCGCTGAGTCAACTCAGCGGGAATCGCTCCCCGCACTCATCGCGCCCAGTCGGCTCGACGGTCCTGACCCGGGCCGCCAACCGGACCAGACCCTGTCCGGGTCGCCCTGAACCGGCCGACCGGTCCAGACCGCCCGGCCGGTCCAGACCGTCCTGACCGGACCAGGCCGTTCTGACCGGTCCAGACCGGTTCAGCCTTGCCCAGCCCGGTCTAGCCCGGTCCAGATCACCCTGAACCGGACCAGGCCGGCCCAGATCGCCCACGACCGGCCCAGATCCCTCCGAGCCGGCCCCGGTACGCTGCTTCCGCCCCCGCGTACGCTCCGACCTGTCCTGTTCGCCACGACGCGACCCCGTTCGCTCGCCGATCGCTCTACCGCGCTCCCTTCGCTGACTCGCTCGGTGTCCGACCTCGCTGCCGCGTCCGACGGCCTCCCCCGCCCCGACCGACCGGGCTCGCGCCCCGCAGGTTAGCTTCGACCCCTCCTTTAAAGGTCTAATTACTTTTCGAAGCATTTCCTCTACTCGTTTCCTCCGCCATCGGACGACGTAGATAGGGTAGTACGATTATAGGTTCGAGATTTCTGACGCGTACGCCAGGTCCGGTACCGAGCGTGGGCTGCAGCGTCCTGGCTACCCCACGACGAGCGACTTCCACGCCCCTGGACGTGGATCGAGAGGGTCTCACCCTACCCATCATCGCGAGTTTCCCCGGGTCACCCGGAGTCGACTCCGCTGATCGGCACGCTTGCCTGCACTTAGGCTTAGGTTAGAGGTCTCTTACGTAGGGTCTAGGATTCACTTATCCGTAGGTTAGGGTTGCCCGACTATTTTTAGTCGCCCTCAGACTCATTGATCAGGCACGGGGGTTTTCACCACCGTCGTCCTGCATCAGATTCATTGACGAGTTAGATCACCCCAAGTACCCTCCTCTTGTGTGATCGGACGCTCCACAGGCTGCCACATCGCCTACCCGCCTCGACCATTGATCACGAAGCGATTGGACGCTCCAGATCGCGTCACGTCACTTGCACGCTTATAAAATTCAGAAAAATCAATTTTAATTAGAAAATTTGATTCTTAATTCCAGAAAATCCTTATAAATTCATTAAAAATTCAAAAAAAATCAGAAAAATCCCTAAAAATTAGAAAATTTATAACTTTCAAAATATAACTCCAAATTAATTCAAATTTCTTTCATTTGATCAGTAATTAAATTATCTATCATTTTAAAAATTCAAATTAAATAAATAACAAGATTTTTATTTTATATTTCAAAAATACATTCATTTCTTTACTATTTTAAAACTAAGAAAATGAAATGAATGCATATAAAAGGATTTCTCTTATTATTTAACACTAAAAACTAATTCTAATCTCAAGTAAATATGGGTTATGAAATGATTGAACTTTAATTCATTATAATTAACTCTAACTTAATGTATTTTGATATTATAATGATTTTTTCATAGAATGATAGATAAACACTCATAAATATGATAACATACATAAGAATGAAATATTTTATGCCTTAATATGTATAAATAATCATGTATTATCATGTCTAATTAGCATGTTATCAGATATCCATGAAGCTTACAACATGTGTTAATAGTGTGACTTGAGATTTGGAAATGAGTACCAGTAACTCTATCCTTCTTGGAGAGATTCTCGTTGCTTTGAGTTTTTCTTGCATTTTAGTGATATCAACGACAACATCTTGGGGCAGAATGTTGGTTAGAGATACAACTCTACTATTTCTCCCCTTCTCTTTCTCTTAGTTTACGAGATTATATCCTCTTGATATGGATGTAATCAGATCCATACTGAAAACTTGTGATTGAACACATGCACATTCAAGGCCCATGAGGAAGCTAAAAATATAAAACCATTCATTACATTTTATCATCCAATCGCTTACCACATTCAAAACATTTGCAAAGAGCATGGTGGGACAACATTTTGAAGATCATCCCATACAATTTTGAGTCATGTGAAGTAGTCATACAAAGGTACTAAGTCGTGAATGATCATGGATTTTTCACAATTGATAGATTCAATTGCCATAAATTTAAGAAAATCATGTGTTGAGTTAATCCCAAATATCATGTGCCAACTCAGTGTGATGAATTTAATAGGAAATAGAGTCAAACATAGAATTTTGCATCCCTTGTTTGACCAACTCATTATTACATTGCCAATGGAGTACATGTTGACATCATCTTCATACGAATTTGAAATGGAACTATTAATGAATCCAAAATTTTTGCGCACTGCAAAGTGTAAAATCACAATGATTGCAACACAAAATAACTTATCTAAATGATACTCAAATCTCTTTGTGAGATACGAGGGAGAGAGAAACACGAGAGAGAGAGAATCAAAAATAGAGGCTAGGGTTTTCCACACTGATGTGATGGATACATGCAGAGATATATAGGAGAGAGGTAGAGAGGAGAGAGAGAAAGTGGGCTTAAAGCCCAATAGGAGAAACCGGAAAAGGGCTTTAACACTCCCCCTCAAGCTGGAGCGTGGAGGTCAAACATGCCCAGCTTGGATCCGATGGTCTCATATGCAGGGCCTGGTAGGGCCTTAGTGAAGATGTCTGCCAACTGATGTGCGGAAGCGACGTGTGGGGTACAGATGGTACCGTTAATGACGTACTGTCGTATGAAGTGGCAGTCGATCTCAATATGCTTCGTCCTCATATGGAACGTCGCATTACTGGCGATAAAGGTAGCATCCATGTTATCGCAGTACATCTGCATAGGCCCTTCTGGCGGGAAGCCAAGCTCGGTGAGAAGAGAGCGTAGCCACAACATGTCCGCCGTGGTATCTGCCATGGCTCGATACTCGGCTTGGCGCTAGAGCCGGGACATGATAGATCGCTTTCCGAGAGCGCCATGTGACCGAGTTACCGCTAACATAGGTGGCATATCCACTCATGTGACTTCCAATCCTCCTTGTCACCAAAGTGAACCCGGAGTCGAGTAGGCCTCAATGTGTAGATGACCATGTCGCCGATACAAGAGGCCCTTCCCTCGGAGCTCTCTTAAGGTACGCTGTAAGCCGATAGACACCCTCCGGATGGATAGTGCGAGGAGCCCGCATAACCGACTCAAGACACTAACCGCATAGGAGATGTCCGGCGAGTCACGGTGAGGAAGATCAATTTCCCCACAAGTCGGGCGGTAGAGGCCTCGCATCCTCGAGAAGGGCGGTAGCATTGTCCCACCACCCACATTCTCGCTTCCATGGGTGAGGAGGCCGGCTTGCACCCTAGCATCCCTGTCTCCTCCAGCAGATCAAGCGCATACTTCAGTCTGACAAATGGACATCTCGCCCTGACGGTAAGCTATCTCAAGTCCAAGAAAGTACCGGGGGACAAGTCTCGTGTCACGAAGTGCTTGAGCCGATAAGCCTTGGTCGCAGCCACCTCAGCATCGCTCACTACCACGTGATGATGATGTCATCCACATACACACAAAGGATAACACATCCATGCGGGGTGCGTTTCCGCATGACAGCGGATCTGGATGACGAGAAACGAAGCTCATACGAGAAGAGCAACTGCGAGAACTTGTGGAACCACGCACGCGGGCTTTGCTTCAGCCCATAGATAGCCTTCTTGAGGAGACACACCTCAAGACTTCCCCCGAGCAACGTACTCGTGAGGTTGCTCTATGAATACCTTCTCATCGAGGTCTCCGTAGAAGGAAGGCATTGGACACGCCCAGCCTGATGAACCGGCCAGAGACTGATCCCGGAGCGATGGAGAAGAGGACACGGATGGAGCCGAGGCGCGCCACAGTGAGAATGTCTCATGATAGTCAAGACCATAGGCTTCGAGAGAAGCCACTGAGCCACGAGACGCGCCTTGTAGCGCGCGATGGAGCCATCGGCTGTACTTGAGGGAGTACACCCACTTGCAGGAGACAACATTGGCATCAATCAGCCGAGGAACCAACGTCCGTGTCTCCCCGCTGGAGGAAGGCCGCGTACTCCACATCCATCGCCGCTTCACGCCGGTACTTGCAACGCCTCAAGATACGACTTGGGAATTGACTCTGCTAGAACGAGTAAGGGCAAAGGATTGATAGGAAGGAGAAAGGCTAGCAGGGAGAGACATGATGGGCGATAGGATATTGCGTACACTGGCGAGTGCCCTTGCGAAGGCCAATAGGAAGGTCAAGGTCAGATACGTGAGGCGGTGGGGAAGGTGGTGGTGACAATGTAGCCGGAACAGTGGATAGCGGCGAGGAGGGAGGTTCCGGCTCAGAGGATGGGTCAGACTGGAGGGATGCCGAAGAGGGTGACGCCTCAGGCAAGGGAATCGGGATAGTCATAGGGTGGTCGGTAACCGGGGTAGCAGATACCGAAGGAAGGAGGGATGGAGAGGAGAGATCCTCGCCAGACTGAGTAGAGGTAAAGTAGGGAACGTCCTCATGGAAGGTCACATCTGCCGAAGTAACGTACTGGCGCCAATCGAGAAAGTACACACGGTAGCCCTTCTGGGTCTAAGAGTAACCGACGAACACACCCTTTTGTGCACGAGGAGCCAGTTTGGAGAGGCCAGGAGTATGATCCTGGACAAAGGCAGTGCAGCCGAACACTCGAGGTGGTAGTGAGAAGATATCAGCAGCAGGAGTCAATCGCTAAAGGGGAATAGCACCTCCAAGAGCGGCGTATGGAAGACGGTTCACTGTGTATGTAGCAGATGTGAACAGCGTCGCACTCGCAGATACCGAGGTACCCTCATAGCAAGTAGCAGTGTGCGTACCATGTCCAGGAGGTGTCGATGCTTCTGCTCTGCCACCCCGTTATGCTGCAAGGTATATGGGCAGGTAGTCTGATGAACTATGCCATGAGCCAGACAGAGTTCCTCAATCGCCTTCTGAGTGAACTCAAGTGCATTGTCCATGCGGAGGACTTTGACCATCATCTCGTACTGGGTAATAATCTCAAGTAGAAAGTGTTGAACGCGAGAAAGTACCTCTTTTCGACTCTTCAGGATATATGTCCAACTTGCCCGGGTGTAGTCATCGACGAACACCATTTAGTACTTTCCTCCTGTAAGCGATGGATGTGGGGCCGGACCCCAAACGTCACAGTGAACCAAGTCAAACGGGCGATGGGTAGGTGGACCAGTGCGCGATGGATACGACGATCTATGGTGCTTCCATAGTTCACAAGACTCACAATGAAACTCAGATAAGTTTAACCAAGGTAGAGTTTCTTTAAGTTTGACAAAACTAGGGTGCCCCAATCGACAGTGCCACAAAAGAGAATCATGAAGGGAACTAGAGCAAGCAGAGAGTGCAAAAAGGGCTTGAAGTCCCGTAGATGGAGAGTCAGCCACTAGCTCGTAGATGCCTCGTCCGTTCTCACGGCCCAATCCAATCCTCCGGCCCGTGTCGAGATCCTGGAAGACACAGTGATGAGGAAAGAAAAACACACCACAGTGAAGGGCTTTAGTGATCGCACTGATGGACAGCAGATTCGCAGGGAATCCAGTAATATACAGGACGTTCTGTAGAGGAAGGGAAGAGGTGGCACGAGACTGGCCAGAGCCAAGGACAGGACATGAACGACCGTCAGCAATACGGATGTCAGGAATGGAGGTTTCAGGCCGACAAGAGGTGAGGACAGAGGGAAAACCAGTCATATGGGAAGATGCCCCCGAGTCAATAACCCAAGAAGTCATATGAGGAGTTGAGATAGATGGCGTACCTGGAGAAGATCCGCGTCCTCCCGCATATGACACCAAGCTGCTCGTCAGTGCCGCAAGACTGGCTGATGGTGCCGCGGTCGGACAAAGTGAGGAGGCCCGTGATGCCTAAATGTAGGCCAGCTCCGAGGGAGATAGTGCGAGGCTGACCGTTCCCACAGCTGAGGGAGTAGTCGAGGATGATCCGTCCGCCATGGACGTAGTCGAGGATGCCTTGCCTCCAGAGGCAGCCATGGCCCAAGCAGGCTTCCCGAACTCCTTCCAGCACTTCTCTGACGGGTGAGTCGTCTTCCCACAGTATTTGCAGGGTGGATAGGAGTTCCGGGTCTTCCCGGAAGGGGTGCTCCGTCTGGGAGCCCCGCCTGATGCGATGAGTGCGGAAGTCTCGATGGGCTGCGAGGACTGGGAGGTGGGCAGGCTGTCCTGCACTCGAAGCGTGGCCGCAAAGATCTCCTCAGTGGGTAATACCCGGGATCCCCCAAGCACCTGTCCTCGGATCATGTCAGCCAACTCAGGACGTAACCCGCTGAGAAATGCTCCCGCTCGGAGCTCATCGCAGTACCGTCGAAGTGTATCAAGATCCAAAACTAGTGGCTGATAGAGCTCGAGGTTAGTGAAGATGGCATCGACCGATCCATAGTAGCTTTGGAGAGTCCGGGTTCCCTGGCGACATGCAAATAGCTCCTCATATAGGCGAACTGTCCGGCTTACATTGCTCTTGTTGGCATGCATCGTCTCCAACTTGAGCCACAGGGCGCGGGTAGGACGGGTCATGCTGAGCGGCTCCATGATCTGAGTCGCTACACTAGAGATAAGCCAGGAACATACCGCGGACTCCAGTCTGCTTCATTCCAATTACTCCGGGTCCGATTCCTTCGGCGAGGAGTCAGTCAGATGATGCCGAAGACCATGGGCATTGAGGAACTCCAGAAAAGAGCCCCTCCAAGGCCCATAATTGGACCCGTCAAACGTGTATGCCGGCTTGGCCAGGGCACTCACGATAGAGTGCTTTCCGGATTGCCAGGACAACCTCATCTGCTGAGAGGCCTGAGTGACATCAGAGGATGACGACACGGTGGCCGCAACTGGTGATGACACGGTGATCGGCTCGGCCATGAGGAGATGAGCAGCTGTGAAGATGCAAAGTAGCGGAGGCAAGAAGGTGGCGGCCGGACAGTCGGGAACGACCAGACTGGGGAGCAACAGCTGCGGCAAGACACAGGCAGAGCAGCGGCTGCGAGAGTGCAAAAATCCGCGTATGGAGGAGGATTGCCGGGGAGATGGTAGGGAATATCGTCAGCAGGGTGGCAGGTAAGATCATCAGCAGGGCAGCAGGGCGGCAGGGAAGATTGTCAGCAGGGCGGCGTCGTCAGCAGGGCGGCAGGGCGGCGTCGCAAGGCGTCGCAGGGCGGCGTCGTCGGCAGGGAAGATCGGCGACGTCGGGAAGATGTATCGGCGAAGATCGGCGACGTCGGGAAGTTGTATCGGCGACGTCGGCAGCAGGGCGCCCGATCGGCGTCGTGAGCAGGGCAGCCGGGCGGTAACGTCGGCAGGGCAGATCACACGTCTGTAGCAGGGCGGCAGGGCGGCGTCGCAAGGCGATGCTTCGCAGGGCAAGGCGGCGGCGCAGGGCAAGGCGGCGCAGGGCAGGGTGGCGTAGGGCAGGGCGGCGTCGCTGCAGCAGGGCGGACCCTAGATCTCTCTCCTAGGGTTGCTCTGATACCATGTGAGATACGAGGGAGAGAGAAACACAAGAGAGAGAGAATCAAAAATAGAGGCTAGGGTTTTCCACACTGATGTGATGGATGCATGCAGAGATATATAGGAGAGAGGTAGAGAGGAGAGAGAGAAAGTGGGCTTAAAGCCCAATAGGAGAAACCGGAAAAGGGCTTTAACACTCTTAATTTGATCACAAAATTTTAAATAATGGTGGGTTGATGTCAAATCCATGAGTACGATGGTCAAAAGATTGAAATTAGGGATTTTTTTGGGTATTTTTATAATTAAAAATTAGAAATGTGAAGAAGGCTAAGAGAGGGAAAAGGAAGATGAAGATAATAGATAGATCAAAGAAGATTAAAAAGAGATGATAAGTGTAGATGGAATGGATTGAAAATATAGATCAAAACTATTGATGAAAATAATTACAAGGAGTTTCTAGATTCAAATCTCACATATACTTCTTTTTTGTGATAGTTCTAGGCCAAGTGATGCTTGATTCTTCACAATCTTAGACCCAAACTTGTTTTCCTCTCCAATTCAATCTTCAAACACAAAAAGTGTGAGATCAAGACTTAGTTTCTCCCCCCTTTTTCTTTTGGCAGCTTGATGCATAGAGAGAGCCAAAAAAGCAGCAACAAAAGGTGAGGAGAGGTATCTTTTATCTACCATGAGAGGTTTCCTCCATTGGACAATCCAAATTTGATGGCACTCTTGAGAATGTATGGCTACAATTGATTCTTGAATTCATCCTCTTCGAAGTTCCATTATGGAGAGAACCCTTGTTATCTTAGTCCTTGACTTCCTCAAATGGATGGATGAGATTTGTTAGAGCGATAGTTCTAATGTAAATGGTATCTTGAATTGTCACCATTACAGTTAGGAATTAGGATTCAAGAATCATTAATTTTATCATCTGTTATTGATATATGTGTGTGTTACCTTTTCAGTCTTCCGTCAAAGCGGCAGACGAGAAAAGCCTTCTGAGCTCTTCTGACGACAACACGCTGAAGCACATCCATCCTTTGATTGATCGGAAGTTCCGTCAGTCATTTGATTATATCTTGCTCTTAGATCACGTGTTGTTTTGTTTTGATTTGGTGCTAAATCATCTAGATCGAATCTTCTGTTATCGCTGTTCGTTTTTTTTAATCTATCCCACTGTTCGTGAAATCATATCGGTGGTAAGTTTGATTCATTAAGAGTGTTAATCAGGTTATTGACTGAATCAATCAATTTTTTCTCTGCTACAAATTTCTATATAATTCGATTTGATTAGCTCACCTTGTTCTAAGTTTGATTATTAGTTGTTTATACAAATGTTTTACCCGTGATCCAAATTTGCACCTATTGAACCCTTCTGTTTTCCTGTTAATTAAGATCTCATTTAGAAAATTTAAAACATTAAGATTTAAATCTTTGTATGTTCAATTTAAATAAGTTCTTAGTTAGGCATCTAAATTTATTTAGAATTACTCCTCTTTTATAATTTGTTCGTTTCAATTACGCTTTCAGTACTATAGAAAGATATAATTTGTAAACTTCAAGGTCTATTATTATCAATATCTTATTCCCTGTGGATTAACACTGACAGTTAGATTCAAGAGGCATTTCAAGTAAGTCTTATTTAAATTTCTATCCAGTTATATATATATATATATATATCGTATCGTGTTTCCTTTTGTTCAACGTTCTGCAGATTGAAATCATAGTGGCAGACAAGAGGTATTTTGCTTGTTATATTCAATTGACTTATCTCATCAATTACATAGTCTTTAAATTATTGTTCAGGTTGTCTATTGATCTACTTAGTTGGATTGCTTGCATACATTTATTCTCTGCTATTATAAATTCTGTTATCTTAACATACAGCAGGTTCAAATCAATAGTGACAGGCAAGAGGTATTCTGGTTGTTATATTCAATTAGTTTATCTTATCATTTTCATAATCTAAATTGGTTGTTCAGTTTGTCCAGTGATTAATCAATTGGTCTGTTTGTACCAAATTTATTCTCTACGATCAGAATCTTCAATTCCTTAATATTTTGCGTTGAAGTAGGGAAAGTCAACTCTATCAAAAGTCAACCCGTGTCAGTACGGTCAACCTTTGTCAAAAATTTAACTCTATCAAGAAAAGTCAATTCTGTCAAGAAAGTCAACTTTGTCAGGAAAGTCAACTCTATCAGAAAGTCAACTATGTCAGAAAAAGTCAACCTTAGCATAAAGTCAACTATAGGTCAGAAAGTCAAACCTTTTGAGAAAGTCAACTCTTGACCAAAATTCAACCCAGAGTCAACAGAAGTCAAAAAAATCGACTCTAGGTCAAAGGTCAACCAAAGTCAACAGAAGTAAAAAAAAGTCAACTTTAGCATAAAGTCAACATTTGATAGGAAAGTCAACTCAAGTCAGAAAAAGTCAACTTTAGCAGAAAGTCAACATTTGATAGGAAAGTCATCTCAAGTAAAAAAGGTCAACTTTAGGAGAAAGTCAACACTTGATAGAATGTCATCCTTCGTTAGAAGAGTTACTTATTTAGGTAGCAGTAGTTAGATTCACACACACGCGGAGTAGGGGAGCGTCTCATTCGTTGAGACGAGAAGGAGTCAAGACTTTGGGAGGGGGAAGACGAAGAGGAACCAAAAGACGAGGTCTCAATTTACCGGTGGTTGGAGGTACTAGCGGAAGAGTCACGACAGGGCGTGAAGGGACAAGCAATTGTGTGGAGATCGGCCTGAGGGAGTCAAGGCGTCCGGGAGATGAGGAGTTTGAGGCCTAGTGGGTAGTGCCGTAGGGACAGGTAAAGGTGAGTGTTAGGTTTGCCGTAGGCGGCAAATCTAAATCCTTGTATTTGAACATTGTCCTTCACCCATTTGAGGGGTGAGAGGATTAGGTTTCATTTGGTGAGGATTGAGGCTCTGAGTCTAAAGTACTAGGGACTGGATTAAGTGACATTAGGTCCCTCAACAAGTATAATAATATCTAGTGCATCGAGAGGATAAGGAATGAGTGATTAACCCATGAATCATAGTAATCAGACAATTAGAGTTTTATAATATTAAAAATAACTCACAAACCTAATTTACCCCCCCTCTTAGGTTAAACCACCACGGGAACTTCAGGATTTGACACCATTCCATCTCTAGCTTGGTTTAGACAAGAATTTAAGACCCTTCTATTTTTAGCCACTGAACCTTCAAGCTTATTGGATGTAGACCTTCCTCGTGAGATGAGAAAAAATTTTCCCCACTTTATTCCACTTTATTTAATGCCAATCTCTCATTGAAATAATCTAAATCCTTGAATCCAAATAAAATTTAATAACATGTGAGAACTTCACCACTCGACTTGGTGGAGTCAAGTGGGGTTAGTATTGAAGTATCATCAAATATAGAAAATATATATTAGTATTTAAATGGTTATTTCATATTTATGCCATCAATATTTGTTTAGATATGGATATTTACGCTATATAACTAGTAATTAACACCTAAATATGGTCTTTTAATGCATCATTGCAACTATTAATTTATGATTATCAAAATATACCACTATACCATTGTTTTGTGTGTGTTGAATGGTCATGATTTCTCCACATGTCCATCATATTGACCAGCCTTGAACATTAACTTTCAGGTGAGCTCTTAGCACTTGAATAGAGGTTTTGAAGGTCAGAACGACTTATATTTTTCCGTGTGGCACGTTGCTTGAAGAAGAAAAGGTGCCTTGAATAACTCCCATCCAATCAGGATCCAAACATTGCAATTCTACCATATGTCGCGTTGTGTTAGAGATGAAATAGTGCTTAAGAATATGCATCAAATTTCCATCAGAGCCCCAAGATAAAGGCATATCACCATAAATTATTCTATCAAGTGCATTTAATCACAACCTCTAAAACTGATGTTGATGAACGACTAGGATTTACTACAAAACTTAAAACAACAATGGTCTAAAATTGAAAAAAGTTTGGGAAATTTTAGCCATTAAACATCAAGTTGATTAAATCTCATCATAAAGTCCAACAAAAAATTAAGAATCTAATCATTTACCTTATCATGGATGCCACATAAGTGCTAAATAAGCTCCTTGCATTTGTTAATAAGCACAACATATACTCCCTGCAAGCACGTGCAACATTAATCATATATCAGATGGGCACCACCCAAGTTTTGTGCATGCGCTAAAACCCTAGCATCAAACTTATGCTTGGTTTTTCAAAAACCTAGCACACACCAACCAAGCACCAACCTCAATGAAACCCAAGAGCTGGCACTGCTTAGAGCTTTGGCCCAATGTTTGCCTAGAGCTTTTCCCATACACCTCTCTAACTTTTACCAATATGCTGCCCTCTTTTCCTCCCTTGGAGATGTCGTAAAGCAACTGCATCGCACAAGATGCACACCATACCCTAGTCACACGCTACATTAGTGTGAAAATTGCATCACACTTGCATTGCACATTACATTAGCATATGAAGTGTCACGAAGCGAATCTGCGAGGTCGTTATAAACATGCAAACACGCGTCAAAAATTTTACCCAACTCTCAAATTTTAAGAAATAATCACGATTTTATGAGTATAGTGGTGAATAAGGGTCGAATCCACAATGAATTAAGGTATTTTTTATAAATTCTTTGAAATTCAATCAAATCGGACAATGAAATGAGGTGAGAAAATAGGGATTTTGATATTTTTATAAAGATAACTCAAAATAAAATCCATGGAATCAAAAATCATAAAATTTGAATCAAGATTAACAAGGAAATCGATGAGCGAATCAGATAGAAATTTCCGAACGAAATGATCACGAAAAACCGAAATTAAAATTGAAATTGACTAAATCTATAATTCGAAATTAAAATCTATTGTTATAGAAAGAAAGATTAGGACGAAAAAACAATTTCTAACCCAAGATGGCGCTCGAATTAATCCAATTTCTTTCTGGATCAAAGGCTATTCATTCCACGAATTTGAAGATGATCGTTGGCATTCAACAATCGATTTCTCCTTATTCTCTTAACAAAATCTCATTTTTCAAACACTCGTGGACGCAGAAATTAACCTACAAGTGATTGGAAGCAAAAGATTCAAGGATTTTAGTGTCTAGACAATTCGATTACTCGAAAAACCTAAGAATGATTTACATCATCAAAGAACATCTTAATTTATAGGGCAAATTGGGCGTAATCATCAGATTGAGCTTTTAATATTTGATTACCGGCTTTAATGAAACGCAAATATGTGAATCGTTAAGCTTAAATCATGTCTATTGAAGAAGAAGCGCATAAAATGTCATTCGGCTGATCTTTGATCTAATGCTTCAGATGTGTTTTGTCAGTTTTAATCTTAGCCGTTATAACTCCTTATATGAATGGGCGAGTTTAAATCGTTTTAAAACAATTCGCTTACGAACCAGAGTGCGCCACGTACCCCCTTCACTTAAGTGATGATTGACGATCACAATTAAATCGCGTGATCGAACGCTCCACACGAAGCCACGTCACCTACGCACATAAAAATAGAAAAATAGTCCCACAAGACGAAAATCAAGGCTATTCGACGTGTGTATAATGTATAAGCAATTTAGAGAGATAGCATTATCCTGAAAAGGAAGTTTTATCTCTCTAATTACACTTTCGCACACATGCTCACACACACACGCACATGCACACGCGCACGCGCACGCGCACACGTGCTCACATAGACGTGTGCGCCACATGGCATGTTCATACACTGCCACAAGGCGACGCTATTTTTGCCCACGCCACGTCAACTGCCATGTCAGCACATGATAAAATTTGATTGTTTTTATTCTTTTAAATTTAAAACAAATCCAAATAAATTCATAAAAAAATATAAAAATTCTAGAAAAGTCCCTAAAAGTTAGAAAATTTATAAATTTTAAAATTCAACTGCAAATTAATCCAAATTTATTTTGTTAGATCAAAAATTAAATTTTTCTATGACTCCAAAAAGTCAAATTTAATAAATATCAAGATAAGAACTTTTTATTTCAAAAATGTACTCATTTATTTTAGAATTTAGAACTTAAAAAAATAAATGAGTGTATAAAAAGTAATTTCTCTTATTATTTAGCATTAAATCTAATGATAATCTTAAATAAAAATAAAGATAATCTAATCTTAAAATATTTCTCTTTAATTTATCATAATATATTGGCACATTTTGATATTATAACTTATATTCATAGAATGATAGATAAACATTAAAAAATATGATAACATATATTAGAATGAAATGTTTTATGCCTTAATTTGTATTAATAAAAATATATTTTTCATGTATAATTTGTATGTTATCAAAGTGTACCCCACATGCCTTGTATGCAAAACTCGTATATAGCACACTCCGGCTTGGTAGTAAGCACACATGCACATGCATAACTCATGAACACAACCCACTTGCATGCATGAGCTCAGCCCACACCACCCACACATGCTAGGCCTACAAAAAGCAATTCTTGCACATTTGTGCCATCTACTCTGAAAAAGATGCCAAAGACCCACTAGGAGCCTTCCATTGACGACCACATTTTTTATGGGCATGCCCAACCGAAATTGGCAGCAACAAAAGGGTAGGGTTCACCCCAACCAACCTCAGCTGGCCTCTATATGAGGCACTATGACGACACCCCACATTCCATCACAGCCTTAGTGTTGTCATCTATTCTCCCACATCCATGGCCTCATGTACTCATGCTTACTCATTGTAGTAGATTTATG
>CM044113.1:2055591-2093091 GCA_024174645.1 Lemna minuta | reverse complement strand
ATCTATCTATCTATCTATCTATCTATCTATCTATCTATCTCATCTATCTATCTGTCTATCTATCTATCTATCTATCTATCTATCTATCTATCTATCTATCTATCTATCTATCTATCTATCTACTCCTATCTATCTATCTATCTATCTATCTATCTATCTATCTATCTATCTGCTCCTATCTATCTATCTATCTATCTTATCTATCTGTCTGTCTATCATCTCATCTCTATCTATCTATCTATCTATTTACTCATCTCTCCTATCTATCTATCTATCTATCTATCTATCTATCTATCTATCTATCTATCTATCTATCTATCTATCTATCTATCTATCTATCTATCTATCTATCTATCTATCTATCTATCTATCTATCTATCTATCCTCCTCCTATCTATCTGTCTATCTATCTATCTATCTATCTATCTATCTGTCTATCATCTATCTATCTATCTGTCTTCACTCCTATCTGTCTCTGTCTATCTATCTATCTATCTATCTGTCTGTCTGTCTATCCCTGTCTATCTATCTGTCTATCTATCTATCATTTATCTGTCTATCTGTCTATCTATCATCTATCTACTATCATCTGTGTTATCTATCTATCTATCTATCTATCTATCTATCTATCTCTCCACTCTGTCTATCTATCTATCTATCTATCTATCTATCTATCTATCTTATCTATCTATCTATCTATCTAATCTATCTCTCTGTCTATCTATCTGTCTATCTGTCTATGTTTGAACGTAGGAACCTTTTTTTTTTTCATAAAAATATATAATGAGGTTGCTAACTTCAAAAACCCTATTTTGCTATTTATTGTTTTCCACATTTTTATACTTCTCATTGATTGCTGAAAGAGTTTATTGGAAATTGTTGAATATCCGATTTAACGTATTTTATTATATTTGATGTTTTGCTCAAAATTTTGTAAGAGAACCATAGAAGATTTTTATGAAAAGAAGCAACCATAGAAGAACACAAACAAGAAGGAAAAACAAATGTTTAAATCTCACAAGAAGGAAACAAATCGTGGATTTCTAGATTTAGAAGAATCCCAAGATAAGTGACTTAACCACTCCAAGAAAAAATCATAGAAGACAAGATTATCCCAAAATCATAGAAGAGGGCACCTTAGTGGACATAAACTGTATGTTATCATGTTCATGGGCCAACCCGAAACGTTGGTTTCACTGAAGCAAGGTCTACATTTGCAAGGTTTTGAGGCACCTGGAAGGGATCTCAAGGGGCTAGATTAGTGCATATTAGCTTACTGAAATAGTATGACATCTACAGAGTATGAAGATCATGAAGAACAAATGCACCCATTTTTAGTTCCAAAGACTCCCCTTAGGTGCCTTGAACAAAGACAAAGAAAAATCTTTCCTTTCCTCAGAAATTTAAAGATCAATGAATGATAACAGAGTTCCAGTTGAACAAAAATGGGTGCATTTGAATCGATGAATTTCTGATATCACAAGTAAATGTTTCAATTTTTATGACAATTTTTTTTGAAAAGCTAACTAGCCTTTCTATATGCTTGTTGACCCTAAGGTACTCTCAGTACATCCACGGAAGCTGCCTTCTAGCCATCAGATTTTAAATTTTACAGATACATTTCTCATCTGATCCACCCAAACCTTGTCTCCCTCTAGTCTTTTCAGCGACTCCTTGCCTCCATCTCTTCCCTATCTGCTCTCCCTCCGCTCCTTTTCTATTTGCATCTCCCTTTCATGTCTACCCTATCTGCTCCTTTTCTCCTTTTCTCTCTCCCCCACCCTCCTCCTTTCAACTCCTCTCACCATATCTCTGTCTCCTCCGCCCTCCCACTTCTTTCCTCTCCCACTCTCACCATATCTTCCTCTTTCTCCCCCTCTATCCATCCCTATTTATTCTTTCATGCATGCTCTCCCCCTCCTCTTTCCCTCCTGTCTCTCGTTCTTGGGCGTTCTCTCTCCCGGTGCGAGTTTTGGTTTGCCTTATCTTCTGAGTTGTCGTGGCCAATCTAGTAGTATAATGAAACTGTGGAAGTCCAAAAACTGCATGCTGGTCTTGACAATGACTCTGGACTGCGTTCTACAGGCTGTTTAGAAGAGAGATAGAGATAAAGACAGAAAAATAGGGACAGAGATATAACCGAGAGAGGTGATAGATAGCTTTAGAGAGAGAGAGTGAGAGTACGATTCGATAGCATACTAGAGAGAGAATAAACGAATATAGCTATAGATGGAGAAAGAATGGTAACATAACAAGAGATAGACTGAACGAGAAGGTAGATAGCTAGAGAGAAGAAGAATGAGATAGCTAGAGAGATAAAAAAATGATATAAAAAAATAGAAGAGCTGCCACGTGTTGATGGGTGCCTGTTCACGGAGCAGCATTCCGGAGAGAAAGATTGTAAACGTTATTTACCAATGAAAAGAAGGAAACGAGAGAGGATTATTTACCAGTTGAACTGGGCCGGTGAAATGATTGAAGCGTTAATGGACCCAGATTGGTACCACGTCATCATGGGCTTGTTTCTGCCATGTCAGCATCGGGCCCACCGTATTGCAACCCACACAAATCTAGGCCACCGGACCCGTATTTTGAAGGGCCTTTATTGGGCCCAATTAAGTGAAGGGGGAAAAGCCCTAAATAAATTTCACCAACAATGAAAATAAAAAAATATTTTAAGATTCTCAAAACATCATCTGCTCAATGATTTCCTTCATCGGAGCCTTTGACTTCTCCTGCATCCCGGACAAGATCTTCTCAGCCTCTGTCAACTTTCCACATATGCACAAGTTCCTAATGACTGCAGTACGTAAAAGAACACTTTGAGAGGTTCCCCTCCATTCCAGCTCATGAAAGAGCTTCAGCACTTGTTGAACCTTCCTCTCTCTGCCATACCCATCAATCAAATCAGAGTAAACAGATTCTTCAGGAACAAATCCCTCTCTAGAAGAAAAAGTCAGCAACTCGTCAGCTCTTGCCACATACCCCCCTTCACATAGTCTCTTGATCAGCTCGTTAACTGCTCTGCATCTGGGTAGAAATCTGTTGCCATCAACCATTTTCTTGCAGGAATCCAATGCATCATCCAACATACCAAATTTAGAAAACCATTCAATCAATACATTATAGGTATCTTCATAAGGTTCATGCATTTCTCGTAGCATGATTTTTACTTCATCTATCTTCCTCTCTTTAAACAGGAGCTCAATCAGGGCAGTGCAGACAAAGGCATTGATTGGATGGCCTCTCTTCATCATTTTATCATATGCCTCATGAGCAAGCTTTGAATCTCCGGATTTACAGTGGGCAAGGATGATCATGCTGCATGCCACATCATCATGCATCATGTTCTTCTGTAGCATCCTTCTAGCCAAAAGAATCCCTTCGTCAGTTCTGTCCTGTTCTATGATCCTTAGAACAAGTGCTGCATTTACGATCATTAGTGGGGAGCACCTTTTAGAATGAATACTATCCAGAATATTTACCACTTTAAGCAAATTTCCTGTTTTAGACATTGAACTGACCATAATCTTGATGGTGAACTGATTAGGGTAGATTCGTTTAAAAACCATATATTCATAAATCTCCCAGATGAGGTCACCATGATCAGATCTCTGAACCACATGCAATAAAGTGTTTAATGACACGAGATTTGGCATGAAACCCCTGTCCTCCAGATAACTGCAAATCTTAAATGCCACGTTGTAGTGCCTCAGTCTTGAACAGGTTTGAACTAGAAGATCAAATACAAAGGGACGAGAATAAACAACTTCATATGTGCCTATAAGAGTTTCCACAACTGTAAATAATGAGGCATCAGAAACTGAATTCTTCGTTAAGATAGCTTCGAGTAAGGCTTTTGCATCCATGATCAATCCTGATTGCACGAGGATATGAATCATCAGACAGTAAGATCTAACTCCGTGATCATGGTTTTTCCTCTGAGAACACCAGTGAAAGAAACTCAGAGATCTCTTCGCATCTCTTGGCTCTCTGACATTAATCAGAACACTGTCAACAAGGGAATTACTCAGTTTTAAGGAACCAAAGCAAACATCCAGCCTATTCCAATTCACATTTTCTTCCAAAAAATTACAGATTTGACCTATTTCTTCATCATTGGTTAGTAAATTCTCAGGTGAGATTTTTCCCCAATTTTCTGAAGTTTTCTTGTCGAAATCCAGTCCTAAGGTTTTGATTGTAAGTCGGCAAATATTTCTCGATTCAGTCGCAAAACTCTTGTAACTTCTAAAGAGACAATTCATCAATGCCAAATCAGAAAACTGGATACCCAAATGAAAAATAATCCACAAAATTTACGAATTTCCTTCTTTGATGAATCGTTCATTAACAAGCATAAAATTTACCGAAAGCGCACTTAATACTCAAATCAAACAGGATCTAAATTTCTATGCACTTGAGTCGGATCAACAGTGATTTGATTAAAATGACGTAACAGATTCTTCTGTGGAGACTGATATGCAGAAAGATCTCTGCAGGTAAATCATCTTCTGATATAGATGTATAATTTTGGGGAAAGTGATTGCGCGTGTAACAGCAAAGACATCCAGATTTCTGTAATGTAATCGACAACAGCAAAGGGATCAAGGATGGAGCGGGAAATGCGGAGTAAGGGAATAAAGAGGAGTCTAGAGGTTCGAGAGGAGTGTATATTGCTTAGTGTTCTCTGGTTGCTGTGTTGGTACAGGTTTTTGTTGAAAACCTAAACCTATACCTAACTTTGGTTTGGTGACGTTGACGGTGATGGTAATGCCTGGTGATGGTTCAGTTAAACCTGCAATTTAGGTGATAGGTTGTCAATGCTCGGGGTGATATCACAAGCTACAAATGACATGAAAGATTTGTAAAAAAACTAATGCAAATGTCACGCATTTCACTCATATAATGCATGAACAACCATCATATGCACATTAATATTCACATGAACAATAATGAGCTGAATATGATCCTGATTTTTAAACTACTCACTCAAATTTTAATCAAATGAAAAAATTTCAATCAATATGACTACTGATTTTAAGCACTATAATTTTGTATTTTGTCATCTGACAAACTTTAATATCAATGATATACTTTAATAAATTAAATGAGTTCCCACAAATCAGAAAATTTTAATCGATATAACTTCTGATTTTTTCGTATGATAGGCATTAATATCACTGATACGCTTTAATAAATTAGATGAATTGCCTTAAATCAGAAATTTTTAATAAAAATATGATTTCTGATTTTAATAAATCAAGTAAAATTTCATTGGGGCCATCTCCAAAATTTAGGAAAATTTGAATTGCAAATCAAAATATATGATTTTCCAGTAACTACTAAAAATATTAGAAATTGATTAAATTCTAAAAAATTTAAACAAATTAAACTGTAAAACTTTAAGCATAATCTGTGTGTATCTACTTCTAATCAGAAATAGATATCAGCAATAATTACAAAAACATTATTATACTTTGAAAAAGAAATATATCGACATTATATAGGTATAAGAAGATATTTAGAGATCAGATATACACGGTATTTGAAAACGCAGAGTATCTGTGTAGATATATAATGATGCGGTCGTTAAGTCGATGTACCAAAAATATGAGGGGGAGAGATGCCGCAGGGTGTGCGGGAGAGCGAGGAATAATAATTTCGTAAGCCTTCTCGGCTTAAACGCGATACCCCGGGTAGACAATATTAGGATGAGCCTTCTCGGCGTTCCCCCGTATACTCGACGTAGACGGATAAGGATAATAAACCACAAACTTAAGTTTCAAAAGCAAAGAAACCTCTAGAAGTAGTAGAATTCAGACGGAAGTGCTGTCGGTTTCGCAGGTCGTTGGCGCCGCCCCGCGCGTACCTCCGCCTCGTCATCTGCGACCGTCGGTTTCTCTGGCCGCTGTTGTCGCCCCGCACTTTCTGCAGCCACGTTGCTTTCCTTTTGCGCCCCTGCCGAGTTCTCTTGAAGCCTTCCTGTCTGTGGACCGTTGTCCGTTTCGCTGTTGGACGGAGAGCGGGGTCCATCACTTCCTGTCTGTGGACCGTTGTCCGTTACGCTGTTGGACGGGGAGTGGGGACCATCATTCTCCTCCGGCGCGAAGAGACTCGACGCCGACGAGTCTGGGGGTAAGCCGGGTTCAGAAGGGACCTCGAGGGATCCCTTGTAGAGAACAAGATCACAGATATTGAATGTTGACGGAATTCCCCAATCCGACGGAATAGCAATGTTGTAAGCATTGGAGTTGATGACGCGGCGCACTCGATATGGCCCAGCGGCGCGGGGGTGAAGTTTGTGTGCTCGCTCCGCCGCGTAGCGTTCAGGGCGAAGACGAACCATGACCATGTCTCCTTCGCGGAACTCGAGTGGACGGCGATGGACATCGGCCGCCCGTTTAACTTTGGCGTTATAATCGGCAATGCGCTCCTTCACTTGTTGGTGTATCTCGGTGAGGTCTGTGGCGAAATTAACGGCCTCGGTAGAGTGGGGTGCCTGGGTTAGGAGGAAGATGAGGTCCACCGGTAGATTCGGTGTACGACCCGTGTTTACCTGAAATGGAGAGAGTCCCGTGGCGCGATGTCCCGATGCATTATATGCAAATTCTGCCCGAGGGAGGAGATCATCCCAGGTGTCGGTGTTTTCTTGGACCAGGCAACGTAGAAGGTTGCCTAAGGAACGGTTGGTGACCTCCGTCTGACCATCCGTCTGTGGGTGGAAGGCGGTGGAAAATTTCAGTGTCGTTCCCAAGAGGCGCCAGAGTGACTTCCAAAATTTGCTGAGTGAAACGGACGTCGCGGTCGGAGACGATGCTCCGTGGGACGCCATGGAGGCGAACAACTTTGTTGAAGAAAAGGCGAGCGGTGTGGGCTGCATCCGTAGACTTCGAGCAGGCAATGAAGTGTGCCATTTTGCTGAAACGGTCTACCACCACCATGATGGTGTCCATGTGCCGCCGAGTACGGGGTAGGCCGAGAACGAAATCGATACTGACCTCTTGCCAAGGTGAGTCGGGGATTGGAAGGGGAAGATATTGTCCCGTATTCTGCTTTGTCATCTTGCCAATGATGCAGGTGGAGCATTGACCAACCAATCGACGGGTGTCACGGCGTAGATGTGGCCAAAAATATCGCGATTCCAGTGCTAACAGAGTCTTGGTGATGCCGAAGTGACCGGCCAGGCCGCCACCGTGAAGTTCCCAAATTAAGAAATTGCGCGTGGAGCCGGCAGGGATGCAGAGGCGATCGTGGTAGAAAAGGAACCCGACATCTATTCGGTATTCGATGTGGGGGGCTTTTGTTTGCGTAACTTCTTCCTAGAGTTGTCGAAAGTCCGGACAGTCCTTGTAGATGAGCGGAAGGCGGTCAAATCCGGTAATGGAGGCTTGCGAGATCTGGAGCGTATGGAGTCTACGGCTGAGAGCGTCGGCCACCCGGTTTTCGCGCCCGGTTTGTGTCGCAAGGAGAATGTGAAATCTTGGAGGAGTTCCACCCATCGCCCATGTTTTGCGCTTAATTTTTTTTGCGAGTGAAGAAACCGGAGTGCGTCGTGATCGTTGTATAAGGTGAATTCCCGATGGAGCAAATAGTGTCGCCAAAATTTGAGGGATTGCACGATGGCATAGAGCTCCCTGTCATAATTGGAATACCGTCCTTTGGCTTCACTAAGCTTTTCATTGAAGAAGGAAACCGGGTGAAGCTCTTGAGATAATACCGCTCCAATGCCGAAGCCGGAGGCGTCCGTCGCGACGTCGAAGAGCTTGTCGAAATCGGGTAGGCGGAGGACGGGTGAGGAAATTAAAGCCACCTTGAGTTGTTGGAATGCCCGATCCGCCGGAATACTCCAGTCGAATTTTGGGAGCTTGAGTAGATCGGTCAAAGGGGCGGCCAGAGAGCTGAAATTGCGCACGAAGCGGCGGTAGAATTGTGCCAGTCCATGGAAACTTCTAACCTCCGTTTGCGATGTGGGCGTCGGCCAATCTCGGATAGCGGCTGTTTTGGAAGGATCGACGGCGACTCCGGCTGCTGATATGACGAATCCGAGGAATTCGACCGAAGTGCGGAGGAAGGAGCACTTGGAGACGTTGGTGTAGAGCTACTCTTCCTGGAGCTTGGCACAAACCTTCCGCAGGTGTAATTCGTGCTCGGCGGTGGTTCGGCTGTAAATCAAGATATCGTCGAAATAGACGACGAGGAATTTGCCCGCAAACGGACGGAGCACTTCATTCATCAATCTCATGAACGTACTCGGAGCATTGGAGAGTCCGAAAGGCATCACGAGCCACTCGTAGAGGCCCTCGCTGGTCTTGAAAGCAGTCTTCCACTCGTCGCCCGCGCGAATCCTTACTTGGTGGTAACCGTTGCGGAGGTCGAGTTTGGAGAATATCGCCGCGCCGGATAGTTGGTCTAAAAGATCATCTATGCGAGGTATAGGGAACCGATAGCGTATCGTAATGCGATTGATCGCTCGGCAATCCACGCAAAGTCGCCAGGTGCCATCCTTCTTGGGCGCGAGGAGAGCCGGCACGGCGCAGGGGCTGTGACTCTCCCGGATGAATCCTCGACGGAGCAACTCCTCTACCTGTCGTTGGAGTTCGGCGTTTTGCGCCGGGCTCAGTCGATAGTGGGGGAGATTTGGGAGGGAGGCACCGGGTATGAAATCTATGAAATGCCGAATAGTTCTGTCCGGAGGGAGAGCGTCAGGCGCGTCGACGGGAAAGACGCTGTCATATTCAGCGAGAAAGGCCGGATAGCTGTCCGTGTTGGCCGTCGTCGCTTTGGTCCGCACCTGAATCGCCCATATAGGATTGTTACTCTCGATTCCTTTGAGGAATTGGCGGGACGACACGAGGCCGAGAAATTGGAGGGGGGGGTTTCTATCCACCCGGGATAGTATCGGCGTAGCGACGGCCGAACTTGCGGAACATACGGTTGCCAGATATGCTTGCTACCTCCGAAATAGAAGACGCAGCGGTTGGCTCGCCCATATTGCACTACGTCGAAGTCATATAGCCAAGGCCTACCGAGGAGTACGCTGCCGACTCCCATAGGTAAGATATCGCACCACACCTCCGCGCTATACCCGGCAACTTGCAAGGGTACGAGGCACCTTTGCGTCAATGGTAGGCTAGCGTCGTTGATCCACATCACTTTGTAAGGTTGAGGATGGAGCTCCGGTCGTAGGCCGAGCGCTGGGACGGACGCGGCTGCTACCGCATTGACGACGCTGCCGCTGTCGACTAATATTTTGATGATGGAGTTGGCAATCCGCGTATAAGTGGAGAAGATGGAAGATCGACCGGTATCTTCGAGACCCGGCGACACGCATGACGCATCAGTTGGGTTGTAGAGTTTTGTTTCCGCCGGGAGGGCGAGGGCGATCGTACGTTCTTCCTTTGTCAAGGGAACCACCTCCTTGATGATGCACCCCATAAAACCGGGAGGTCCTTCGAACCCTGCCGCGAGATCAGGATCGGCCTCATACACTTCAGTGATTGGCTCAATGGCGTCCGTGCGTACTGGATTTCTAATTTTTAATAAATATGATTTCTGATTTTAATAAATCAAGTAAAATTTCATTGGGGCCATCTCCAAAATTTAGGAAAATTTGAATTGCAAATCAAAATAAATGAATTTCCAGTAACTACTAAAAATATTAGAAATTGATTAAATTCTAAAAAATTTAAACAAATTAAACTGTAAAACTTTAAGCATAATCTCTGTGTATCTACTTCTAATCATAAATAGATATCAGCAATAATTACAAAAACATTTTTATACTTTGAAAAAGAAATATATCGACATTATATAGGTATAAGAAGATATTTAAAGATCAGACATACACAGTATTTGAAAACGCAGAGTATCTGTGTAGATATATAATCCTAACTATATCTATTATCTGCAAAATATATGCAGCAATCCAGAAATCCTTAACCTTGAATTCTCCTTGACTATAACCTAAGAAATAAACTAACTCCTAACCTAAGATTCATTTAAATTTCACCTGAAATTTAACCTAAAATCAAACGTCAAATGTACATAATTTCTGCAATCAAAGAAATAGAACTGATATCAATCTAGAATATTTCTATGATAAAAAAATAAATCGATTTAAAAACTCAGCTAAGATGTAAAACAACTTACTCGGCCCAAATCAGAAAGAACACTCATGAAATAACTGATTCACGTGGTTCAAAACAAACCCCAAACGAATCTGACCTGATTTCTCCCATTAATCGTTCTCAAATTTGGTTTCCTCTGTTCTTGAGCTTGGAGAGTAGAATAGCAGCAAGCATTTTCTCCATTTTTTAGTTCGAATGGGAGAGTGAACTGGGACGATTTCTTTTCTCTCCTTTTTAGCTTCAGGCTTGAAGAATCTGGGAAAAAACCCTGAAAATCGGAATGCAGCCTCACCTGGAGAAGCTAATCGATTTTTAAGGAGCTTGAGCTTCGGTGAGGAGCTTTCAGCCGTCGAGAGGGAGAGAGATCATCGTTCTTTCAGATTGAACGGCGGGAAAACGGCGGGAACATGAGGGCGTGGGCGTCCTGCTTTCGTGAGTGCCAAAGAGAGGGCGTCGTGACTCGTGAGCCCTAGACAGATAGATAGAAATCCAGTCCTAAGGTTTTGATAGCAAGCCGGCGAAGATTGCTCGAGTCAGTCGCAAAACGCTTGCAACTTCTAAAGAGACAATTCATCAATGCGTAATCAGAAAACTGAATCCCCAAATGACAAAAATCCATACAACTATACGAATTTCTGTCCTTGATGAATACTTCAATAACGAGCAGAAAATTGACCGAAAGCGCGCTTCTGATACTCAAATCAAACAGGATTTTCGATTCTTCGTAATTGAGTCAGATGAAAATGACGTACCAAAAACCGCGACCTCCACTGTCGAAGTCTCGAAGACCAAGAAAAGCCTGCGAACAGAGCATTCTTACTGGACCAGGCCAGTTAAAAAAAGCCCAATAAAGGTAAAATAAAGACGATCGTTATTCTATCCTGACTTTAAAAAATGAAGACACGTGTCTCGCTACGTGGCGATCAGATGCGAGTCACGTTCGCACGGGAAGTCGAGGTAGAGAAAGAAAGAGGATGGAGAAGAGCGCGACTATCCACGTGCCAGCTAATCGAACCGCGAAGACCAATCGCCAATATAATCTGAGCCGTCGGTTTGTCTCCTAATCCTCTCCTTCTCCCTCTTCCTCTCTCTTTCCTTCTCTAGACGCTCGATCGGTTTCTAGGGTTTGTGAGGAGCGATGGAAAAGCAAAATGCAAGCGCGAGAGGGAAAATCGAGACGCTGTAGATCTGGGCTCTACAGTGGGGAATGGATCTGAACCTGTATTTGGGGTTTCCGCGATCGGCAACTCGTTTACGCAGTTTTGACCTCGGATCTGATCTCGTTCTTGGATCCTCTTTCCTCCCAGACGAATTCTCCGATTCCTCCGCTGTGCCGCAGCCAGGAAATATTCCTCCTTATTCTCCGATTGTTCGTCCTGATCTTTATTCGCTGTCTAATATTGTTGCTGATCTTGATTCGGAAAGAGTGATGTCTGGAAATTTTGATAGAACGGCTCGTCTTTTACCTCAATTTGGTGTTCCTTCCGTTGATGCGGAGCTGGGGGAGGAAATTATTGTTTCAGGTGAAGGCGCTTCGAATGCTCGGTATTCGCCGTCGTATGTACCTCTGAGGACAATTCCGGAGGAGGACGACGATATTGCTTTCGCGCCTTACCCGCCAATTCTTCTTCGATCTGAGGATATTTTTCAGAGGGAGGAAGGGCATTCTCTTCATCCCGATGTGCTGGAACCGGAGGTCCGATTCAGGAGATTGATCGAGCTTCAGAGTCAGCCACAAGGGCAACGACCTTCGCAGTTCCTGCATTCGTACGATGATCTTAGGGATAATTATGATGAATCTGCGGAGCATTCTGGGAAAAACAAATCCGGGGAGAAAGGGGTTGACTCCGAGGGGTCCGAGGAGAAAAAGAATTCTCGTGGAGTTGATTTTGAATGCAATATATGTCTGGATCTCGCGGAAGAACCTGTCGTTACTTCCTGTGGTCATCTCTTCTGCTGGCCGTGCTTGTATCAGTGGCTGAATCTACATTGCAGTCACAGAGAGTGCCCTGTATGCAAAGGAGAAGTGATTGAATCTACAATTACACCCGTGTATGGGCGTGGAAACGCTGAAATCAAGCCCCAGAAGGGAAGAAGGGAGGAAGAAACTGGCCTGAAGATTCCTCCAAGGCCCAGAGGCAGGAGAGTGGAGAGCTGGAGGCAGAGAATACGAAGGCCAGTGTCCAGAAGGCTTAGTATGGGAATTTCCAGTGCTTGGAGACGAGTTCTTGGGCGAGGACATTCCTCTCGGTGAAGTTGAAGCTACTCTACAGGAAACTATCAACAATGCCCACCGTCGAGTAGCAACCCGATTGAGAGCTCGACGAACAGCAAGGGTCGAAGTTACCTCGGAGCCCGAATCTCTTGGTATGATCCACCCACTGGCAATGAGGAATTCTTCTCAGGAGAATGGCAACTCTCTCGCTCTTGGCCCCTCAACATTGTCTTCCTTTGGGTTGACCAGGACCTCCATAAATGTCTCCAGGATTCTGGAAAGTCTCAATGTAGAAGGCCATTCTGGAGCTTCTGCATCATCCGGAAATCTTCAGATCCAACAGAGTACCGACCAAGCATCTGCATCGAGTACTATGGCTTTGATTCAGGATCAAAATAGTGCTGGATCTTCCAGGCCACTTAGAAACCGAGGTATGAGCAGCGGGAGCTCCTTGGATGTGGATGAATGCCCTCAACAAGGGCGAAAAAGGAGAAGAACGAGTTAAGTGAAAGATTTTTTTGGGATTCAGGACGTCATGTTCAGGTATGTCATTGGGTCGTTTATTGAGTCTTTTTGAGATTTATTGTGCTCCTTTATTGGCCTGAACTATGATCTTCTTTATACATGGTTAAATGTTTGGCCGAAGGACTCTAAACTGGGTGCGAGACATGGAGAGGCAAATAGATTGATAGGTGGACAAGTAAAATAGTTGGATATTGGTCCTTTACAGTCATTTTGGTACAAAAAAAATTGCTCCTTCACACTCAATGTAGAACTAGTTGGGAGTTTCTAGGTGACCCATGATCGACTAATTTGGGTCACATGCCTGTTGGTATGAGAAGTAAGATCAGTGGCGATAAGTACAAATTACAACAATAATGAAGGTATTATTGATACATTACAATAAAGAAACCCACCCCCTCTAGCAAACAAAGAGACATGGGAATTACTTATGTTGTTTTCGAAAAACTTTTTGTTCCTTAATCATCTTCGATGAATTTTATCAGCTTCTGTTGAATTCGGTTTTAAGCACTACAAAAACTGATATGTTGTCTCAATACAACTTGGTGTTCCCTTGGTTAATAACCTCCATGTTGGTTAGGATATCATAGTTGAGAATTGTTCTTCTTAGTATCACTTGTTTTCTTTTTGGTTCACCAACGTGGGAACTATGGCTAGATCATCGATCATTCATGCATCTACATAATCTAAGTTTGTAAATCTTTTGAGTATCATGCTATCATTATTGATGAATAATTTTCATCTCCTTGATGTAATCTACGACTTAATTCGGTTACATGAGAGTATTGGGATTTCACACTCCCCTTTAAGCAGTTGCATTGATATCTACATGCTCAGATGGAAAGATAAAACCTACAATAAGATAAATGACATCGGTGAATGACAGCTTGGGTCATCCACCGAGGAGATGATGGATCAATGTATGTCGGCATCAGTGTGTCGCAAAATGTCAATGTTGATGACGGTTGTGAAGGGTGGTGCCTCTTGTGCTTGTCAGAAAGGTAGAGATAGAAAGCCCACTGTGTTAATCATATGAGAAAGATGATACACGTGAGTGCCCTTGCCTCAGAGCTGTCCCCTGAAATACATGTGCTTGTGCATGCCAATATCATGTGTACAGGTACTCTTTTTCGTTCATGAAATATGCTCCTTTGTGGGCACATTTGAGTTTGTCAGACGAGGTGAGAGACATAGATGCTGCAGCATTTGAGATGGCCTTTACATGTGGGCATTCTGCTCAGTGTTCTGGTAGATGTGGATGCTTCCCCTTTTGTTGAAGGTGATATAGATGAAAGATATCGTAAAGCATTGGGATCATGGAGACTCAATCAAATTGGTAACAAGTTGAGAGAGTGTTGGTCATGTAAAGCAAAAATCATTGCAGGAGAGACATGATTAAGTTCATTTCCTCTCGCCAGTTATGATGATGAAACGATGATTATGATGATGATGACTCCGCGAAAGCAATTAACGAAAGATAAAGGTGATCCTAGAAGTGGTTAGCAATCAGAGAGTATTTGATGAGAGTTGCAGATCAATGAGAGGTATTACTCTCTCTTCAATGAGTAGAGAAAATCAAAACACGTCTAACAATTTCTTTATTTTTTCCTTTTTCCTTTTTATTGTAATTTTTTCTCTATTTTTTTCCTTTTTTCTCTTGTTTTTGGCTTTTAAACTTTTTCCCTTTTTGATTTATTTTGAAAAAAAGGCCAGTTTGGTTGGAAAGACACTCCAACCAGTTGCTAGGATTGCAAAACCCTAGAATAGTGGTGCCGAGAAAATGTCATGGTGCAGTGGCAAGTACTTCCCCAAAGTTGGCTTTTATGATTTAGATATGATAGCTTGCTGACCAGTCTTTAGTTTCGTGTACCGAACTCTATCTTCATCAGTTGAAATCTATGAAATCTTAATTGATAATCTGTGAAATCTATCTTCATCGACCGATTATAATATCCTTGATCTTTTATGTAGAAAGTACTTTGATCTCATTGAAACAATTCAATTTTTTTTACGTATGCTTATTGATTAAATGTGCCGCCAAGCGCGGTAATTGATTAAATTTGGTAATTGAATTCCTAAAATTTATCATGACTCATAACCTTTCTTTTTTATTAGATTATGGCGTAGATGTTCCATCTCTTTTTTGTTGCTCTAATCATTCTTAAGTGTGTAAAAAATGGTGTGCTCGAGTCAAAGTTCAGTTCAACCTCTCATTATGTGTAAGGGCAATGCCATCAACCAAATGTGGTATATATAGATATATTTATACATCCATATCTATATTTTTGTAATATGCACTAGAATATAGAAAGAAGGCATATTCAAATGTGAAATAGTATACATCCCTACATGTTGAGGATACGCTTCCCAACATAAAATGACATCTTTGATACAAGAAAGATAGGATTGTGAGACAAGGATAATGATATTTTGATGGGTAGTTTATGAATTTATATGCATGGATATAAATTTAGATATCATAGATATCATAAACTATATTGGCAACCAAATAGGTAGCTCCAACATCGTTAGATCAAAGAGTCAACTGGGATCTAGGGCTTTGTATTGTGCCATGATGCTCGATTGCGCTGTTATATGATATTTCTTAGAACTTCAATAGATGAGATTGGCTGCATGATGGATGAGATGTCCCTACTTGTAGTATCATCTAGTAATATAAATTTGTGAAGTGTTATAGTATGGCCAAATAAGGTTGGCCATCATATTCTTAGCCCCACATGGGGCATAACTCTTTTTACCTCATGATCTCCTCTATATTTGAAGAGGCATGTAAGCCCACTGATTATCAAAGGCTTTACCTTTTCACCTATTATCATAGCTATGGATTTAATTCTTTGGTCGAACTACATGATGCAGGATGCGTAGGAGAAGGGGACAAGATCTGATGTGGTGGCAAATCCCAAAGGCGCGCTCTTTGAGAAGAATAAAAAATTCTTTACTCAAAATATGTCAATCAATTCCATTACATGGGTGGCACTACAACTTGCCACAACTTCTGCCCTGCTCGCTTTCCCTACAATTGAACCTCACTTGTCTCTATTTGTAGGCCTTGGAGGAACTATAAAGTACAACTTAAAAATTATATGAAAATGAAAAGAAAGCTCAGTTCTGATGGTGGAACTAGGGTGATTGTCCCATTAATATTCCCCACTTAGAGAACTTTATTACAACAAGTAAGTGGGAGAACACAAGGCTGACGATGGTGGTGATTGATAGCATGCATTTATAACTTAATTTCCTATCCTAATTAACTCATATTCATGCTTATTTTATGAGAATATGATGCATGTTATCATACTTTTTAGGAATTTTCTCCATTAGTATGTCATTTCACTAAATTTGATATTTATGCATAAATTAGGGATAATTTCATGCTTGATAGAGGATTAGTTTTTTGTTAAGTTTAAATTAATAGAAGTTAATCTCTTTTCTTGAATAATTTTTACTTTAGTGCATGTTTTGAAGGATAATTTCAAGATGAATTTATGATTTAGAATATTTATTGAGAAATGAGTTAAGTAAATTATAATTCCTTTTGATTTCTTCTTTGAAAATATTTTTTAAATGACATGATGTTAAAAAGGAAGACATTTGTGATCCAATAGAGAAAATTTGGATTAAAAAGGAGTTCTACATTTAAAGTTATGAATTTCTGAAGTTTATGCTTTTTTCTGATTTTTATTTTTAAATGCATTTTTTTAAAGTATTTTCTTTATTAAAATCGTGAAAAAGGGTTTACTAACTTGCAGGTGATGACATGGCGAGCTGATGTGGCGCGCAGGACCACCGCGCGGATGCGACGCGGCTCTGAGGCCACGTGGCAGGGCCGCGGGTGGCCCACGCAAGGCGCAGGTGGCGCACAAGGCGCGGACATGTGGCAGGAGGCCACGCGTGTCCACGCGGGTCCACGCGGACGCCCGTGAGGGCGCCACGTGGCGAGAGGGGGTTGGCATATGGAGGGCCCACGGGTTAGTGGCAATGCGTGGAGCTTTCCAGAGCGTTGGATCCTCATCGAACGGACGACGACCGTGGTGAAGCTTGATCCTACGATCGGACCGCCTACCTTACCTGATCAGATCGGACGGTAGCGATCAACTGTGTCTCACGATTGTGGTTCACGATCGCGGTTCGATCGTGGTCCGATCGCTATGCGATCGTGGCCCGATCGCCCCGCGATTGGGGATGATTCGTGGTGGGATTGAAGCCACAATGCCACCAAGTGAAATTGCCCCCGCGACGCCATCGATTCGCTCCCATGACCGCACAAACGGTCAAAATTTCGGGCGAAATTTCACTTTAAAAGCATATATTCTCCTTCTTATTTTCTTAACTTTTGATCGATTCGTGAAGTAAATTAAGCGAATTTCGAGGAAGATCTCTAGTTCTTTGTGATCCCCCCGCGTTTAGACTCGATTGCGAAGCAATTGGATCGGGATTGATCGCGAATTCCTCGATTTCATCGAATTTTCCCCTTGAATTCCGAACGTCCACGAGGAACAATCCGAGCAAATTCACTTCAATCCACGAGAATTGAAGCCCCATTCTTGCGGAAATCGGGTTAGTAGTGAGATTCGATCGATTATCAGGAGGTAATTTGAGTTTTTATTAGATTTAGAAGTTTAATTTCGCAAATTAGTTCTTAGTGTTCTTCATTTTCTCTAATTTTCAGTCTAAAAAATCACTGATTTTGAAAATAAGATATCTCTCTGATTATAATTCCAAATCACTTGATTTTGGTTTCATTAGATTCCTCTTTTCATCAGCTTTTTGTAGATAGAAGATTCATCGAATTCTGAGTTTATTTGACCCTTCAATTTGACGTTTGACCGAACACTGTTCATCTTTAATTAGAAGTCAAACGTTGACTTTCGGGGTCAATTACTTTTAATTTACAAATCAGAATTCAATAATTTTAGTTTCTTTAGATTTCTCTGGTTCTTAGCTTTCCATTTACATATAAATTGCAAGATTTGGATTTCATTTGACTAGTAAATTTGACGATTTTCTTTGAGGTGTTCATTTCGGGGATTTTCTAATATTTGATTTTCAATAGTTTATAGTAAATCCATTTCTTATCCAAAAATCACGAATTCTATATCAATAAATTCTATTTTATCTCTAGTTTCTAAATATATAATTTTTGTAATCTTCTGATACCTTTAGATTATCTGATTTTACAGAACACCTACTGTTGGTCAAAGTCAATGCATTGACTTTGACTTTTGAGTTTTCTCTGTCAAATCCGAGATTTCAATTCTTAAAACTTCTTATTTAGTCTATTTATATCATTTACACTCATTAAATATTATTTTTACTTCTTTAAAACCCCTTTTAGACCTAAGTTTAACCAAGTCAACTCTACAATTAAAGTCAACCTTGCTTTCTATGGATCGACCCGATACTTACACATTACTTGATTTTATATCTTATCTTTGTGAGTTTGGTTACATAAATTTTTTTTGACCTATGTTGTTGTGTTTTAATGACGCACAAAAACGCTTCGTCAGTGATTGATTCTCTTGACCATTTCCCATTAATCCTTCCCACTTGCAAAAATCTACTACGATGAGTAAGCATGAGTACATAAGGCCATGGATGTGGGAGAATAGATGATAAAACAAAGGCTGCGATGGAATGTGGGGTGCCCATCATGGTGCAACGTATAGAGGCCGGCTAAGGTTGGTTGGGGTGAACCCTACCCTTTTGTTGCTGCCAATTTCGGTTGGGCATGCGCATAAAAAATGTGGTCATCAATGGAGGGCTCCTAGTGGATCTTTGGCATCTTTTGTAGAGTAGATGGCAAAAATGTGAAAGAATTTCTTGTTGTAGGCCGGGCATGTGTGGGTGGTGGGGGTTGAGCTCATGCATGCAAGTGGGTTGTGCACATAAGTTACACATGTGGATAGGTGCGTACTACCATACTGGAGTGTGCTATCTGCGAGGTTCGCACACAAGGCATGTGGGGTACACTTTGATAACATGCAAATTATACATGAAAAATATATAATTCTTAATACAAATTAAGGCATAAAATATTCCATTCTAATGCATGTTATCATATTTTTTAGTGTTTATCTATCATTCTATGAATATAAGTTAAAATATGAGAATGCACTAATAAATTGTGATAAATTAAAGAGAAATATTTTAAGATTAAATTATCCTTATTTTTATTTGAGATGATAATTAGGTTTCATGCTAAATAATAAAAGAAATTACTTTTTCTACATTCATTTATTTTTTTTAGTTTTAAAATCTAAAAGAAATGAGTACATTTTTGAAATAAAATTTATTCTCTTGTTATTTATTAAATTTGACTTTTTAGAATGATAAAAAATTTAATTTTTGATCCAAAAAAATAAATTTGGATTAATTTAGAGTTGTAATTTAAAATCTATGAATTTTTTAATTTTTAAGGATTTTTCTAGAATTTTTCATGAATTTATTTGGATTTATTTTGAATTTAAAAGAATAAAAAAAATCAAATTTTATCACGTGCTGATGTGGCAACTGACGTGGCGCGGGCAAAAACGGCATATGAACACACCACGTGGCGCACGTGTCTGTGTGCGCGCACATGTGTGCATGTGTGCGAGAGTGTAATTAGAGAGATAAAACTTCTTTTTCAGGATAACGCTATCTCTCTTAATCGCTTATACATTATACATACGTCAAATCACCTTGATTTTTGTCATGTGGGACCATTTTTATGTTTTTGTGTGCGCAGGTGACGTGGCTTCATGTGGAGTGTTCGATCGTGCGATTTAGTTGTGATCGTCGATCGTCACTTAATTGAAGCAGTGCGTGGCGCACTCTAGATTGCCAGCGAATTATTTTAAAATGATTTAATCTTAGTTATTCATATGAGGAGTTATAACGGCCGAGATTAAAACCGACGAAACGCATCTGAAGCGTTAGATCAAGATCAGACAAATGACATTTTACGCGTTTCTTCTTCATATGTGACGTGGCGAAATCTCGGCGGTCCATCTTCGATCCAATTGACACAATTTAAGCTTAACGATTTGCATTTTTACGTTTCATCATATCCGTTAATCGAATATTAAAAGCTCGATCCGAAGTTTACGCCCAATTTGCCCTATAAATTAAGATGTTCTTCGACGATGTAAATCATTCTTGGGTTTTCGAGTAATCGAATGGTCTAGACACCACAATTCTTTAATCTCTTGCTTCCAATCACTTGTAGATTAATTTTCGCGTCCAGAAAGTGTTTGAAAGTGAGATTTTGTTAAGAGAATAGGGAGAAATCGATTCTTGAATGCCAACGATCGTCTTCAAATTCGCGGAATGAATAACCTTTGATCCGACAAGAAATTGGATTAATTCGAGCGTCATCTTGGGTTAGAAATTATGTTTTCGTCCTAATCTTTCTTCCTATAACATTATATTTTAATTTCGAATTTTAGCTTTAGTCAATTTCAATTTTAATTTTAGTTTTTGTGATTTCTCCACGAATCTTGTTCCAAATTTTGTGATTTTTTGAACAAATTTTTTTCTAATGATACAAAAATACAAAAATCAAGTATAATCTAATGATTGGGTCGATCCACAGAGAACACGGTTGACTTTGATCGAAGCATTGACTTGGTCAAACTTAGGTTTAATTAGGGATTTTAAGAAATGAAAATAATATTTTATTAATTTAAATGATATTAATATATGAGAGAAGATATTTTCAGAATTTAGAAAATGATTTGATGAAGAAAAGTCAAAAGTCAAGGTCCAAGCATTGACTTAGACCATACATTGACTTTCTGTAAAATTAGAGAAGAAAAAGAGAGTAAAATATTACAAAATTATATTTTCAGAAACTAGAGAGAAAATGAAAAATTTTGCATATAATTCGTGATTTTTAGAGAAGAATCGGATTGATTATGATATATAGAAAATCAAAGATTAGAAAAATCCCCAAATGAACACTTCAGCCGAAATCATCAAATTGACTAACCAAATGATATCCAAATCAAGAAATTCACATATGAATAGAAAGATAACAATCAGAGGATTCTAAAGAGACCAAAATTATCGAATTTCAGCTTGTATTCTAAGAGTAATTACCCCCGCAAGTCAACGCCCAAATTCGGATTGAAAATGAATAGTTGATGGTCAAACGTCAAATTCAAGGGACAAACAGTGATGAAATTTTACGAATCCACATAAATCTGATGAAACAAGGAATCGAATGAAATTGAAATCAAATGATTTGGAGTTAAGATCAGGGAGAAATCCTTGTTTCAAAATCAACAAAAATCCGCACCCGAATTTGGGCGAAACGATGAACAATTCGATTTCTAAAATGAAATTAATTATCTAAATCTAATCTAAACAGTATAAATTGCAAGGGACACGATTGAATCACACTACTAACCTGATTGACATGAAGATTTGGCTTCAATTCACATTGATTGAAGAGTATTTTCTTGATTTCTTCTTCGGTGTGTGTTTGGCATTGAAGGGGAGATTCCAATCTATTCTTACAATGATTCGTGATCAATCTTGCCTCAATATGATCAGAAATTGAGTCTATAACGCAGGGGGATCACAAAGAACTTAATATTTTTCTCCAAAATTACTTAATTGCTTCACGATTCAATCGAAAGTTATGTTTCCAAGGAGAAGAACATCGTTTTATAGGAAATTTTGCGCGAAAAAATTGGGCCGTGCGATTCGCTAAAGGACGATTCAACGGCTGAGATTGCGTAATTTTGATGGGCCACGATCCCACCTCTCTTTATTTTTCGCCCATTTGGTATTCATCTGAGCATCCATATGCGTCCACGTGTCGCTCCATGAGTCGCCGAATGCGCGATTACATCACGACCGTAGGATCTCACTTAAGTGATCGACGGTTCACAATTGTGCATGTGCCTTGATGATGATCGGGTGGACCAGAGTTCACCTGATTATCTCACTTTAATCGCTGCGATTTCATCCACCGCACCTCGAGCTGCCACGTCTCCTGCAAAGAAGCGTGTGGAACATAGTCCCACACGGAGAAAAAGAAAGAAGGCTGTCGTGTTTATAATGTATAAGCCCCTTAAGGGGTGCGTCGCCCATATGGGCCTAGTACGCCCCAAAACTCTTACGTGGGCCCAGTAACCTGTGGGCCCATCATCTGCCAGGCCGAAGCCTCCTTGCACCACGTAGGCGTCCACGTGGGCTCGCGTGGCTCTGCCACATCAGCTCCGCGGGTCCCGCGCGATTAAAAAAAACCCTTTTTATATTTTTTTAATAAGGAAATAAATCCGAAAAATACTTGAAAAATCAAAATAAAATCCAAAAAATCTCTAAAATTGAAAAATTTATATCTTCACTTATATAACTCCTTTTTAACTCAAAATTTCTCCATTGGATCACAAATTTCTTCATCTTTAATATTATGCCACCTAAAAAATATAAATTCAAACAAGAAAATGGGGTGAATTCAAAATAATCTTAAATAATCCCTTAAGAATTCTATTTTATATCATCCCATCAATTTTTTCTTGAAATTAATTCTTTTAATCATCTATTAAAGTCAAAATAACTCAAGGAAAGTGGTTAATTTCTAATCATTTAACCTTGAAAAAGGTCAAACATCAATAAAACACATAATTAACCCTAAATAAAGCATAAATATGAACTTTAGTAAAATGGCATACCAATGGAGAAAATTTATAAAACTATGAAAACATGCATCATAATTATATGAAATAAGCATGAATTTTGGTTAAATAAGATAAGAATTTAAGTTAAATATGCATGTTATCACTTACCTCATTTCATTATCCGATTTGATCGAATTTCAAAGAATGCATAAAAAATACCTTTATTCTCTGTGGATTCGACCCTTATTCACCGGTATTCTCCTTAAATCATGATTATTTCTTAAAATTAGTGAGTTTGGTAAATGTTTTGACGCGTGTTTGCATGTTTTCAACGACCTCACAGATTTGCTTCGTCACACTTCATATGCTAATGTAATGTGCAATGCAAGTGTGGTGCACTTTGCACACTAATGCAGCATGTGACTAGGGTGTGGTGTGCATCTTGTGCGATGCAGTTGCTTTACGACAACTCCAAGGGTGTTAAAGAGGGCAGCATATTGGTCACAGTTAGAGAGGTGTATGGGAAAAGCTCTAGGCAAACATTGGGCCAAAGCTCTAAGTAGTGCCAGCTCTTGGGTTTCATTGAGGTTGGTGCTTGGTAGGTGTGTGCTGGGTTTTTGAAAAACCAAGCATAAGGTTGATGCTGAAATTCCCTAATGAGATGGTGAAATTACTAGGGGGGGGGGGTGAATTAGTTTCTTTTTAGTCTTTATGTTTATTCTAATTCTTTTTCAATTCGTTGATTATCTCTCACCTTTCTTACGTCACTCGTAGGCCAGATTTTTTTATGCTGGACGGGGTTCCGCACCCCGCGCCGCGTCCCCAGAGGAGACAAAGTCCCCTAGAGTCTCTCATCACCCTTTTTTAATCCCCTAGTAGTAACTACTAGCTGGCCGGGATTAACACGATCTTTCGATCAAAATTTCTACACGATCTTTCGATCTGACTCCCTCACACTCTCGGCTAGTGACCTAACTTCGCCGCCGTCCTCCGGTACCCGTCCACTCGTCCCGTCCCCCGGCCCGACTCCCAGAGCTCCGCGCGCCGCTCCCTACTCTCTTTCAGGTTGGCCTGCCCCTCTGTAGTCACCGAGTCTCGGCAACAATCCACGCACGCACCAAGTAAGTCGCTCCTCCTCGAGTCCGAGTGATCCTGCAAGGTGAAGAATAAATATCCGCCGAGTTGACTATCTAGTCAACTCCCTAGAGTCGTCCTGACTCACTACGATTCCTAAGGAATCTCCCCCTTACCCTCACGGGTAACTACGACTCACCAAGAGTCCACCTAACGTGTGATGATATGTGTAATTATCCTATTACTTTAATTACGCTTATAAAATAGAAAGCTGTAAAGAAATTATTTAAACAAACTAAACTAATTAGAATAAACTATAACAAATGATGTAACAAGAGAAATATTTTAAAACTTATTAAAAATAAAACAAATTAATATAACCCCTTGATTTACTAATTTGACTTTGACTGCTGATGTTGACTTTGACTTTCTATGGTTGTCTTTGACTATTTCTGTTGACTTTGACTGCTTCTGCTTGACTTTGACTTTCTGATCACTTTGATTGCTATTGACTTTGACTGCTGTTGTGTACTTTGACTGCTGCTGTTGACTTTGACTTTCTGATCACTTTGACTTTCTGCTGACTTTGACTTTCTACCTGTGAATCTGACTTTCTGTTGACTTTGACAGTTGACTTTCACCTGAAACGTAACACTGATACACGTACAACAATAATAATGCTTATCTCAAGATTAACAATGCTTATTCCTACCTAAGTGCGAGCATGTATGTCTTTAAATAAAAGTGAGAATAAGGAAGCTTTTACCTGATATTTTACCTTGACGATACTCGCCCTAATTCTCTTTCTAATTCAAACAAAATCTACTCAACCGAGTAATGAACCAGGAAATAGAAATTGTCAGGATGATAATAAAGATTAAACCGGATTAATCTATCTTTGAAAGGATGGAAATGAACCTAAACAAATTAACCTAAAATATCATAAAATTAAATAAAAAATTCGACAGAGTTCTGTCTAAATTTTCTTGTAATGCACAGATTTACCTGATGAATCGTACAACACCTGGAAATTTGATATATAAATATTAAACAAGGCAGTAATAACAAAGAAATAAAAAAAAATCAGAAAACCGAAAATGAAAAACGAAAAACCGTTCCTCAGAAATAAAGAGTCGAAATCGATAAAATCAGAAAACCGAAAATGAAAAACGAAAAATTGTTCCTCAGAAATAAAGAGTCGAAATCGATAAAATCAGAAAATTAATCAATCTGAGATACAACGATCGTAAAATAAAATAGAACCGATAATCACGAAATCAGGAAATCGAAAACAAAAAATAAAAACAGAACCGAGATTTCAAAAACCGAGAAATGAAACCAAAAAAATATTGGAGAACGAAAATAAAAAATGAAATCAGAAAATTTGATCCTCAGGAACGCACACCCACAGAAAGAGAGAAGGAGAGAGAGCTCAACGAAGAGAGAGAGAGCTTCCAATGGAAGTGCAGTCGCCTCCCTCTAGAACTCGCTGAAGATCGCTTTCTTCACCAACGTCGTATTCTCGTACTCGACTTCTTCCTCGTCGCTGGAGAGAGAGAGAATCGCTGGAGCACGCAATCGCTGGAGTACCAAAACCCTAGCGTTTGAATTTTTTTGTTTCACGGGTGAGAGTGAGAGATTTTCGTTTTTGGCTTTTATCGGGTTTTCTGGACATATACGCAATTTTTAAAGATTACCTGAAAATACAATAACATGGAAAAGGTTAGTATAACGGTAATAAAATTCAGATATGACAATGCACATACATATATATAAATACATATATATATATAAGAAGACATATGATTAAGAAATGAAAGAAAGGAAAATAATAGTATGACTAAGCAAATAAATAAGAGTACTATGAATTGGTAAGAATAATTCATGGTCCTACAAGGATTTAAATCCTGTCTTCAAAAGATCTTAATTAAATATTTTAATAGTAGATTGTAGATTAGGTAATCCCTTTCTACTTCGTAGCGATGTCTGCATTTCGAGATCGATGAGGGTCAATCTATCAGTCCATCAGTACCTGCACTAACACAAACATACCTTTCTCAAGTCATTTTGACAAACAGTTATTAATCAAAGTTTAAACAATACTCAAGATACTATTTCATAAACATTAAAAGCACACTTAAGTAAAGCATCAAACTTAGGTTAAACTAACAGATGCTAGAGTTTTAGCGCATGCACAACACTTGGGTGGTGCCCATCTGATATATGATTAATGTTGCACGTGCTTGCAGGGAGTATATGCGGTGCTTATTCAACAAATTCAAGGAGCTTATTTAGCACTTATATGGCATCCATGATAAGGTAACTGATTAGATTCTTAATTTTTTGTTGGACTTTATGATGAGGTTTAATCAACTTGATATTTAATGGCTAAAATTTCCCAACCTTTTTTCAATTTGGGACCATTGTTGTTTTAGATTTTGCAATAAATCATAGTCGTTCATCAAGACGAGTTATAGAGGTTGTGATTAAATGCACTTGATAGACTAATTTATGGTGATGTGCCTTCATCTTGGGGCTCTGATGGAAATTTGATGCATGTTCTCAAACATTATTTCATCTCTGGCACAACACGACATAAGGTAGAATTGCAATGTTTGGATCCTGATTAGATGGGAGTTATTCAAGGCACCTTTTCTTCTTCAAGCGACGTGCCACATGGAAAAATATAAGTCATTTTGACCTTCAAAACCTCTATCCAAATGCTAAGAGCTCACCTAAAAGTTAATGTTCAAGGATGGTCAATGATAACATGCTATTTATACATGAATTTACATGATTATTAATGCAAATAAAGGCATTAATTACTCCAATTGTATGCATGGTATCATATTTTAAGTATATTTCTAACATTTTTCATAATTTCATGTTATGATCTAAAAATACACCAATTTATGGATTATTATACATAATTAAATATTAAGAATTTTAATCCTAATTATATTTAAGATCATAAGTATATTTTCATGATTAAATGATAAGAGAAATGATGCTTATTAACATTCATGTATTTTTGTAAAGTTATTTTAGAAAATACATGAATGTATTTATTTAATTAAAATTCATTCTATTACTATTTTAATATTTTGACTTTTTATAATGATAGATTATTAAATTTCTGATCCATCAAAACAAATTTGAATTAATTTGGAGTTGTATTTTGAAAGTTATGATTTTTACAATTTTTAAGAATTTTATGGAATTTTTCTGAATTTATTTAAGTGTATTTCCGATTTTTAAATTGTTAAAAACAATTAAAAAAAGGGCAAAAAAGGGGTTTATTTATCACGCGGGACCCACATGGATGCGACATGGCACGCAAGGCCACGTGGCAGAGCCACGCGAGCCCACTCGGACGCCTGCGTGGCGCGCAGGTGACACATGTATGTGCATTATATATATTTACATAGTATATAGTTATAATGTATAAGCGTCCCGATTATTGGAACTCACTAACCGTCATATCTGGTCCACGTTATATAGTTGACATCTCTCTTTAATTTTCTCCGTGTGGGACTATGTTCACTCTTATTTTGAATTACAGGCGACGTGGCTGAATGCGATGCGTTAGATCAAAAGCGCGTGGATTATTGCTCGTCGATGCGGTGGACTTTAGGTCCACGCGATCACTATCAGCGCACGTGCCATAATCTATTTTTAAGTGAAGTAATCGCGACCGTCCATCTTCGGAGTTATAACAGTTAAGATTCAAAGTAACCAATGGACCTTCGATTCATCGAGATCTTTGGATGCATCAAACGACGCGTCTTTTCAAAGTGCTTGACGTGGATACACCTCAGCCCTTCATCGCCAATCGGACGGATGTGACTTAATCGTACCGTTTCGATCAAGGGATGCTTCATTTGGACCATTGATCGCGATGAACCACATCATCCGACGGTTACACCTCTTTTCTCTTATAAAACCAATGTTCTTCGTGAAATAGAACTTACCCTTGGATTTTTGAGATTAATCGAACTGTTTAGACACCAAAATTCATGCGTCCATCAATTTATTTCTCTTCTTGACACATTTCCGCGTTCGAGGAGCATTTGAAATCAAAAATTGATTGAGAGGAGAAGGAGAAATCACATCTTGAATGCGAATGTTCGTCTTCGAAATCGCGGAATGAAAAGCCATGCATCTGGTGATTAATTGGATCATTTCGAAGGCTACTTTGGGTTTGATTGCGTGTTATCACCTTAATCTTTCATCATTTAGTGTTAATTTTACATTTTGAATCGTAGATTAAGTTTAATTTGGTTTTAATTTCGGTTTTTAATCATTTTCGCGATCGAATTTCTATCCTATTTTCAAACTTTGATTACTCTGTGAATTCTAATCCAAATCACTCGATTTTTGATTTCGTGGATTTGAAATTGAGTTATCTTTCTTAATAGTATAAAATTCCTAATTTCTAAACTCAATTCGTCCTCCGATTTGATCAAATTTCAAAGATATCTCTCAAAATTTTCTAATTCTCCGTGGATTCTACCCTTATTTACCATTATACCCTTAAATTCGTGAAGTAATCTTTAAATAGGTAAGTTTGGAATTTGTTTTGACACGACATCGTGTGTATTCAATGACCATACATTTTCGTTTCGTCAGTCAATATGATGGACACGTGGAGAAATCATGACCATCCAACATGCACAAAATAATGGTATAGTTTGATAATCATAAATTAATAGTTGCAATGATGCATTAAAAGACCATATTTAGGTGTTAATGACTAGTTATATAACATAAATATCCATATCTAAACAAATAATGATTACATAAATATGAAATTACCATTTAAATACTAATATGTATATTTTCTATATTTGATGATACTTCAACACTAACCCCACTTAACTCCATGAAGTCGAGTAGTGAAGTTCTCACATATTATTAAATTTTATTTGGATTCAAGGATTTAGATTATTTCAATGAGATACTGGATTTAAATAAGGTGGAATAAAATGGGGAAAAATTTTCTCATCCCAAGAGGAAGGTCTACATCCAATAAGCTTGAAGGTTCATAGGCTAAAAATATAAGGATCTTAACTTCTAGTCTAAACCAAGCTACATATAGAATGGCGTCAAATCCCATCCATCCATTTGAGGAAGTCAAGGACTATGATAACTGGGGTTCTCTCCATAAAGGAACTTCTAAGAGGATAAATTCAAGAAATCAATTGTAGCCATACATTCTCAAGAGTGCCATCAAATCTGGATTGTCCAATGGAGGACACTGACGAAGCGTTTTGTGCGGTCGTTAAAACACACAAACGTTGGTCAAAAAAAAAAAACTAACTCACAAAGATAAAGATATGAAATCAAGTAGAGTGTAAGTATAGGTTCAATCCACGAAGAACAAGGTTGACTTTAATTGCAGAGTTGACTTGGTCAAACTTAGGTTTAAAAGAAGTTTTAAAGAAGTAAAAATAAGATGTTAAGAATAGAAATGATATAAATATACTAAATAAGAATTTTTAAGATTTAAGATCTCGGATTTGATAGAGAAAAGTCAAAAGTCAAAGTCAAAGTGTTGACTTTGACCAATAGTCGAAGTTCTATAAAATCAGAGAACCAAACGATGTCAGAAGATTATTTATTGATATAGAACCAAATGATGTTGGAAACTAGAGAGAAAATGGAATTTATTGATGTAGAATTCGTGATTTTTCGATAAGAAATAGATTTACTATGAATTATTGAAAATCAAATATCAAAAAATTCCCAAAATGAACACTTCAGAGAAAATCTTCAAATTGACTGACTAAATGATATCCAAATCTTACAATTTATATGTCAATAGAAATATAAGAACCATAGAATTATAAAGAGACAAAAATGATTGAATTTTGATTTATATTTTGAAAGTAATTGACCCTGAAAGTCAACGTTCAAATTCGGATTGAAAATGAACAGTGCTTAGTCAAACATTAAATTGAAGGGTCAAATGAACTCAGAATTAGATGAATTTTTTATACACTGAAAGATGATGAAATAAGGAATCCAATGAAACCAAAATCAAGTGATTTGGAATTATAATAAGAGAGATATACTATTTTCAAAATCAGAAAAATTACGGACCAAAATTGGGCAAAATTGAAGAACACTAAGAACTAAAAGGCAAAATTAAAGCTCTAAACCTAATCAAAACTCAAATTACCACCTGAGAATCGATCGAATCTTACTACTTACCCGATTGCCGCAAGAATGGGGCTTCGATTCACGCGGATTGAAGCGGATTTTGCTTGATTTCTTCCTCGCGGACGTTCGGAATTGAAGGGGAAAATTCGATGAAATCCGGTGATGATTCGTGATCAGTCTCGCTCCAATTGCTTTGCGATCGAGTTTAAACGTGGGGGGATCATGAAGAACTCAAGATTTTGCTCCAAATTTTCTTAATTGCTTCACGAATCAATCAAGAGTGAAGAAGAACAAGGGAGTACATCAGTTTTTAAAGGAGATTTTCGCCCGAAAAATTCGGACCGTTTGATCTGGTTGGGAGGTGGTTTTGATGGCCACGATCGCACGATGATCGTGGCCCATCAGTTGGGGATGATCGTGGCCTTAATCGCACGATGAATCAGCCCCGATCGCGCAGCGATCGGGCCACAATCGAACCGCAGTCGTGAGCCACGATTTCACCCTCATTGAGTGTCCCCTCATTTCCATCGCCGCATCAAGGTGAGTCGAGATGCGTCTACGTGTCCTCCTTTGATGCAGCATAATCGCGATTTGTTGCGACCGTCTGATGACGATCGTGATCATGTCCAATGAAGATCACACGGTCGGATGAAGAAATGTGGCGCATTTTCACCGTCGCGCGTCCAATGAAGATCGGACGCTCCCGAAGCGTCCACGTGTCGCCAGGTAAGTCGCTGATTGCACCCACTTACTCCTCATTTTGAGCACGTGCTCGTGATGGAGATCTGGTGGACTCCGGTCCACTCGATCGTCGCGCTTTGCTTGATGTGATTTGCATCCAACTCACGCAACGCATCCACGTCACCTGCATTTTAAATCAACACGGGACATAGTCCCACACGAAGAAAAACGGCGAAACTTATGCGTATAAAAGGTAGAGGGGCGGTAAGCATTTGCGTTATCAGGGCCCACTAGCCTGTGGGCCCTTCACTTGCTGACCCCCCTGCCACATGGCGCCCCTCACGGGCATTTGCGTGGACCCGCGTGGCCTCCTGCCACGTGTTCGCGCCACCTACGCCTCGCGTGGGCCATGCGAGGCCTTGCCACGTGGCCTTGATGTCGCATCTGCACTGGTCCCGCGCGCCACGTCAGCGTCCATGCCACGTCAGCTCCGCGGGGTCTATGGAATAAAACCCCCCTTTTTCACGATTTTAGGTAAGAAAAATTAATAAGAAATTTAATAAAAATCAATTTAAAGTCTGAAAAAGGGCAGAAACTTCAGAAATTTATAACTTTAAATATACAACTCCTTTTTAATCCAAATTTTCTCCATTGAATATCAGTTTCTTTTCTTTTTAATATCATGCCATAAAAATACAATTTTAAAATAAGAAGATAGGATGAATGAAAAATAACATAAAGGTATTCATTAAGATCTCTCCCTTTTACTCATCTAATAATTTTCTTCTTATAATTAACCTTTAAAAATCATTTACTAAAGTCAACATAAGTTAGGGAAAGAACTTAATTCCTATTAATTTAACCTTGCAAAAGATTAATCATCAAGAAAGCACATAATTATCCCTAATTTATGCATAAATATAGACTTTAGTGAAATGACATACCAATGGAGAAAATTCCTAAAAACTATGATAACATGCATCATATTCACATAAAATAAGCATGAATATGAGTGAAATAAGATAAGAATTGAAGTTATAAATGCATGTTATCAGACACCTCTCATGGTAGATAAAAGATCCTTCCCCCACCCACCTTTTGTTGCTGCTTTTTTGGCTCTCTCTAAGCATCAAGCTGCCAAAAGAAAAAGGGGAGAAACTAAGGCTCGATCTTGCACTTGTTTGTGTTTGAAGATTGACTTGGAGAGGAAAACAAGTTTGGGTTTAAGATTGTGCAGAATCAAGCATCACTTGGCCTAGAACTATCACAAAAATAGAAGTTTATGTGAGATTTGAATCTAGAAACTCCTTGCAGTTCTTTTCATCAATAGTTTTGATCCACATTTTCAATCCGTTAGATCTACACTTATCGTCTCTTTGATCTTCTTTAATCTATATATTATCTTCATCTTCCTTTTCCCTCTCTTAGCCTTCTTGTCATTTCTGATTTTTAATTGTAAAAATACCCAAAAAAATCCTTAATTTCAATCTTTTGACCATCCTCCTAATGGATTTGACATCAACCCATCATTTTTTAAAATTTTGAGATCAAATTCAAATATTTGAGTATCATTTTGATAAGTTATTTTGTGTTTCAACGATTGTGATTTTACACTTAACAGTGCGCAAAAAAATTGGATTCATTGATAGTTCCATTTCAAAATTTTATGAAGATGATGTCAGCATGTACTCCATTGGCAATGTAATAATGACTTGGTCAAAAATGGATGCAAAAATTCTATGTTTGACTCAATTTCCTGTTAATTTCATCACACTGAGTTGGCACATGATATTTGGGATTAACTCAAGACATGATTTTCTTAAACTTATGGCAATTGAATCAATAAATTGTGAAAAATCCATGACCATTCAAGGCTTAGTACCTTTGTATGACTACTTCAAATGACTCAAAATTGTATGGGATGATCTTCAAAATGTTGTCCCACCATGCTCTTTGAAAATGTTTTGAATGTGGTAAGCGATTGGATGATAAAATGTAATTAATGGTTTTATATTTTTAGCTTCCTCATGGGCCTTGAATGTGCATGTGTTCAATCTCAAGTTTTCATGATGGAGCTGATTACATCCTTATCAAGAGGAGGCAATCTCGTAAACCAAGAGGAAGAGAAGGGGAGAAATAGTAGAGTTGTATCTTTGACCAATATTCTGCCCCAAGATGTTGTCGTTGATATCACTAAAAGTGCAAGAAAAACTCAAAGCAACAAGAATCTCTCCAAGAAGGATAGAGTTACTTGTACTCATTTCAAAATCTCGAGTCACACTATTAATAAGTGTTGTAAGCTTCATGGATATCCTCCAAGGTACAAGAATTGTTCTAGAAATGCTATAGTGAACTGCATCATGGTTAAGGGGATATGGGTCTTTAGGAGTTGTTTCTCTAAGTTAACTTTATCGTTGTAGTTAATAACATGACCATATTCTTCCACTTTGTTACTCTCATATAAATTGAAATGCCTCGTATTTTTCAGGCTAGAGATCTTTCAATGTTCTTCTCTTGCCTACATGAAATTGGATCCTCTAAAGTTCTTTTTGATGATGCAAGCAACCCTGGAAAGTCATTCAGCTCCTAATATATTGATGATCAAATTTTTTTGAGGTGTAACAACTAAAGACCAGCATGCAACTAGGATCCAAAAATACCATCTACATTTCAACCTCTTTATCTAAATTTCCTATTGGTATTTTGTTTGTGACTTTGGTGCATCGTGACACATTTGTCAATAAATTATCCATTTTCCTCTCAAATTTTTCTCATCTGGCATTGATTTTAATTTGAAAAATGGGAAAAGGTATGATGTCTCAATTTCTCTCTTTTTTTTAAGGGGGGGTTCAACTTGGGTTGCATATATTGCTTCAGAATGTCCTCCATTCTCCAAAAAAGTACTCATTTGATGGCTGTGAGCATTATCATGAGCCTAGATTTTATCGTGTTATTCAAAAAAATGCTTATGGCTATTTAGAAACTAGTGTCCAAGTAGACGACATGCAAAGGTAAATGATGGGGAGATTAATACTTCTTAAATCCATGTAAGGATGTCATACCAGATTTACTTGAGGATTCTCATAATTTCTTAGCCTTTGTCTACCTTAGTATGTGACATAATGCACTTCGAAATCTATCACACTGTTGGATATTGATAACGTGCAATATGTGCATGCAATTATGTGATTATTAGTGCATTTGAAGACACAATTCGTATATTTGGGATGCATATTATCATGTTTTGAGTACATGAATTCTATGTCATGCATCATTTTAAGGCTCATTTTGTGTAATTCATAAGTTTGAATTTCCAAACATTAAAATTCTTTCAAATTAGAGTCATTTTCTTGAGATTTTCAATATATGATTTCCATGAATATAACCGTGAACAACAAAAAATCACTTTAAATGAGTTTTTAAAGTGATCTACTTTTATTTTTCTAAGCGATTTGAATACATTTTAGAAGTAAAAATTGTATCCTCTTTTTATTTCTAAAGTTAAAAGGCATATAGCAATATATTATATAATTTTGGATTTAAATGAATAAAATTTAATTGAAAATAGAGTTGTAGTATGGAAGATATGAATTTCCCAAGTTTCAAGGAATTTTTAGAATTTATGTGGAATTTAGGGTGGGTGACAAGGCTTGCAAGAGTCTGTGAGAGAGAGAAAGACTGTTGGGCAGTCCCCTTCGGTCCATTCAGGGAAAGTCAACGCCCCAGAGGACGATCAAGTTGGCCAGCAGCTCCTTCAATGATTTTGTCATTAGAATTATTATATATGCTAGTTTCACAAATCGGAAGAATATTAAATATGAAGATCGAAAAATGTGGATTATCGATGGATCGAAAAATGTGGATTATCGATAATGTAGTTTATGAAGTAATTTTTCTTTTCTAGGATACCATCAAAATATTATGTTATTTGGGGTTTTAGGAATTTTTGCCTCGTCGTTTAGATCTATTTTGCTTTTTGAAATGGATTTTCCAATCGACCTGAAAAGGGGAATCATTGAATTTGTTACACTTGGGCAAGTGATCAATGAATTTTTTTATTATTCAAGCACTTAAAATTCTGTGATAGAGGCCAATTTTATTATCCATCTCCTTCACCAGAAAAGAAACAGTTCCTCAGTTTCTTCCATCGAACAAATTACATATCACAATCAGAGCAGATAACATCGCTTTTACTTGGAGAGTGACGATCGTCTCTCTCTCTCTCTCTCTCTCTCCTCAACCCCTAAATAGGCTACTTCCCCGATTCAGATTTGGAGGCAATTATCGTCCAAGCTCGCCAACGCCGCCCTCTTCTTCTTCTTCTTCTCCTCCATTGCCTGCAACTGTTCAGAAACAAGAAAATTACTATCGACCGCCACTTCCTTCAGAAGAAAATGGGTGAATAAATATCACTTGTTTTTCCCATACCTTCTCTTTTTACGGCTGCCTTGAGCTTCCTCAAACTGGTGGCTTCGTCGTAATTATGAGGCTTCGTGCACGCCTCCAAGTTTTCCTTGTTCTTCTCCGCTATTTCTCCGGCGAAGTCCGCCGTGGCAACCGACGAATCCTCCTGTTCCGCCGCCAGGTATTGAACTTTCTCCGCCGTAACGGCCTGCAACTGTTCAAAAATGAAATAATTCTCTACAGTCGTAGGTAAATTAAATTACTTCTGTCTAATACCTTCTCTCTGATGGCTGCCTTCAGTTTTCTAAGACTGGTGGCACCGTCGTAGTTTTGCGGCCGCTCGCATGCGTCAAAGATTTCCGTATTCTTCTCCGCAATTTCTCCGGTAACGGTATATTTCTCCTTTCCTGCCGTCGGGTTTTGAGTTACCTCAGCAGCGACAACGGTCGAACGTTCATTTCCCGTCCGTGACTTTTCATCTTCTCTGGCGATTTCTCCCTCCGTAATTGCGCAGCCGTCGAGTTCTCCTTCGGCGAACACCTCTGCCGCAGCGAGCAAATTATCGATTTCCGTCATCGTTTGCGCCGCCGCCTGCGCTCCGCCATCATTCTCTTCTTCTGCGACGGCCTGAAGATCATTTCCGGTAAATTCCTCCGCTGCAACGGTCAAATCTATCTCCAGGTCCAACAGATCACAGACTATGTTTTCCACAACCGTCTGATCGACGAGTTGTTCAGAAACTGCATGAGAACCCTGATCCGCCGTCTGTTCAGTAGAGCTCCCGATGTCAAGAGTATGTGACTCATCCACAGTCTGATTGATGCATTCATTTGTAACTTCATCAACCTCCACGATCGATTCTTCGACGGCCGGTAGATTCACGACTCCTTCAGGAACCAGTCGAGGGTCGTCATTCACTGTCGGATCATCTGCTTCTTTGATAACAGCCTGCGTTAGACCTTTGCTGACTGAACCGTCATCGACAGCCGTCTGTTTGCCGAGACCTTGAGAAATCGGACAAACTTCCTCGTCCGCCGTCGGAGTGCCAGACTCCGCCACTGGATTTTCCTCATCGACCCGGGGAGTATCATGTGGACCCGACAAACCAACGGTTCGATAAGAGACCGTAGATGGGTCTTCACTCGCGTTCAGATCTTCTGCGACGGCGTCCTCTGCCAGATAGTCTGAGATCGGATCATCCTTGACGACTGAGTCTTCGGCAGCCGACTGATTAACGAGCCCTTCAGAAGTCGGATGAGAAACCTCTCCCACCGGCAGATCGTCTGAGACTGGATCATCCTCGATAACCGACTCTTCGACAGCCTTCTGATTAACGAACTCTTCAAAAATCGGATAAGAAACCTCATCCACCGCTGGGAAAGCATCTGAAACGCAGCCCGAAAAATCAACGACTTGACTATTTTTCTCCTGCGCGCCATCTTTTTCTCCAATTTCAGGGGACATTTCAGCACCTATTTATCCAGCAAATAAAAAGAAATCAAGAAAGATCATGCAGGAGATCGATTTATTTTGAAGATTTCCATTACCTTTCACCCGTTCTTCTGGATTTGCAATCTTTCTCCTGGAAGACAGTCGAGTCCTGTAACAAGAAGATCTCGACGCGCTTTTGATCTCCGAATTTGTGGAAATTCTCGTAGACCTCCTTAAACTCGACGCCGCAGCTCCATCAATTTTCTTCTCCTTGATCGACGATTTCTGCCCCCTCGTCGTCCGCGCGGGCGTTTTGAAAATGTCGGGATCCTTCTTCGCCTCTTCATCTTCTTTGGGCTCCAAACTGCTCGTCAAGATAGTCCGAGTTCTCCTTCCCCGGGCGCTGAGCGTCGTCGGGGAATTAGGGATTCCCATTTCGTCATTTTTCTTCTCCGTTCTCGTAGAACCCCGGCAAGATCCATGTTGCGTTTCCCTGAAGGAACTCAGTCCCTCCACCTAGAGCAGAAACCATTTGAGGGACATCTAAAGAGAGAGAGGCAGGTGAAATGGGGGTTACCTTGGAAAGAGCTTGCAGAGCGTTGGCCATGGCGAGATTCGTCAGATTGGCGGGAATCTTGTTCTGCTTGCAGAGGCTCTGGAGGTCTCTCCGATGAAGGCTGTGGAAATCCATGGCGAAAGTTGGTCGTTGTTTTTCTCAGAGGTTGAGACTTCAGTGTCCGGAACAAATTAGGGTCGAATGTCGGAACCAGGTTTCTATTTATGCGTACCTAGATAATGAACGTCCATTCAAATTTCAAAAATATGACCGTTGTCTATTCTACCGTTGTGCGAATTCTAAGTGATTTACTGCCGTCCGATCAGACGCGAGTGAATCGCAAGGATACAACACTGATAGCTCGGCTATGCGCCACGTGTCTAAGAAATTCAATTTTCTCGGGCCTGGGCCCTGTAACGAGTAAAATATTCTGAAAAGGAAAAGCATGTCGAAGTATAATTTTCCAGGGAGTTTTTTCAGAAATGATTTTTCAAATGAGAATGTTAGACGAGAGGGTCCACTTCGATTCCGATATATCCGTATGACGATAAATTCTAGATAGAAAAGCTTTTTCTCGAATATTTCCTCACTAAAAAAAATATACGCGGGAAAATGATACATAATTTCAAGCGAATGATACCGTTCTTTATTCGTAGTTTCAGACGTGGATTTGTTTCAATTGCTCGATTAGATTAGTGC
>CM044113.1:2026565-2055091 GCA_024174645.1 Lemna minuta | reverse complement strand
ACGCCTTCCCAAATATAAGTCAGAACGGAGACATCCCGATGGGTGTCTTGTAAGCCGTTCGATATGCCCATAAGGCATCAAGAAGCTTGTGCACCCAATCCTTACCGTCAGGTAGAATGATCTTCTTTAAAATATTCTTGACTTCTCGGTTGCTTACTTCAACTTGCCCATTAGCTTGGGGGTGGTACGGTGTAGTGACGCGATGATGTACTCCATATTTCTTCAATAATTGAGTTATCTTTCTTTATATAATAAAATACACAATTTCTAATCTCAATTCGTCGTCCGATTTGATCGAATTTCAAAGATATATCTCAAATTTCCCTAATTCTCTGTGGATTCAACCCTTAATTACCATTATACTATTTAATTAAATTGATTAATCATAAATTGGTAAGGTTAGGACTTTGTTTGACACTAAATCGTGTGCATTCAACAACCATACAATTTAGTCTCGTCAAATGGTGAGAAAATTTGTATCGCAAAAATGATTAAAAACAGAAATTAAAATGAAATTAAACTTAATCTACTATTCGAAATGTAAAATTTACACTAAATGATGAAAGATTAAGATGAAAACATGTAATCTAACCCAAAGTAGCCTTCGAAATGATCCAATTAATCACCGGATGCATGGCTTTTCATTCCGAGTTTTCAAAGATGAAATTGAAGTTCAAGATGTGATTTCTCCTCTCTCTTTCGATCAAACTTTGATTTCAAGTAGTCCTTGGATGTGGAAACGGGTCAAGAACACAAGGAATCAAACGGCACATGAATCGGGTGTCTGGACAGTTCGAATTTTTTTGAAAATTCACGGGCGCCTCTTTCCGTCGCGAAGAACGGTATTTAAAGAGGTAAAAAGAGGTGTAACCGTCCGATGAAGAGATGCCTCGCGATCGACGGTTGCGAACACGCGTCCTTTGGCAAATCGTTGCTTTTAAACAGTGATCTTCCGATCGCTGACGGAGGGTCGAGATGCAATTTCATGGCATGAAGAATGATGTGTGTAGCTTCATCTGATTTGTCAGATCTTCATCGTGCGATCGTGATTAAATTTGAGATCCATCTGTCGTGAATGATCTCAGCCGTTATAACTCGCACGATCGATGGCTAAGATCAATTCACTGAAGCCAATTTTAAGCACATGCGGTGATCTTTGATCGGGTAGACCTCGCGTCCACTGCATCGACACGCGCTTTTCGTCACGATGTTGATCCAAGGCTTCTCATCATGCCACGCGTCCTGCAATCAAAATAAACAAGGGAACATAGTCCCACACGGATAAAAAGACGGAGAATAGCGCGTATATAAGGTGAGCTGATTATAATCGTTAGCTTAAATTCGAAATATTGGATGCTTATATGTACTATAACCATACTATTACGAGTAAATATAAATAAATGACACGTCTCCTCCATGCTACGCAGGCACTCACGCGGGTCCGCGTGGCGCTGCCACGTGGCCTTGCGTGCCATGTCGCATCCACGTGGGCTCGCGCGAAAAATACCCCCTTTTTGTATTTTTTTTTAATTAATTTAAACCTTTAAATTTGAAATAAATTCATATAAATTCAGGAAAAATTCCATAAAATTTCTTAAAATTGTAAAAATCATAACTTTCAAAATACATCTCCAAATTAAGTCAAAAAAAATTTTGTTGGATCAGAAATTGAATAATCTATCATTATAAAAAGTCAATTTATTAAAATAATAAGAGAATGAATTTTAATTAATTTAATACATTTATGTATCTTATAAAATAACTTTATAAAAATACATAAATGTTAATAAAGATCTTTTCTCTTATATTTTCATTCTCAAAACATGATTATGATCTTAAATATAATTAGGATTAAACATCATAATGTTTTAATCATGTATAATAATCGATAAATTGATGTATTTTAAGATTATAACATGAAATGATGTAAAATGATAGAAATATACTTAAAATATGATAACATGCATATATTCTGAATGATTAATGCTTTTATTTGCATTAATAATCATGTTATTTCATGTATAAATAGTATTTTATCAACTATACTCTTTAATTTGTTATTATAACTTTAAATTGGTGAGTTTGGAATGTGTTTTGACACGAGTTTGTGTGCATTCAACGATTGCACGAAATCGTTTTGTCACCAATCACGCTTTGTCCAAGGGCATGGCTTGACCAACTTGCCTCCTCCATTATCCTATATGATATTCTTTTATGTTCTATATTTCTCCACTAACCCTATCTTCATAAGTAACATCACATGTAACCTTCATTGTATGACTATATTCTTCCCTTTCCATCGTGTCTTCTAAGACTTGCATATCTGTCAGAGGATTGGTTTAGAGGGTGAGAATGGTTTGTGGCATCTGTGAACTCTTATTGGACACATTTCATTGAGAATTCTTCTTCTTTTTTTACAGTTCCATGGACTTAGCCATCCCTATTTTTCAAAACTTAAAAATATTTTCCATAGTTATCTTAATTTGAGTGTGCGTACTAGATGAGCAAATGGGAAAACATTGCCGCTGTACTTATCCTACTTTCCGGTCTATTCAATCATTCTATGCATTTGACACTATTCACTATAACATTTGGGGGCCCTCCCATGTTCCTCCTCCCTCAAGCTATTTCTATTATATTGTGTTTTTTGATGAACATACTCATGTCAGTTGGACATATTTCATCAAAGATCAAAGGCAAGTCATTGATACTGTCCTTAAGTTCTTCCATAAATTATTACACTACATTATATCACCCCAAAATCCTTTGCACTATAGTAATGAACTGGTCCAAGTGGCTCTTTAAACCTTTCGTATTGACCATGGTATAATCCACCAAACCACCATTACACCTATTCATAAAATGATGTAGTAGAAAGAAAATATTCCATTCTACTTGACATTACTTGCACCCTACTCTATGAGATGCACTCCAACACTGTATATGCTAGCATGGTGGCCACTTTTTGGATAAGTGAATTCATGTTCATTGTCTTTTCCTTGATGCCCATCTATTCACCCTACCACCTCATGTTTTGCATGTATTGTATTTTTTAAAGACCATACATCATCTCTCTCCAAACTTTCTCCTTCAGCATTAAAAGAAGTATTTGTTGATTATTCTCACATGCCAAAGGGTTATCATGTTCTTTCCTTGATAAGGGGTAATATGTCACCTCTAGTGGCATCATATCCCATGAAGGCATCCCTACTTTGTATGCTCCTCTACTTCTTTCTAAGCATTCATCTTGATAACATGCAACCTATACTTGTAATTGCATGATTATTAATACAATTTAAGGCATAAACTTTCCATTCGTATGCATGTTATCATATTTTGAGTGCATAATCATCATTCTATGAAATTTGAAACATAAGCCTCAAAATATATTATTTTTAAGGGATAATCATACATAATCGAGGTTGAAATTTGGAAGTAGACTATCCCCATTTATATTTGAGATTATAATATGAATAATAACTGAAACTAATTTTATGTACACTGATAACATGCTCTTTTTACATTAATTTACCTGATTATTAATGCAATTAAAGGCATTACTCATTCTAATTATATGCATGTTATCATATTTTAAGCATATTTCTATCATTTTGCATTATTTCATGTTATGATCTAAAAATATACTCATGTATGGATTATTATACATAATTAAACATTATAATATTTAATTATAATTATAATTGAGACCATAATCATGTTTTGAGAATGAAAATATAAGAGAAAAGATCTTTATTTACATTTATGTATTTTTATAAAGTTATTTTATAAGATACATAAATGTATTAAATTAATTAAAATTTATTCTATTATTATTTTAATAAATTGACTATTTATAATGATAGATTATTCAATTTCGGATCCAACAAAATAAATTTGAACTAATTTGGAGTTGTATTTTGAAAGTTATGATTTTTACAATTTACAGGAATTTTTCTAGAATTTTCTAAATTTGTTTAAGTTTATTTTTTGATTTTTAAATCATTTAAAACAATAAAAAAATCTCAAAAAAAGTGGGTTTTTATCGCGCGGGCCCATGTGGATGCGACGTAGCACGCAAGGCCACGTGGCTCTGCCACGTGGACGCGCGCGATGGCCCGCGTGGCGCGCGGATGACACGTGTACACGTGTATATTATATTCTATATATTATATTGATTATAGTACTTATAAGCATTCCATAGTGGAATTTAAGTTAACTCATACGTCCGCTTTACCTTATAAATGCAATTGTTTTCTTTGTTTTTCTCCTTGTGGGACAAAACTCCCTCGATGTGCTTTGATTGCAGGACGTGTGGCATGATTAGACGCGTCGGATGGAGAGCGCGATGAATCGCGCACGTTGATGCGGTGGACGCGAGATCCACCTGATCAGAAATCAAGCACGTGCGTCAATTGGAGAATAAGTGAAATGATCTCAGCCGTTAATCGCGAGTTATAACGGCTGAGATCACTCGCGATCTATGGGATCTTCGCCACATCTTGACCGCATAAAGAAGATCCAATGGATGCGATCAAACGAAGCATTTCATTCTTCACGCAATGAGGATTAATCGCGACCCTCCATCGGCGATCAGACGATCACCGTCAATCGCATCGTTCTGATCGATGGACTCGTGATCGCAACCGTTGATCGCGAACCATCTCTTCATCCAACGGCTGCGCCCAATTCTTCTCTCTTTAAATGCAGTTCTTCACGACGGAAGGAACTACCCGTGGATTTTCACCAAATTCTACTTGTGTACTTCATCATTTCACGCGCCGTTTGTTTCCTCTTGTTCTTGACTCATTTCCGCACCCATTGAATCCTTGAATTCAAAGTTTAATTGAAAGAGAAAGGAGAATTCACATCTTGAACTTCAAACTTCGTCTTCAGAAACTCGAAATATAAAGCCCTGCATCCGGCGATTAATTGGATCATTTCGAAGGCTAATTTGGGTTAGATTGCGTGTTTTCATCTTAATCTTTCATCATTTAGTGTTAATTTTACATTTTGAATCATAGATTAAGTTTAATTTTATTTTTATTTCAGTTTTTAAATCATTTCGCGATACAAATTTTCTCTTAACTTCAAACTTCGATTACTCAGCGAATTCTTATCCAAATCACCTGATTTTTGATTCCGTAGAATTGCAATTGAGTTATCTTTCTTAATACACTAAAATGCCCAATTTCTAATCTCAATTCGTCATCCGATTGGACCGAATTTCAAAGATATATCTCAAATTTCCCTAATTCTCCGTGGATTTGACCCTTAATTACCATTATACTAATTAATTAAATTAATTAATCTTAAATTGGTAAGTTTAGGACTTTGTTTTGACACTAAGTCGTGTGCATTCAACGAACATACGATTTAGTCTCGTCATACACTCTTTTTTAAGGTTTATTTTTCTAAAAGGAAAATAGTCTATTTTTGAGATAGAAATTTATCATCTTGTTATTCTTTAAATTCAAATGTATAGAATGATAGATTATTTAATTTGTGATAAAAAAATATATTTTAAATTCTATGAATTTTCTCATTTCTAAGATTTTTTAAAAAAAAATTGAATTATTTTCAATTAAAAATATTTTTTAAAATGATTTTTAAGTGCCACTAATTCAAGAGCAATTCATTTTATAAAAGATGACGAATCTCAACCATCCATAATGGGAGTTAATAATAGTTCAGATTTAATACGCGTGATGAACTCTTGCAAGTGACACATGGCAGCACCATGGGCGCCCATTGAAGATCAAACGACGAGCCAATATTTTTTGAATCACGGATCTGCATATCAGGTCCGAAGGACCCTTTAATGAATCTTTTAGTTGTTGATAATAGTTTGAGTATACTTCTTGTTCGATCATGTCAAACAGCTCAAATACTAGCCAGTAGTGCTTGATGTTATCAAAACTTTGAAGTTAAGCGTGCTAGACATGGAGTAGTCATGGGATGGTTGACCTTTAGGGGAAGTGACGAGACGAAACCGCGAGGTCGTCGATTTCATGCGGTATCGCGTCAAAAATAATACCGTACTTACCAATTTGATGAAAATGAATCGAATTCAAGGGTATAATGGTAAATACGGGTCGAATCCACAAGGAATTTAGGTATTTTCGAGATCTCTTTTGGAATTTGGTCAAATTGGATGATGAATTGTGGTGAGAAATTAGGGAAAATGGTGTTTTTAGAAAGAAGACTCAAAGATCTATCCGTGGAATCAAAAATCACTCAATTTGGATTAGTAATCACGGAGAAATCAAAGATGGAAGTGGGAAGAAATTTTCGGCATCGCGAAGAACACAAATCGAAATTAAAATGAAATTAAATTTAAATTGAAGTCCAAATCCTAAAATTGATGATACACGACGATAGATAAGAGGATAAACTTGTTTTCTAACCCGAGATAATGATCAAATCGATCCAATTGATCGCCGGATCGACGGCTCTTCATTCCGCGAATTCAAACGTGAACATCGGTGTTCAAGAGACAAATTCTCCTCGCACGATCGTCGAAATCTCTCTTATAAACACTCCGTGGACGCAGAATCTTGTCTAGAAGTGATTACAAGAGAGAGATTCAAGAGAAGATGCGTATAGATAAGTCAATTAAATCAAATCTCTCAAGAATACATCAAAACGACGAAGAACTCGTCTATTTATAAGGGCGAAAAAGGAGAGCCGTTCGATCGATGCATTAAGGCGCGATCAACGGTCGTGATGAAACGCCTCTTTAATGAAACGTTACGGATAAATCCCGGCCGTCCGATCCCCGATGAACGGCTTGGATGATCCGCCCGATTGATAGTTATAAAACGCCTCAGTTGTCACCCCTTGGATCGCGATCGGACGGCTGACATGCGATCCACGTAAACGCATCTCAGCCGTTATAACGTTTTAATTAATGCACGTGGCTTGATCATCTCCGGTGGTCCATATGTCCACGCGATCAAAGCGTTGGGATGCTGCCACGTTTCGCTTCATCCGACCGTTATAACTGTTTTAATTCCGCACGTGGCTTGATCGCGATCCGGTGGTCCGCGTCTACGTGATCGACGCCCACCGCTCGATCAATCGCCCGATCCGACGCTCCTCCTCGCGCCACGTCGCTTGAAAGGTAAGAATAGTGTGGAGATTAGTCCCACACAGAGATTATTTCTGAAACCGTCGGGTTTATAAGACCCGACGGTTTCTAAGGGTATGACCCTTCCCATATAGGGAAGGACAAAGACCCCTTATTATATATGATAAAATAAAAATAATATATATATAGCGCCACGTAGGTGCGCTGCGCGGGTCCGCGTGGCTCTGCCACGTGGCCTTGCGTGCCACGTCACACCCGCGCGGGCCCCGCGCGCTTTTTACATTTTTTATATTTATTTTAATCTATTTTAAATCAAAATTAAATCGGAAAAATCAGGAAAAATCCAGAAAAAATCCCTAAAATTGTAAAAATCATATCTTTTAAAATACAACTCCAAATTAATCCAAATTTCTTTCATTGGATCTGAAATTTAATTATCTATCATTCTAAAAATTCAAAATATTTAAATAACAAGAGATTTAATTTATATTTCAAAAATACATTCATTTCTTTAAGATTTTAACTTTAGAAAATTAAATGAATGTTCATAAATATGATTTCTCTCATTATTTAACTTTAAAAACTATTCATAATCTCAAGTAAAGATGGGTTATAAAATCATTTATCCTTAATTTATCATAATTAACCCTAATTTAGTGCATTTTGAGATTATGACATAAATATGCATAGAATGATAGAAATGCACTCAAAGTATGATAACATGCACATAAATGTAATGTTTTATGCCTTAAATTGCATTAATAATCATGTTTTATCATGTTAAGATTGCATGTTATCAGGAAGCCGCTCCAGTGTGGCGACCATTGGACTACTAGCCCAGCACCCTAACCGACACATCATGACATGGTCTTGTTTGACATGGCCTACCTTTTGTGGCCCGGTTTGACTAAGCCCCACATTCAATAGTAAGGCTACTTGGCCCTACTAACGTAGATCCTACTAAATGTCTCTTTCATTTTTCTTTTAGGATTAAAATTCCCATATCTTCTTCTTGTTCATCCATTTTAGATGTTATTGGGCTCGTTAGAAAGCTCATGACAAGTATAACCAAAATACATTCCATGGTTAGGTTTTGAGGTCAATAAGTGATGTAACACGACAGATGCCGGGATCGTCGGCACGTGTTACAACACAAGGATCTAGCCTAACTAACAACTACGATGCACGAAAATGTAATGATGCGAATTTTCGAAATAACGAGAAGCACAGGAAACGGCAGCTGACCTAGGGTGACGTCCGGGAAGCTCTCCAAGCGATGCCCGATGGATCGACCTTCCCACGTTCCGTTAGACCGACTACTAACGACTACGGCGGAAGCCCACGACCGGAGTGATCCGCACCCGTACGACGATAGTGAAATTTCGAACGAAACCGAGGAATAAACCCGACCCAACCCAGGCAAACGAGGGGTACCTAAATAGCTAGTCCCCGGCGGTGGAGCGAGCGCCTTCAGCACTGGGGAAGGTGATAATACTCGATCGAGGACGGCGTCGTGATCCGAAGATCGCAGTGACCCGAAGCACCCCGCTCGCGGGCAACACCGACCTGCAAATAGTGAAGAGTAGTCGCAATTAGGCTGAGATCGCTGAATGACAGGAGCGATTATTGCTAGGAAGAGAAACGGCGTCGTAGGTGTCGGCGGGAGGCGAAACCGGCAGCGAACTACCCCAGTCACGGGACCGAAGTAACCGACCTGATTATCGACGCGGGTAAGACGCGGTTGATCGCAAGCGATCAGACTGTCGGCAGCGAGCGGCGGTGCGGATCGGACGGCGGATACTCGAAGGCGACAACGATCGGCTGGGAGGAGATCCGCGAACAGCCTATGCTAGCGGCCGTCGACGGCGGCGGCGGTGGTCGATCTGGTTCCGGCGACCCCGCGGGGAGGAGCGCGCGACCAGGGGGCTCGACCGGGCGCCGGGAATTCGGTCCGGGGTGGCTCTGTCCGTCGGCCGGATGGAAGGCAGGGCGATCGACGGAATTGCAGAGCGAAGGCGCCGGGCTATGGAATTCCGGCGCAGGGCACCGACAATGGGATCAGCGGCACGGCGGCTGAGATCCCAGAACGACGGTGGGCCCGTCGAACCTGGAGAGGGGCGGTGGCGGACGCCACAGGGCCGCCCAAGCAAGGCGACGCGGTAGCGACGGCGGCGCGGCGGGACTGGCGTGGCGGCGTGGAGGTCGCGGCTAGGCAGTCGACGCGGCGGGTTTGAAGGACGGGGCGGACGCAGCCGGGCCGCGCAGCGGCGGACTGAGGTTTCGCGCGGCGGCGACGAGGCGGCGGCGTTTGAAGGAAAGCGGCGGGAATCGCGACGGCAGCGCGGCGGCGGAATGCGAGCCCGCGGCGGCGGTGATGGGGTAGCGGCGGTTCCGGCGATCCTCTTCTTCTCCTTCCTCACTTCTCCCACTCTCTTCCCAATCGGAAACCCTACAGGTTCCTCACGCGTTTCCTCATGGAAACGTCACATCCAACGAGCGTTCATTCATTTCATCAAAAACATTCATACGCGATACTCTCTTCTCTCTTCCTTATATAGGAGAGAGAAAGAGACGGATTGCCCTAAGGGCAATCCCGTAATTTGAGGGGTTTTGGCCCAAAACTAGGCTAAAACCCCTCTAAAGGGCCTAGAGCTGGTCCAACCGTACTAGGGAGGGCCCAAAACACGGGAAAAACCCTCCCACACACACACACATAGTCTCACGAGACAAATAAAGAAAGAAACGGGGGAAAAGCGGGGAGGATCGCGTCATGCGGTGTACTTGAAACCGGGGTCCTGGACATCGGCTCGGGTGCTCCGGCGCGGTAGTACTCGCGCGCTGTCCGGCTCGGCGCGTGCTGTCGCCTGGTCGCGGGCATGGTCCTCCATCATCCTCCCTGGGTGGGAAGAACTCGACTCCGACGAGTTAGAACCGAGTATCTCGTCCAAGGGCTCGATAAGCTCCGGGCGTAATCGCCGCATGTCTTCCTCCGAGATCCATGCATCGTCGGTCGCTGGTCGGTCCTGCCAGCGAACAAGGAACTTGCGGCCCACTCTTCCCTCGGCAGCGTGAATCACCTCCCTCAGTACCGACTCTACTCGCTCATGCCTCGGTGGGGAAGAGACTGGTGGGGAAGGGGAAGGTCGCTCAATCACATCACTCATCTGGCCCGAGGGTGTGTGAGGCTCTAAATCCCTAATAGGATCCGACATGGGTAGGTATCGTACGAGATCACAAACGTTGAAGGGGGAACTCATGCCCCAATCAGATGGAATACCCACTACGTAAGCGTTCTCGTTGATCACCCGGACAATAGGAAAGGGCCCGGCACTGCGAGCATGGAGCTTCGCAGCGACCCCAGGGAGATTCCTCTCAGGCCGCAATCTAACCATAACAAGCTCACCCTCGGAAAAACTCACGGATCGACGACCTACATCAGCGTTAGCTTTGTACTTCTCGTTTTGGGAAACAATGCGAGAATGAATGTCGTGATGCATGTCGCTCATGTACTCGTGCAAAATGAAATGCCCTCAGCCTGAAGTCCTAGTATGCGGATCTACGGGTGCGAGGTCTAGGGGCCTACGTGGTATCTCGGCCGTAGACGATCTCAAAAGGAGTGCGGCGTAGTGCGGCTCACCGAGGAGTTATAAGCAAACTCCGCTCTCGGAAGAACCCTATCCCATGTCCTAACATTATCGCCTATGATGGAACGAAGTAAACTACCTAAACTACGGTTAACTACCTCCGTCTGACCATCCGTCTGTGGGTGATACGCTGAGGAAAACTTGAGCTTCGTGCCCAACAAGATCCACAGGGTCTTCCAAAAGTAGCTCGTAAACCTAACATCCCTATCTGAAACTAAGGAGCGGGGCAGGCCATGAAGCCTCACGATCTCGTCAAAGAACAAGGTCGCTACTCGTGAGGCGTCGGGCGGTCTTCGAACATGGCACAAAAATGAGCCATCTTCGAGAACCTCGTCGACAACAACCATAACGGAGTCGTGTCGACGCGACGCCCTAGGGTAACCCAAGGACGAAGTCGAGACCGACGTCGTCCCATGGGCGGGCCGAGACCGGTAGGGGGCAAATAGAGACCAGCGTTCTGCTTGGTCATCTTTGCCCTAGAACAAGTCAAACAACGGGAGACAATCCCTGCCTACGTCTCTTTTCGGAGACGGCCAAAAAGAACCGGGTACTCAAGCGCCCGTATGGTCTTGTTGACACCGTGGTGCCCACTAAGACCTCCTGCATGCGTCTCCCAGATAAGGAAATCCCGGATCGACGTACGGGGAACACAAAGTCTCTTCCCCCGAAAGAGATATCCCTCCGAAATGCAGAAATCTCTGCACTCCGGGCTCGGGCCACTACTGGCTAGATCAGAAGTTTCCCGAAGTCTGGGACACAGCATAAGCATCTACCATCTGCTCGAACCCTAATACACGAACCCGCATCATATGTAGGACATGCGGCCGGCGACTCAGCATGCGCCGGCGACGGCGTTGTCCTTCCCCTTCTTATGCCTGATGACGAACGTGTAGTCCTCGTAAGTACTCAATCCACCGTGAGTGCCTGGCCGCTGACCTTCCTCTCGATCATGTAGATGTCTCAGGGCACTATGGTCTGAATAGAGTACAAACTCCTTCTGGGAGGAGATAATGGCGCCAGTGCTCTCAAAGACTAGACGAGGGCATAAAACTCACGATCGTAGTTATCATACCCGCGCTTCGTATCATCCAGACTTCTCACTAAAATACTCTACCGGGTGTCCTTCCCGGCTAAGGACTCCCCTATGCCTACTCCGGAGGCATCGCACGCAACCTCAAATACCCTCTCGAAGTCCGGTAGTCGTAAGACTGGGGGCCTCGGTCATGAGCCGCTTCAGCTCCTCGAAAGCCCTCTCTGCCGCCTTTGTCCACTCAAACTTCTCGAGCCGAATCAGATCAGTAATGGGCGCGGCTACCCCGCTGAAGTTGGGCACAAATCGACTCGTAGAACGTCGCTAACCCAATGAAGCTCCTGACGTCATGAACGTCCTCAAAGGAGGCCAGGTCGTAATAGCCGACACCTTAGCCGGATCAGCGGCCACTCCGCGAGCCGACAAGATGAACCCTAAGAAACTAACCTCCGCTGTGAAGAAGCTGCACTTCTTCGGGTGAGCGTAAAGCTTCTCCCGGAGCAGCGCGGCGCAAACATCTCGAAGGTGCTGAAGGTGATCCGTCCGGGACCTGCTATACACTAAGATATCGTCGAAGTAAACGACTACGAATCTACCTATGAACGGGCGTAAGACCTCGTTCATCAACCGCTGGAACGTGCTCGGGGCGTTCGACAGCCCAAATGGCATCACGTTCCACTCGAACAGGCCATCCTTGATCTTGAAGGCCGTCTTCCACTCGTCTCCGGGTCGAATACGAACCTGATGATATCCGCTCCGGAGGTCTATCTTCGAGAAGATAGTCGCTCCAGCCACCTGGGTCAAACAAGTCCCGCACTCGGGGAATCGGGAAGCGGTACTTCACGCGTAATCCCGTTGATGGCCCTCGAATCACAGCACATACGCCACGTGCCATCCTTCTTCGGGGCGAGCAATGCGGGGACGGCGCACGGGCTCATGCTCTCCCGGATGAGCCCCCTTCGTCGGAGCTCCGTGACTCGCTCCGTGTAGCTCCTCATACTTTACCGGGTCCATCCGTGAATGAGGCAAGTTCGGGAAGCGAGGCCCCCTGGAATAAGATCTATCGCGTGCTGGGATGCTACGCATGGGTGGGAGCTCATCGGGCAGCTCCTCGGGAAAAACATCACTAAACTCCGTCATCAGCCTCGGCCAACTCGGTGCATCCGATGGTGGTAACGGGTCCCCCGAGGGGATGTCGAACGTGAGGGCGAAGCGTATAGGTGTGTCCTCTAGGCTGGCCTCCAACTCACGTATGAAAAATGCACCCGTTCGTCACGATCGGATACTTTGGCGCCGGGGTTGGCTTCTTCAGCTTCCTCGATCCGGACGACCCTGGGCAGGGAACGACCTCCGTCGGCGGGGCAGCTGGGGGCAACTCGGGTCGACGCCCGAACCGAGGGGTACCACAGAGCTGTCGTCCTCTAAACATGAATGAAACAGTATTCGCCCGGCCTTCTAGCCTGACGTTATGATCGAATAACCAGGGCCGACCTAAAATGATGTTGCCAATCCTCATGGGCAGTACATCACAGATGACGGTATCCTCATAGGTACTCACCTTCATCGGGATGGCACACTGGTGCGTCACCGGAAGGGTGGAGGCGTCGATCCAAGACACAAAGTACGGTGCAGGATGGGGAACTAAAGTGAGGCCTAGCTTGGCCATCGACCCTGCGGAGACGACGTTGATGCAGCTCCCGCTATCCACGATGAGCTTGCAGGAACGGTCTCCAATCCTCAAGTAAATGTAGAAAACCGAGGTACGCTGCACAAGCTCGGCAGCAGTCGGCGTCGCGACATCCGTCGGTAAAGTAGATGTAGCTGGTGGGGTAGATACCACGGTACGTGTCGCTGGGGTCCCTGACTGTGTAGCCGGAGGGACTGGTGGGACGTCGGGTGATCCCGAGCTGTCCGTCGTGGCCGGTGCATCCGTCAACGAACAAGTATCCGCGGGGGAGGGTAAAGACGGTGCCGTGAGATCTGGTCGAACCCTAATGTTGACCAGCGGCAAGTGGGGCGCCGAGGCGCTCGGTGGTGGGGTGGCGGGCGAGATCACAATGATGCCTGTGAAGGCCTGACTATCCTCATCCTCGTCGTCGGGGCAATCGCCCTGGTACACATCCACCTCCGAATCCGGGGCAGGGGAATCGATCTGGTTCCCCATAACATCTACGTAGAAAAGAGAAACGCACTCGGAGGCTCGATGACCAAATCCCTGACACTTGAAGCACTTCATGTTGGCCGGGGCCCTAGGTGGGGCTCTCGCCGTCGAAGCCATGGTCGATGCTGAAGTCGTCGGGGTCGGCGTGGTCGTCGCCGGTGCTGGTGGGGCAGTGTCTGCGCCCCTCAAGGCCGGGGTGGGGTTCCGGGCCACCCGGCTGAAGTCGAGCTCGACCCCAGCGGCGCTCGCCGTCGTGGGTCGTAGTCCTCGCGGCCGAAGATATAGTCATTGTGGACGCCTTCTCAAGGATGTACTCGTTATCCTCTACAATACGATAGGCCCTGGTCGACCGTCATCGGGTTCAACTCCAAGACCTCGCTCCTAACTCGGGCTTCAGCCCTCGGACAAAAATAGACGATCCGCTGCTCGGGGCTCTCCACCGTCCCGCACCGCATGCGGCACTCCTCAAACTCGGTGATATAATCGCGTACCTTCCGTCGCCCCTCGCTTGAGGTCAAGCCGATGCAACAATAGGTGAGTCTCGGGTGGTGAGCCTGGAACATACTTGTTCCGCAGTCCGCTCGTCATGTCGGCCCACGTGAGGGGTGGGTCTCGTCGTGCTCTGGGCGGCGGTGACCTCGTTCACCCAAAAAGATCTCGGGGCCTCCTTGCCCGAGCGAGTCTCCGCGAAGGCCGTACGCACGTCATCCTCTGTAATCTCAAAGAAACGAAAATAACTCTCTAATGATCGCTCCCAATCCTCAAAATCGCGAGGTTCCCGACTTCCGTCGAAAACCGGTGTGTCCATGCGAGTGTTCTTCTGGATCAGGCGGCGGAGGTCCTCCTTCCGGCGGCTAGCGTCACCCACTGAATCGTCGTCGCGGCGTCGGGGTGGGGACCTATATGGTCCGTGATCTCGGAATCGATCGTCGTGGCGCCGAGGGTGCTGGGCGCCTCCCGCGTACTCCTCGACGTAACCGATCATCGGGTGGATGATAGTAATCATCCCTCGCCCTGTGGGCATCCTCGTGGCCCATAGTCGTAATCCCGTGGCCCGTACTCGGGTACTCGCCCCGGGGGCCATAATAACCAACCGATGGACCAAGGTAGTCGCCGTACTGGGGAAGCCGAGCATCCCGGGATCGGGCGGTTCCGCCTCGGCCTCGCCGAGGGGCGGGTCCACGCCGGGCCTGCCCCCGTGTGCCCGCCGTGGTCGCGGCTGCGGGTGCCGGGTACTCGCTGTCGCGACTCGCGGCCGCCGAGGAGCGCGCCGTGGATGGGGCACGGCGGCGGCTGCTGCGGGGCCTCGCTGCCACGGGCGGGCACTGCGGTGGCTGCGGTAAGGCGGCTGCGGCGGAACCACTGGCCGCTGCCGTGGGTACGACTGCCGCTCGCTGGTACCAAGGCGGCGGCTGCGGGTAAGGCAGCTGCTGCGGATACCACGGCTGCTGCTGCGGGTACGACGGCCCCGACTGGTTCGGCTGTGGCTGCTGCTGCTGCTGCTGCTGTCGGCGCTGCTGTTGGGGCGCAGTCGGTTGCCGCGGAGTCGACTGGCGTCGCTGGGGCGGAATGTATGGCGCGGCCGGCGGTGGTGTAGGGCCTCACCGCTGGAGCCTTCCCGCTCGCCGGTGCTGGGCTCCGGATGTCCCAGATGAGCCGGGTCTCACCGATCTACCTCTATAAGCCCTAGGTGATATGTCACCTATGGACGGCTCTAGTGGGGCCGTGTCTAAACCCGAAAGGGGTCCTCTACCGATCCTGGTAGGGGATCCGTACTCGTCCTGCCCCGTCGGGATCGTGAGGGGTCCAGGACTGTGGCTATCTCCACGGGGAGATTCCACGGCAGGGGGATCGACGTCACGATCCCAGTCCTGCTGCTCATCCTCTGCGGCGACACGCGACTGGCCGCGCGTGCGAACCATCCTGACCAGATACTACGTAATCGGGTGGAGTCCTAGTGCAAAGGGTAAGTGAACAATGCAGATATATGTATGCTATGAATTTCGAAAGATGCCAGAAATGCAGAGTGCGATGGAAATAGGTCAACCGAGGTGCTAAGCAGGAGGTCAGCACGACTCGGCTCTGATACCAATATGATGTAACACGACAGATGCCGGGATCGTCGGCACGTGTTACAACACAAGGATCTAGCCTAACTAACAACTACGATGCACGAAAATGTAATGATGCGAATTTTCGAAATAACGAGAAGCACAGGAAACGGCAGCTGACCTAGGGTGACGTCCGGGAAGCTCTCCAAGCGATGCCCGATGGATCGACCTTCCCACGTTCCTTTAGACCGACTACTAACGACTACGGCGGAAGCCCACGACCGGAGTGATCCGCACCCGTACGACGATAGTGAAATCTCGAACGAAACCGAGGAATAAACCCAACCCAACCCAAGCAAACGAGGGGTACCTAAATAGCTAGTCCCCGGCGGTGGAGCGAGCGCCTTCAGCACTGGGGAAGGTGATAATACTCGATCGAGGACGGCGTCGTGATCCGAAGATCGCAGTGACCCGAAGCACCCCGCTCGCGGGCAACACCGACCTGCAAATAGTGAAGAGTAGTCGCAATTAGGCTGAGATCGCTGAATGACAGGAGCGATTATTGCTAGGAAGAGAAACGGCGTCGAAGGTGTCTGGCGGGAGGCGAAACCGGCAACTAACTACCCCAGTCACTGGGACCGAAGTAACCGACCTGATTATCGACGCGGTAAGACGCGGTTGATCGCAAGCGATCGACCGTCTGGCAGCGAGCGGCGGTGCGGATCTGGACGGCGGATACTCGAAGGCGACAACGATCGGCCGGGAGGAGATCCGCGAACAGCCTATGCTAGCGGCCGTCGACGGCGGCGGCGGTGGTCGATCTGGTTCCGGCGACCCCGCTGGGAGGAGCGCGCGACCAGTGGGGCTCGACCGGCGCCGGAATTCGGTCCGGGTGGCTCGTCCGTCTGCCGGATGGAAGGCAGGGCGATCGACGGAATTGCAGAGCGAAGGCGCCGGGCTATGGAATTCCGGCGCAGGGCACCGACAATGGGATCAGCGGCACGGCGGCTGAGATCCCAGAACGACGGTGGGCCCGTCGAACCTGGAGAGGGGCGGTGGCGGACGCCACAGGGCCGCCCAAGCAAGGCGACGCGGTAGCGACGGCGGCGCGGCGGGACTGGCGTGGCGGCGTGGAGGTCGCGGCTAGGCAGTCGACGCGGCGGGTTTGAAGGACGGGGGCGGACGCAGTCGGCTGGCGCAGCGGCGGACTGAGGTTTCCGCGGCGGCGGCGACGAGGCGGCGGCGTTTGAAGGAAAGCGGCGGAATCGCGACGACCGGCGCGGCGGCGGAATGCGAGCCCGCGGCGGCGGTGATGGGGTAGCGGCGGTTCCGGCGATCCTCTTCTTCTCCTTCCTCACTTCTCCCACTCTCTTCCCAATCGGAAACCCTACAGGTTCCTCACGCGTTTCCTCATGGAAACGTCACATCCAACGAGCGTTCATTCATTTCATCAAAAACATTCATACGCGATACTCTCTTCTCTCTTCCTTATATAGGAGAGAGAAAGAGACGGATTGCCCTAAGGGCAATCCCGTAATTTGAGGGGTTTTGGCCCAAAACTAGGCTAAAACCCCTCTAAAGGGCCTAGAGCTGGTCCAACCGTACTAGGGAGGGCCCAAAACACGGGAAAAACCCTCCCACACACACACACATAGTCTCACGAGACAAATAAAGAAAGAAACGGGGGAAAAGCCGGGAGGATCGCGTCATGCGGTGTACTTGAAACCGGGGTCCTGGACATCGGCTCGGGTGCTCCGGCGCGGTAGTACTCGCGCGCCGTCCGGCTCGGCGCGTGCTGTCGCCTGGTCGCGGGCATGGTCCTCCATCAATAAGCCTTCAAAAATTTTAATCAAAATATCAAATACAATATAATACATTAAATCACATATTCAAAACATTAAGTCACCAGTAACTGATGATCCTATCATTTAGTATGTATCAGAAAATATACTTAGAGGGTTTCCTTGAAGGAGTTCTTGAAGCTATTCAAGTGTCTAGCCTCTAGGGGTATCCACACGATCTCTAGATGGTTGGATCTCTTCTTCAAAACTTTTCACCAAGAGAGAAAGAGAAGAAAAAAGAGAATTCCCACAAGGCTTGCATGGGCACCTTGAGTTGTGACCATTCTCCTATGATATATAGATTTTTCACAAAAACCCTCATAATAATGTTTATATCCATCCACATCCAAAGACCTTATGATGTAGGATATTTCTTAATGTGATGCTATGTATGATAGGGTGATAATGATATAATTGGGAAGATAATCCTACAAGGAGTGGAGGATCTATGAGAGATATCACTATGAAGGATCCCTAATATGACTTATTGATTAGATGGGAAGGTTGATGACTGTGGAAGGAATTAGGATTTATTTATGAGAATGGTGATATTTAATAGGATATTATTTAGTGCAATCTAACGAGTCGTGGTAGGATAAATGGAAGGCGGGGAGGGTTATTTTAATATAGGGATGATGAAAGGATCGAAAGGTGAAAGACGGGAGTGAAAAGAAAGTTACAAATATATTATAATATAGAGTTTAGTGACAGAAGGAGAAGTGACGAAAATACATATGGAACAGAGGATAATAGGGGAGAATAGGGGATCTTATGTTGGACTTAAAGATCTCGGATTTGAACTTTCACCACTATGAGAGGAGTAGAGGACAATTACCTCAGTGGCGATGAAGCGTTGCCTCAGATTTACTCCAGATGATAAAATATTTCCTTGGTATTGTCTCTGACAGGAGGTGTATGAAAGCGAAAGACTGGGAGGAAGAATAGAAAAGGAGGGTAGAACTCGGCGATGAAGATGATGCGGAACGGGAGTGATGGAGATGCGGAGTGAGCGTGAACACACGGGTAACCAAAAGTAACCAAGAACCACTTTCATTAAAAAAAAACTACCTTCTTGTTCTTACAACTTCTCATTTTATAGAGTAGAGGATAAGAAAATTTAGACGATATGACGCGTTACGATTTCGGCAGCCGCGCTTGGATAGTTACGCCACGTCAGGAAACTTCTTGTTGGAGTTGAGCGCCAACCACTGTGCCAAAAGCTATAGCCAGTAGCAAGGATGCAACTCTTCCTCCTCTTTCTCTCTCAAGGCAGGATGTTGACTTCCAACACTTCTTACGTCTTAAGATATTTTCGTGAGTGTCGTTTGAGCATTCTTGGTTCGTGATGATGACGATGAGTGCGGAACCGTCACGATGCGTATGTGGAGTGGATGCAGCCAGAGATTTTCTAACTATTATTCTGCGCGCGCGATGACGTCGTCGGGATAGATTCCCCGTGATGTCCTTTGACTTCTTTGTTGACTTCGATTGCATGAGCGTTAACCTTCTAATTTTACTCAGTGATTGATGAGACGACTGATTGCATGAAGTTGCCGGTGACAGCTGTAGGTTCATTCTGCTTGGCACTCGTTCTCTTGTTGGAAGCAGTTACGTTCGTTGATCTCCGTCTTCGGGATTGTTGGGCAGCTGTCGTGGAGAGAAGTTTTTCATGTAGAGTAATTAGTGTGATAATTTCGCGTCCGCTTGATGAACTCGCGGCCGTGTCAACATGTTGGCGATAATCATTTTGGCGTCGAATAGTTCTCCCGGACAGGTGACGAGAATGAATTAACTTCCCAAACGACGGTTACGTGACTCGGGAAGTCTCGAGTTTCTTTTGTTCTCGCACATGGGCATTTTCGGTCGGTGATAAGATTGACTATCATTCTTAAAACCCATCATATTCTTTGACGCATCCACGTACCTCTTGAAGTTTTTAGTCATCTTCGATAAGCTATTGCTCGATACGTTCGGTAACGGAATCCCGTTATCGACACAGTCATCGTCGGTCGTATGTTGACCGTTCACGATTCTGTCGTGCCCCCTTCATACAATTTCGTCAGGTCTTCAGTGTTGTTCAGCAGTCGTGATGACCTTCCTTCTTTCTGATATTTTCTCTTTCCCACATCAGTAGGACTAGATTGCGTGGAATAAATGAACTTGAGACGTCTTCATCAGTTGTAGAAGTGATAGAAGAGGGATAGTACTGATCCTCGGACTGTTCTTTCTTGATGGTAATCTTTTTTGCAGTTGTAACACTGTGGAGATAATGTCGCTGCTTGTATGATGGTGAGATGATAGATTTTGTCTCTTTTCCAAGTCGGAAGATGTCGTTTCAAAGCAAAGAAGGCTTAGGCGGGTGAGGATATTGTTGACGGATTTATTTCCTTCATTTTGGAATTTCTTTTCTTCAGTACGAATTTCCTTTAAGTTGATTGTCTTCATAGCTCTGTAGAAACCGTTAATAGCTTTACTGCAGTTGTCCTAATGTTCATCCTAAGTAGATCATGTTCTTGTTGTCTTTGTCTTGAGATAGAATCTATAGATATCATTACCACTTAGATCTCCCTATAATCTTAACTATAGGTGGTCTTCAAAGAGAGAAGGAAATATCACAATGGTTTTCCTATTGATGTTTCTTGAGATCATTATTCATAACTATACAAGGTACCTATTATATGGTGGATATGGTTTGTAAATTAGGAACCTATATCAAGGTAGAAGGTGGTTGACTTGGTCCACTCAAGGAATTCTAGGTTTCTAAAGATAAGGATTAATTGTTTGACCAAGTCAATCTTTAGATCAATATAAAATAGGGAGGAGGGAAGATGATCCCCATAAGATCTACACTCTCTTTCAAGTATTTAGAGATGTCTTCTTCATCCATTTAATAAATGGATAATTTCTCAAGTTGGTGGATAAGGAAGAGGAGGAGGAGGAGGATAGGTTCACTTAGAACCCTTGTGTTCATGTTTCTAAAATAATTCTCCATCACCTTACGTGTGAGACCCAATAGGACTATATATCTCATTATTAATAACTCTATAGACTTTTCTGATTTAAAAGTCTATAGACCCAATAGACCCAAAAGTCTATAGACTTTTCATAGAATACTTAGAGTCTATAGACTATAAATAATTTCATAACTTAATTTAAAAGTTATGAAATTTCTAATTTTTAGGGATTTTTTCAAAACTTTTCTGAATTTTTCTGAATTTTTAATGAATTTTTAATGAATTTCTAAGGATTTTCTGGAATTAAAAATCAATTTTTCTAATTAAAATCCATTTTTCTGAATATTATAAGCGCGCAGGTGACGTGGCGCCATCTGGAGCGTTCGATCACATCGCGATCGACGGTCGAGGCGAGGAGGCGACGTTGCAACGTGAGGAGCATCCGATCACGTGAAGGATCGTGACCCTTGATCTTCACTTAAGAAGAGGGGGTCCGTGGCACATCATGATTCGTCGGCGAATCATTTTCTAAACGACTTAATCAGAGCCGTTGATCAAAGGAGTTATAACAGCTCAGATTAAACCAACAGAAAACGCATCAGAAATGTTCGATCGCAATCCGACGGTGACCATTTGATAAGTTTTTATAACGCTCGCGACGTGGCTTCATCTTGACTGTCGATCGAAGATCCAACAGCCACAACTTAACCGTAACGATTCGCATCCGATGTGTTTCATCAGAGCCGTTGATCATGAATTAAAGCTCGATCGTACGGTTACGCCGAAATCACCCTATAAATTGAGATGTTCTTCGAGATTGTAACGCATTTGAGAGCAATTCGAGTAAATCGAACTGTTTAGACACTAAATCTCTTGAATCTCTTGATCCCAATCGCTTCTAGACTCATTTCCACGTCCGAGGAATGCTTAAGATCAAGATTTCGACGATCGACGAGGAAGAAATCGATGCTTGAACTCTACAAATTGTAATTTCCGAATTTTGATAAATAGCCTTGATTCCGGCCATTAATTGGATCAATTTAATCGCAATTGGGGGTTAGGGATCGTGTTTTATCCTAATCTATCTTCTTTTAGCATTAGATTTTATTTTAGACTCGTAATTTTAAGTAATTTCATTCTTAATTTCAGATTTTTGCTCTTAACATTTTCAGAAAAATTGTCTCTCTTCAATCATGAAGTTCTCCTCAAATCAAAGTCAAATTCATTGATTTTTTATTCTGTGGATTTGCCTTCAAGTCCTCTTTCATAAAATATCATTTTCCCCAATTTCTATCACCGATTCATCATCCGATTTGATCAAATTCAAAAAGATCATCAGAATTTTTCTTAATTCTTTGTGGATTCGACCCTTATTTACCATTATACCCCTCAATTCGTGAATTATTCAGCAAACTTGTAAGTTTGGACTTTATTTTGACACGTGACCGTGTGATTTCAACGACCACTCGGTCTCGTTCCATCACTAGTCCGTTGGGTGCCAAGTTACACCATGTATTCTAAGAGATATAGAGTATATAAGAACTCTCTTATGGAACCTTTCGTCCATCAGTTACCATGTATGTATAATCCTTCATCTATACGAGACTCATGAATGACTTAGGGTATGGTCAACTGTCAAACCCTAATTGGTCACTCAAGTTAGTACTGATGCGTGTAGGAAATCATCGATAACTCTTTCTCTAATATTTTCACTACTATGGCCAAGGATTTTATTGCATCTCATTTCTCAAGTCAATCTCCTCAAATACCAAGGGCAGATGATCTCATATTCACCACACAACTATCTTTGAGGACTTCATGACGTATCTAATATATGACATTTTAGAGATCCCGTGACTAGGGATTCATTAGTCATAATCAAAACACGATCATCTATCATAAGATGTCTTATATGTCTCAAGTCAAAGGACCACATACATAACTATGGCATGAATCAACCTCATTGATAGTTAGGTATAATATCTAATGTAGCAGAAAATTGCTGCAAACCAGGACCTTGTCCGGGGCTTAGGTCGTTGTGGGTTTCCGGACGCTTCTGGGCTTCATGACAATGGGAAAGGGCATGTTTTCCTTCATTTCTTCTTTCTAGGGCTTTATTGGGTTTCAGATAGGCCCCTTTAGTTGTTTCTTTGGGCTCCAAATGTTCGCGGATCTTCACGCGTGTCAGAGGGGTCCGATGGAAATATCCCATTAGGGAATGTAACCCCTTTTCGAAATCTTCTTCTTTGTCAAACAGGCGCGATTTTCTCCTTCTTCCATATGCAGCGGCGGCGATGGATTTCCGGCAGTAGCGTGAGCTTTAGGCTTTGAAAATAGCGAGAAAGAATCGCCTGAAGGAGGACAAACTTGTGGAGACAGATCGACGGAAATTTCCGGTGGAAATCTAGGGTTTCAGCGACGGTGTCGTGGCGGCGACTGGCTCGGAATGGCGTCAGATTTTGGACGCTTGAAGAGCATGATCAGTGCTTCATTTTCTGTGAAGATGCTTGCCAGATTGACTAATACAGAAGCCGAGATTTCTGATTTTCCTCTTCTCAAATTTCGATGAAAATAGGCCCAATTTATGATGTTCAATTTTTGAAGATCTCTTCTCTTGATCTGCAGGTGACAACAATGGAGATCCAACAAATTTGCAGAGAACGGACTGGAGTAATCGATTCGATGATTTGAGAGAAGGCGGCGATGATTTGTCGTCGGAGTCGTTGAAGGTGGATCAGAGGGCTGCTACTTGGGGCATATACACCAACCTTATCGCAGAGATGGGGAGAAAATGGAGACGACAGGGGGAGAGACAAGTGGAATCACATCACGGAGGTACACGAAGAAGAAACATGGCAGCGATGAAGAACAACGATGGAGAAGATGAAGAAATTCCATCGCACAGATGAGAGAGAGAGAAAAACATGACACTACATTGACCAAGTCAACCTGACTTATCAAGCCAATTCATTTCATCAATACATTCTGTTGTTTTCAACGTACAAGTGTTGATTTATAGGGTACACAAGGGTAGTTATTGTCAACCACCGAAACAAAGGGACACACCCCTTGATTAATTTCTATAACTTCCTTGATCGAAGTGGTGCTTTGAAAAGGTGCGATGATGTGGCACCTTCGGGTGATGACATGGCAATTTTTTTTGACCTTGAACTGTTGATTTTGAAATTCTGGTTTGACCATCTAAGCTTTGACTTTCTAATCATGGGTTGACTTTGACCGAAATGGGTCAAATTTGCTCCTTCATCAATATCATTCATAAATTCATATGGATCAATTCAGTGAACTCTTCCTCTAAAGAGTACCCAATATCTATCCTTAGTGTCTCTATATCGATGGCTACAAGATCAGCTATACTTATCATATAAGTCAGATCAAAGAATTCGATAATTCGATATCCTTTGATAAGAATATAAAAACTAACTATAAACACCCACCAAATGCTCTTATTTAATTCCATTGAACCTTTAAATAGACCTTGATATTTAATTCTATTTAACATCTCATAACTTGATATTTGTGGAGTATAAGTCCATCAAAAAGGACTTCTCACATAAATTTTTGTCTTATTTATTTCAGGAATCCACAAGCAAGAGAAAGGGATGCAAGACCCTCCAACATAGGTGTTTAATAGGCTTAATGGACTGTCCAAGACAAGGGGATTGTAGCCCAGTGAAGGGGAACCCTCGTCTCTCTCTTTACAAGGGTACGAAAGGAGGATCGTCTTTGAGGTCTAGATGTTCATTTTTTTCTAGGGCTTCTTGTTTTTCAAGCTTTTGGTTCTCTAGCATCCTTCTCATCGCAGAGGATGTAGAAGAAATGTTTCTATTTCTTTTCTAATCCTTACTTGTCGGTGATTACTCTCACCTCATTCTTCATCTTCCCCAATCTCTCTCTCTTGCTCCCTCGTCGCTTCTCCGCGTCATTGCTTTCCGCTCAGCACATCTTCCTCTCATCCTCTATTCCGCTTAATCTATCTCACTCTTTTCCCTTGATTCCTCCCTCTATCTATGTTCTCTCTCTCTCTCTCGATCTCCCCATCTCCCCAGTTCTCTCCCGCTCTCACAGTCAATCCCTCTCTTTTTCTGAAATCACTCCCAATCACATCTCCTCTTTTTCATTCTATCTCCCTCCATTTTGTCTCTCTCAATTTCCTCTCCCTTAGATTCCTCTCCATTTTCTCTCTAGTAACCGCACCTCTCTCCCATGCTTTCTTACCATGCTCCCATATCCCTACCTTCGTTATCTAGTCACGTATTTTCTCTCTTCGAAGTCCTCTCTTCCTCTATCTCATGATCGCTCTATCTCTCTTTAGATTTTCATCCGCAAAGTCTATCTCTCATGCCCACTCGCTTTCTCTCTCGCTCTTTTCTCTCGGAATCTCTATTTCTCACACCCTCTTCCTAGAATTCTTCCCTTACGCCTATTTTGCTATCTTTCTCCATTTCATTCTTGTACTCGTCCCTGCTATTTCTATAGAAATATCTTCCTTTGTGTGAACTTTCTTCTCTCTTGCTCTAATTTACTCTTTCACCGATTTTTCTCTCTCAATTTCATCCTCAAGTCCACTCTCCCTCTCTCCGTTTCACCTCCTCTATCCACCTTGCACTCATTTTCTAGCATCCGCTCTCTCTCTCTCTCTCCCGCTCTCTCTCTTGATGTGCCTCTTTCTCTCTCTCTTCTATTCCAAAGTCCTCTCGAGATCCTTCCTTTCTTTCTTCCTATCCGGACTTCTCTCTCCCTAGATTTCTTTTCGCTTTCTCTCAATCCCTCTCTCTCTCGCTCTAGCTCTATTTCTCTCTCACCTGCGATACTATCGTCGAATGCATTCTCCTTTTTTCTCGCTCTCTCAAACTCTCACTCACTCTCTCAACCCGTCTCGTAATCTCTCTCTTCTGCTTTCTAAACCTTTCCCTAAAACTCTTCTTTCTGTTCTCTTATTTGTCTCTCTCTCTCTAGTTTCTCTCTCACCTGATTAATCTCTTGCTATTTACTCTCTTCCTACATACTCACACACGCTCTTGCTTCTACCCCTTTCTATTCATCTATTTTCTCACTCTTTCTCTCTTTTTATTTTCTTTCCAAGTTGTCATCTGTAGCTCTTTGTTCCCTCCATTTCTCTCTCTCTCACTTTCACCACCTTTCTCTCCCAGTCTCCCAACCTCTCAACTCATTATCTCTTTATTCTTCTCTCACAACCTATACACACGTACACACACACACACACACACACACACACACATATATATATATATATATATATATATATATATATATATATTTGTAGTATTTTCACTTCCTACCTTCTTCCTTATCTCTCTTGGTTCTTGACGAATCATGACCACGAGGTTGTTGAAAGCACACGGTTAAGAGTCAAAAAAATTACCAAACTCACCAATTTTAAGATTAAATCACGAATTGAATAGTATAGTCGTGAATAAGGGTCGATTCCACGGAGAATTAGGATAATTTTGGATGATCTCCTAAAATTCAGTCAAATTGGATGATGGAATGTGGATAAAAATTAGGGATTTTGATATTTTTGAAAAGAATACTTGAAGACGAATCCATGGAATCAAAAATCACTGAATTTGGATCAAGATTCGCGGAGAAATCATCGAATGAAGAAGAGAGAAATCGCCAAAAAATAAAATCACGAAAAATCGAAATTGAAATTAAAATTGGCTCAAATTATGAATCGAAATTGAAATCTAAAGCTATACAAAGGAAGATTAGAATGAAACACCATCCCTAACTCAAGATTGTGCTGGAATTGATCCAATTATTCTCCGGATTCAAGGCTTTTCATTCTTGAATTCAAAAACACAATCGTTGATGTTCAAGAGACGATTTCTTCCTATTCTCTCATGAAAATCTCACTTTCAAGCACTCCGTGGACCTGGAAATGAGTCTAGAAATAATTGAAAGCAAGAGATTTGATGTCTAAATAATTCGCTTACTCAAATTGTCCTTGAATGCTTTAAAATGTCGAAGAACATCTCAAATTATAGGGTGAATTGCGCATAACCGTTTGATCAAGCATTTAATCTTCGATCAACGGCTCTTATAAAATGCACGATTGTGAATCATTACGATTAAGTCATGGTCGTTGGATCTTTGATGGACCGTCAAGATAATGTCACGCCGCGCGCGTTATAAGTAACGCATTGAACCGGCGCCGTTTGATCTCGATCGTATGCTCCAGATGCGTTTCATCAATTTTAATCTCAGTCGTTATAACTCTTTAGATCAAGGGCTGAGATTAAATCATTTTAAAATGATTTGACGGCGAATGAGATTGCGCCACATACGCCCGCCTTTAAGTGAAGATCAACGGTCATGATTAAACGCGCGATCGAACGCTCCAGATTTTGTTACGTCACCTGCGCACTAATGAAATCAGTTTGAAATTAAATAAATAAATTCTAAGTTCCAAAATTGAGAAAAAATCTGAAAAAATCCCTAAAAATTAGAAAATTCATAACTTTCAAAATGTAACTCCAAATTAATCCAAATTTTTTATAGATCAGAAATTAGATTATCTATCATTCTAAAAAGTTAAATTTAATAAATTTGAAGAGAATAAATTTTTATTTTAAAAATACACTCATTTCTTTTAGATTTTAAAACTTAGAAAAATATATGAGTATATATAAAATCATTTCTCTTATTATTTAACCTTAAAACTAATTATAATCTCAAGTAAAGATGGGTTATGAAAATATTATCCTTAATTCATCATAATTAACCCTAAATTAATACATTTTGATATTATAATGAGTTTTTCATATAATGATAGATAGACACTAAAAAATATGATAACATGCATTAGAATGGAACGTTTTATGTCTTAATTTGCATTAATAATCATGTATTTTCATGTTTAATTAGCATGTTATCACTTCCTTCCTTTCTTCCCATATTAGATTTCCATAATTCTTCCTTGCATTAATTTTTGTAGTTCGAGTTTTGGGTTCTTGCATCAATAGGTTTACTTACCCATCTTCAATCCATTAAAATCACTCCCTCTCGTGGTCAACTCGGAGAGTTGACCATCAAACCTTCATCATTACTCTCATCTCATGTCCTATTATTGATATTGTCATGCCCTAAAATCCATGTGGATCAGCCTAGAATGCTATACATCCTACATAACTTAGTCATTTTATACCTTCCTAGCTTATAAATGATAAATTTTTCGGGCTTGAACAAGCGATGTCTTTGAGCTCAACATCCTTCTCGAATATCTCATGAATAGAAATGTTTATAACATAAGTTTAAAGACTAATGATCATTTTATTATGATCTCATCATTATTCACTTAGTCGTTGCATATTCTCATGTGCTTCATTACAAACATCACACAAGAATGAAAATAAATAAATTTCATTTCAATGAACATAAAAGAGACACATGGAAGTGTGATTGGCTTATAGGTTACATTATATCCATCAATTCTAAGCTTTTTGCCATATATGCCCTTGACTAATTCCTCCAATCCGATGGTTGCCTCATCTCTACTGGTCTCCACTATATCATCTCTTAATACTACTTCTGCTGGGATCTTAGGCTCGAAAAGCTCTCCAAATCTTTGTCCAAAATAATAATTGCAGCGGAAGGTGTTGAATCAAAACATTCAACATCGTGGAAGCACCAAGAATGGATGATCTCATCATCCATTCTAGGTGATCCTATCATCTAGTATGGAATAAAATTCATACTTACTTGGATCATTTGAAA